>VWZK01013517.1:0-33261 GCA_013396935.1 Baryphthengus martii | reverse complement strand
CCCCCCAAATCTACTGGTTTAATTCAAAAAGTTTTTCTTAGATTCTGGAGGGAAAAAAATCGTGTCTGATTAGAGACTGGAGATGGAAAATCTCCAAGCTCTTTGTAGTTCGAAAAGCTATTGGCAGATAAAAGCATAGAGGAGGAGGAGAAAATGCCTGCAGGTTAGAGGAACTACAAATAGATATAATAACCATCCCACCTACAACAAATAGCTACATTTATTTTTACCTTGATATTTTGAGGTGTATAATGAGAGACATCTACTCTTGGATAATAAGATCTGAGTCACTACTCTGAAATGGTTAATTTTTAACGATTTTTAAATTCTTGTGATTTTAATATATTCGCATATGCTTTTTTCAGTCTTTTAAAACTTTGGAAACACTAATGCTTTGAGCCTTCATTTAAATCTACAATTGTGAATTCGTGTCAATGATGTCCAGACTACTTATTTCTCAGAAATTTGTGAGTGGCTGATGTAAATGGTAATTTACAAGGATACTTGTCTTAAAAGCTTTTAATTAAAGCTCCATGGTCCGTGGATTATTAAACTAACTGACAACTGGAAGTATTGAATATCATTTTTGATAGCTCTTCAGTTATTAAATTTGTTTGGAGCAGAAAGAAGATAGGAAAATTTAAATTGATATAGATGCATAGCTGTAAGGTGAGTAATCTAGTGAAATTGCTCAACAAGGGGACCGGTTAAGGTAATATATGTGAAGTGTTAGGTGGCTGTCGTGCATTTAAAAAAAAGTCTGCTTATTTCAAGTCAAGAAAAGATGACAGGCTAGAAGAAAAGAAGGTTTACTTATACCTCCAACATACTCCATCCACTTTAAAAAGTCTCAGTCTACCATTTTCTCAAATGAGTCAATGAATCTTCTGGTTTCCAAGAGAAGCAAAACTATTACTTCTAACTTCAGCTTTGTGAAAGCCATGTGGATGCATCTGATGTCTATGAATTAATCCAGCTTTTACACAGATTAATTTACCCACTGAATTGTTAGTAACATGCAAAGTTCTTATATCTCTGAAATACCAGTTAGTGTATTTTTATGTGTTACCTTAGTTTTATTTCCAATATTTGTTTTGAAGTTACTCTTTGCAGTAACCTCCCTCTCTCTCTTTCTCTCTTTTTTTTTTTTTTTTGTGTGTGTCCTTATGCAGAGGATTACTACTTCAGGAAAACAGCAGGTTTTCGGAGGCATTGCATTACTATAAACTGGCAATTGGTAGCAGACCCACACTAGCTTGTAAGTATTTCAACTATACAAGCTTGCATAATATTGACTATAGTTTTTTTAAGGGAATGTTCCTACTCTTGATGAACACTTTTTTTTTTCAGAAGTTTTTCATTTAGAAAGCAAAAGGTAAAATTTTGCACTTTTCAGTTAAAAACAAGTGTTTATTAGTCAACAATTACATCTTCTGTGGCACAGAGAAGCAGATAGTCAGTCAGTTAATACTGGGCAGTACTGCTAGAACCTAAAATGCTTCTGATCTAGAATGCTGAGCCACAGATGCTACTACCCAAATTTTTAGGTTCCTGTTTTCTTTTTCTTACAGCCAGTCCTTGATTTTTATGCTATGTCGTGTGAGTGAATAATACAGATAATTTTGAAGTCCTTTCATTATTCCTTCCTTGCCTGGGGAAAATAGGAAATATCCTATAGGATATTGCCAGTGGTCAGTTCCAAAATTAAGTGGATGCTTTTTAAGAATTTTTTATTATTTTTCTTTTTATCTTCAGATTTAAATCTTCTATATCTGTATACATACACATATGTGGACGTGTGTATAAATATACGTATGTATTTTTGTTACATTTCAAACAACAACTCTGTATGTTTGATACAGTCCTGTAAGAGCAACGAAATGGAGCACCCTGCCTGACCAGTGTTCCCTTTGCTTCTTCCTCAGTCTTTATAGCCACTTTCTGCTTTCCTTATCTCTGAACTTTTACCTCTTGTATGTTCCTCTTTACACCAGTGACTGATCTTATACAAAAGCCAAATTAGATAACCACAGGATCTCCTTCAGATACTACTTTGAAATAAAACAAGGATTAGATAAAACATAATGAAACCCCATGAAAAGATGGTATTTTTTCCCTGTTCACAGCTGCCTATTTAAATACTGGTATCATCCTGATGAACCAAGGGAAGACAGAGGAAGCCAGGAGGACTTTTCTGAAGTGTTCGGAGATCCCTGATGAAAATTTAAAAGATCCTCATGCTCATAAAAGCTCTGTTACTAGCTGTCTTTATAATTTAGGAAAGCTTTTTCATGAACAAGGACACTATGAGGTAAGACTCCAGATTTGTCTAAAATATCATGATGAAACCTTCACACATAAATAGTATCTATTGCTTCCATTCTGACTTTAAAATACATCACAGGCAAAAATTTACTGAATTTCACCAAATCATGGTTAGCGTTCTCTACAGCCAGAAGTGTGACAATGTTAATTAGCAGTGTGATGTTCTGATGACAGTGTCAACATTAGAAATAGTGACATCTAACGTGTGTTAATTCATTGGGTTTGTCTTTGTCCGCATGGATGATATGCAAAGGATGTAGCCTGATTACAGACCAGCTGACCCAAAGTTCAATTCAAAAAAGAGTAAGTCCATCTTTAGCTAAAAAAAATGCAATTATGCTTGCTTTTGAGTCTTCAAAAGTAACACCTATTTGGAACAATTCAAAACTTCAGTGATTAAAAAGATCCCACTATACTATTTTCTGATAACTTGACCTAAGCGTTAAAGTGGGTTGGATATTTTTTATGTAACTGTACACTGCACCCAACCCATCCCATCTCATTTACATATGCATTGTGATTCCTCTCTATTCTCCCCAATGAAATTCCTAAATCTGGACATTTACTTGAATTTTGACTTTTGGCAGTATTTGAAAGAAAGCCATTCTCTCTTCGCATAGGCAGACATACTTCACAACAGGAGTTACACATGGTTTTGATCCATATACCTCTTCCGGACCGTAACAGTTACCTCAGCTGTTTAGCATTAGGCATGCACAAGCTCTATGGATTCTCTGTCATTTGTCTACTGAATCCAGCTCTGTCAGATGACAGTTACGAATTGGTTAAAACGCAAACACAGACAGCTAATACATCCATAAAGATAAGAGAACAGCAGCATGTTGTCTGCGTGGCTGATAGAGTGTGGAGTTTGAGTGTAATACCTGGGAGGCACTAGGGATTTTAAGAATATAAACCATCAGATTTCTGCCTGGTGGTCACTGGCTTCTGACCCAGTCTTGATTTGATCATGCACTTAGATTTTTTTTCAAGCATGCTTCAGCGTTCGCAAGCTGCCACTATTTGATGGGATGGTGTAGAAAATAATGCAGAGCTAGCAGGCTGACCAGTAAGCATCCTAAGTGCTGAATGAATCGTAAATGTGTGGTTAAGTAATTCAATGCACAGGACACATGCAAAAGGATTCAAATTTTGGTGTTCTTGACACTATAGCCTGTCTCGTTCGTTCTGTAGAGCAGACTTCAGTTGTGAGAATTATGTTTTGTTATTACTTGACAGTAGACAATGATTTCTTTATTTTTAGGTCACTTACCATAACTTAGTCATCAGAAAGTCCTCTGTCTGCAGTTTGATGTTATTCTGTATTCTCTGACAGTCTACAGAATTTTATATTAGTTTATAAACTCATGAGTCATTGAGGGGTTTAAAAAAATGTCCCTTTTATTTCCCCCTGGAAACAGAGTTGCAAAATTGGAGCTAATTTGATCTCTTGTCAATAAACTTCACTGAATTTGAAAAAACTTTTGTATATGAGAAATGAGAACTTTCTGTGATATTTATGATGCTGATGTGTGTTCTTGCTCTTTGCACCTTTTATTTAGAGAAGGAAGATAATTTGAGTGTACTTCATATGTGAAAGACTGCTTTTGAAATTGGTGCTTTACTAATGATTTGACCTGCTTGTGTGTTGGTTTTTTTTCAGGATGCCCTTATGGTTTACAAAGAAGCAATACAGAAAATGCCTAGGCAGTTTGCACCACAGAGTTTATACAACATGATGGGTAAGTGCATTGTTAGTGCCTCAGAAAGATATTTGAGGAGGCAGGCAGGGTGAAACAAAAGAGCTTAGCCAGGCAACTGGTGCTCAAAAGAATTAGCTAATAAAACCAAAAATATTTGGCTTAAATAGATACGAGCCAAAACAGGTCCAGAGCTTAAATGCCAGCAACTGCAATACTGGATAAGTCACAAAAAATGATGAGACGCTTAGATAGATACTGGATACCTTTAAGAGTGGCCACACAGCACTTGTACATTGAGAATGCATGGTATTTTTCTCTGCCTTCAGAATCTCTCATTCACTGTCTTGGAGACCTGATGTGCAGTTCATACATGCTTTTTAATTTCCCCTTTAGCCATCTATGAAACTAAAAAGAAATTGTATTCACTTCATAGAAAATTGAGTGAGATTCATTATAATACAGAATTTAGTGTGGATGTTGGATGTTAAATTTCCTTGTAAGACAATGAGATGTCCAAACGGGTGCACAGAGACAGCAGGATTTTCTTTGCAGATTGTGCCAAAGACTTTTTTTTCCATCTGATGTACTGTAAGTTAAATGTCTACAGTGAGAGAGTTCTTCCAGGACCAGCCTGTCTGTCCTTCAAAATTTTAGCAGAGTCCCTTGAATACTGCAAGACGTACTGCATCACACTTTATACAGTATACATTAAACAGATAAAAAGAAAAAGATCATATGAATTATTCTTTATAGTCTTCAGATCTGTAAACAAGAGAGCAGGTACTTCGTTGTTCCAGATATGCCTTAAGTGGAATTCTGTCTAAAAGGGCATATGTTTCTGCTAAGCAACCTCAGTATCTGGTCCAGTGGACTCCATGGACTCCTATCTGGGACAGAAAAGAATGTTAAGATGCCTTTAAAGTAGTTCAAAGTAGAGCAATTAAAAATATATGTAGTAACAATTAGGATCAAGAGGAAGCACGTGGTGTTTTGTGACTTTTTTTTCCACCTTCCAATGCCTAAAATACAAGGAATTGGTATTGGCTGATATGAATTGGTTTGTTGTTGAAAGGAGGCACCACTCACTCTACTTATTTAGGAAAGGCATCTTTTATTAACTCCTTATAAGTATTTTGTCGTAGGAAAACAATATTCTAAAATTGTAGTTGCAACTCATGCTACATGTTTGCAAATCTCTGTAAATGGTAAACTGAGAACTTCTCACAGCGACAAAGTATCTACTGTCAAAATTGCATAAACGCTTCCTTAACAGTTCATACAGTTCAATGGGACTTACTTCTCCCTGAATGCTGACCTTTATCAGATTAATGCGGCCGATTATTCCATGTACTTTTGTTCATAGCTGAACTACGGTTTCATCAGTTTTATTTATCAGCATTTGATGATAAATCTGGTGGGGTTATCAACAGTCACTGCTTCATGAATTAAGCTTCTGCGTACTGTCTGTGTCCTGTAGCGACTGTTGAAATACTGCAGTGCTTCAGCAAATACTCCAAAGTTTGACAGCCCTCTTTAATGCAGATATATATCTCATAATTCTGATAAAAGTGCTCTTTAGCAGTACAGAAATTGGAAAAAAGTAAACCAATGCTGCTTCTAGCATGATAATTGTTCCACCACAAAGCAGGCTTGTGCCCCCTTATTCTTTTGCCATGAATAGATGCTTCCTTTAGAACCACTGTGACCTGTAAGATTCTTTAGGTTTTTACTAGTTTTTGCCTGTTGGCTACTTTTTTAGGTTCAGAAGGCCTTTCTCAGCTTCCTTTATAAGCACAGTCCATGTTGTCCAAGTTCACTCTGTTCCTGGGACTTGCGTTTATTAACTCACAAAGCGACAGTGAATAGAGACCGGCTCAGTCTTTTGCCCAGGCTTGGCCGCTGCTATGTTTCCTCCCTCCTCTTCTTAGCCCTTACTCTGGCTTCTGTTTCCTTTAGTCAGCTGCCGACAGTTCACGAATGTCCTAGCAGCATAACAAGTTAGGGTCAGCTAAGATTACCTTAGCCTCTTTCAGCTTATGGCAAAGAGCAACAGATTATTACGGAGCTCTGTAAAGTACAAGTAAGCATTAGCGTAGCATATATTTGTATTTTGGTTGCTGTTGCGATGGCAACTGCTGCAGGGAAACCAGAACTTGCTTCACACCAGTTGCTGAGGTGTGGCTTGTCGGCTGTGCTGCAAAGGCAACCCGAGAGGCTACATAAAGAGTTGAATAGTGACTTGAATTGAATGCAGGGCAGCTATAATAACAGCAGGACTCATGACTGATTTGTTTAAAGCTGTCCTGGGTGCATCTAACCCGAGTGTACACAACTGCAGTTAGTCAGATTAGTCTCTCCTGCTTGGAATAGTGTAAAGGTTAGGTGACAAGACAGAGCTGGGTCACTATGCTCGTTTTATATTCTGGAGAGAAAATGATACCTCTGGGAAGCAATTAAGCCTATTTGACTTAGACATCTATTTTAGATTATACAACTAAGCCCCCACAAGCAGACTTCTGCTGTAAACGGAGCTGAGGTGACTTGCTTAGTCTTGCTAGCTCGAGTTGGGTCTGATAAATCCTGAACACCTCTTCAGTCATCAAGTTGCATCAAGTGTGACAGAACAAGGTAACCACATCCATTATCAGGAGTGCATCCGCTCTGCAGCTTGTACCGTGTCACTGGGCATCAGAAGGCCAACTGGATTGTTTATTTCTGTTTTGATGGTCAAGATAAAATTATAAACACATTCACTCTAGCACTTTCTTCAGTAAACACTATTCCATAAACTTGTCTGCTTACTTCTAGCCTTTAAAAGGGAGACTAGAGGAACTAAAATAGGCCAGTCCTGTCTCATGCACTTGAAACTGCATGAATGTGACTGAGCTGTGCCTGCTCATTGGGTGTTTGTTGCTGGGGAGAAACTGGGGAGTGCTCCCCATTTGCTTGGGAAGGAAGTGTCCTTCCTTGTCTCTCTCTGTGTGGAAAAATTCTTCACGGCTTATAATGAAATCCAAGAATTGTTACAATTCGAGGATTATCTGTTGGAGTTGTTACTGTGATTAATGTACTCTGAGTCTCTGACAATTGCTCTGCTTGGTTCAATGTCACACATATTGCCACATATTAGCATGGGATGTAAGAAAACAGTGCTTCCTCTATTTTTTAATAATTGTCATTAAAGATTTTCTGGAAGCTTTCTTCCCTGTATGGTGTACATGACATACTTGAAAGTAAATAAACAGGACACGAACTGTTTAAACTGAATTAAGGTTTGAACTCCAGCTCTCTGAGTGCAGTAGCATTAACACTCCAGCAGTGTTAAGCCTTTATACCACCTGCTCTCCCTGTTTGTGTTACACTTCTTTTCCTGCACTTGCTTCTATTGGCCTTTTGCTCTGACAGGCTCTGTGACTCATTCCTACAGTGTGCCAGTCTACTCGGCTGACTCTCATCCTTTAAAGCTAAGTAACTTGCGTCTGAAAGGAAGAAAGAAGTATTGGACCTCAGGATGCAAGCCATCCACGTGACTTTGCATTTTATTCATGGTACAAAAGGCAGGGCCAGCAGACCAGCGTCAGATGTTCTAAGTTTGTGCATGTGAAAAGTTGCAGGGTAGCTTTTGGTCTCCTGTTGCTGTGATTTATTTTGCCAGGTGTGTAGCAACTCAGCTAAGGAAACCATATGTTTCTCTGGCTTTGTACCAAGAAGTAAAATATTTTCTTATTTTTTTATTTTTTTTCCTTAAAAGAACCCAAAACAGCTAAAAATTAAAACTCTAAAACTAGAATCAAAATAATTATTTCACAAGCTGTATAGAGTTGGCTTGCTATTTATTTTCCCTATGTCATATTTCTTTGATATAAATTAAGAAGTACGTGCTAAGGTTACACAGATTAATTTGCTTGGCATGGCAACATGCACTACAAAGGCCAGAGTCCAGCTCAGCTGCATTAAATAGGTAATATATTTTGTTTAAAGTTTCAATTAAAACCTGGGGTCAAAAGATAAAATGGTCCCTGTGGGATCTTGAACACTTTAATGCCAATATTAGGATTGCTTAAGGCTCAGCCTCAGCTCTAGATGTCTTTTGCGTTCCTTGAAATCTGATATTGTACAGTTGATTGTATTACATTGCTTTTAAAACCACACTGGCCCACCTGCTACAGTAATTCATACTCTTGCCAGTTAAGTGGTGTGAGGTGAACCATGGAGGCTTTGTTTTAATACTGAACAGTAACAAGAAAGATGTTGGGTGGCATTGTTCAGGTTTAGATTGGCAAAATACTGTCATAAAGACAAATGTCTTGATTGTGCTACATCTGCCTTTCCCAGCTAACCCCTGGATGTCTTTTTTTTTTTTTTTTTTCAAATGCATTTAATACAAAGCCTTGCACACAGTTTCTATGAGAAATTTAAGTTATGAAAGAAGCTAGCATTGCAGTAGCGAATACAAGGAGTGAATACAATTAATGATGCACGGATTAGAATTTAGATTTCTCCCTGCTAATCTGCAACATTGCACATGGACAGAAAACAAATCTGTTTGTTTTACAGATTTGTAAATCTGTACACAAGTGGCAGCCAGGTACGGAACAGGAAAGGGGAGCCAGATTTTACATCTGGTGCAGAGGTTTGCATCATAAGTATAAAGGCTTAGCATGCAGAGAGACTTTCTGTGTTGATGATTATAACACAGCTATCACTTTCTTTAATTATGCTTTTGGGTGGATGTGGCTGTTTGCATAAACCTGTTAATATTGTTAAGGCTCCTATCCCATTTGCCCCTTGCTCCCATTAAATGCTTTTTTATTGAATTACTTTTAAATATTGTTTAGAACTCCAAGAAACACTTTTGCGGGTATAGTTTTACAGTTCATGCTGTGCAAGACTTAGTTTTTAAGAGCCAAAGATGGTTAAGTTGTGAAATACATATCCCACATCATAACAGACAGAGCATGGTACCTGCACTTGTCTGAGCTCTAGTCATCAGTGTGCTTCCTATGCATCTCATGAAGCTTTACTGGTAATTTCTTACTAAATGTACATTAAAAACTATTTTTTTCCCTTTTAAATATAGCTTGGTTGGAAAAAAAAGTACTCTTTTTTTTTTTTTCTTCCATATATTTTTCTTTCAGTTCAGTATATATTCTAGGGAAATAATAAGGAAGTCCATTCCAGTAGGGATAGGAGTCAAGGCTGTGCTTCCTTTTCTTCCCTTCCCTGTTTCCATCCTGGTACTTTAACTCTTGGCCCTCTGAGACTCTTACTGTAATTTATATCTGCTGTCTAAAGCTGAGTATAAATCTCTAGGCTAATTGCAATGCCTTCTGGTTTTTCTCTTTGTCTTGTTTGAGGGATCCAAGCTGGGTATGAAGGTTACAACAGTGATTGCTGAGAGAGTAGTGAATGCAGTGTTTGAGACTAGGGTTGTGTTTTTCCATATCCTCAGATTTTCTTAGTTTTGTCTCTTTGGAATATTGATCTGTAATTTCATGTGATATGTTTGAGTTTTCTTAGGCAATAATCTGAAAATGCTGGAAGTCTAAGTCTGAAAAGCATTTGTACATTAAAGGTATGTGGGATTGTATAATCATAACATTTGTAGACCGAAAATATGGTCCAATACTGAAACTGGACTACAGAGTTCCCAGTTAGTCATGATTTTAATGGAAAGTGCTTCTGTTAATAGTGTTTTAAAGAAACCTATACTGGCGTAATTTCTATGGTTTGCTGACAAAAAAAAAAAAAAAAAAAAAGAGAGAAATCTTTAAAATATCTGTAAATAAAGGAGAAATGCAAGAAAGTGATACAATCACTTGTTCAGTTATGAATTCTTAGTTTGTACCGTTATGATTTATGATTGCATATCTTTTGGAAAATGAAAATGAAATTGCCTGTCTCAGGTTAGCTCTCTACCTCTGTTTATGGCTTCTTTCAATGGAACTTTTTGTACAGCGGGAAACATCTCTGCAAAGTCCATATTGTTCCACAGTGCAACGGATTTTATTTTGCCTTTCATTTATATCTATTCTCCATTTTAGGTATTTTCCTTCAAAATCAGCTTAGTGGTCTAATTAAATCAGATCAAAGGCTTTGCTTTGGCTAATTGAGGCCTATGAGAATCTACTCAACCAAAGTTAATATGGATTGACTCCCATCCATCAAAAACTCTCCTAAAATACAATACATTCCTTGAAATCTTTAAGGACACGGTTCTGTAAAAGAAGAAAAAAAAACAAAAAAAACAACAGAATATGCTTAGTCTGTGCAGAACTTGATGCTCATTAAGGTCACACACTTCAGCTGTTTCAGAGATGTGCATGCACTGCATATTTATCATCAAGACTGTTACTCTTTTGCAGTATATCTTAAACATCACGATAGTATAACGTCAAACTACGCTTCTAGATTTATTATGTTATTGTAAGCACTGGTACCTTAGGGAAAAAAGAAGAAAGTTATATATCCAGGGAGATACGTTCATGATAAGTGCATCTGCAACCTTGATTTGCACAGGGAGATTGCACAGTTGCATTTATGAAAGACCCAAACCCCTTGTGGGATTGTGATACAGAGATGCAGACCTCTCTGTCATTTTCTAAGGCAACCTGTTTAGGTTCCAAATTTGAAGAAAAGATGGAAAAATTAAATTTAAATCCTGACTGAATGTATATATGAGAGAGTTTCCTTTTCAAAATGCATCTTTACCTTCCTTTCTGTTTCAACTTCTCCTCTTGTCAATGCCAAGTTCTATGTTTTCTATACTACATGTTTACTGTGCAGCAATTTGAATGGCATATAATGAACATATGAAAGGATGATGGAGGGCAGATTTACCCTGCATTGTCTCCCTCACGGAGATAATTTTTCAGTTGTTTTTTCAGCAATATCTTTTGGGGTCTTAAAAGGATGACCACAGAAGGTATATATATTCTAAATCTAAAAGGATGTGCACGTGAAATCCATAGAGGCACAGTGCTGTTGCACCCATAGGTCCATTGTGCTTGTTCATAGATATGTCTAACATGCTCTGGTAAGGAGATGGCCTTTGCTTGGTATGACAATGTGCATCTGAAACACAACAAATACAAAATCAGAAAGTGAGGTTAATCTAGAACCTTATAGCATGCATTCATGTAATTGATACCTAATTTTGCTTTTTAACAATGTATGATATGTATGAGAAAATCTACTTTTTTTCCCCCCAAGGATTTGTATTAAGCTCATATTCCACTTAATTATCGAGTATAAAGTTAACCTTCCAGGAGGAGTAGTTGCTAGCAAGCTGATCCTTTATTAGTATTACTATTTAATATAAATATTTAATGTTTAATATGATTGTTATTGTTCTTTAATTATGCTTAATTAATTTGTTCTGGGATCATTTTAGTAGGGCTGGGGTTTTTTCTTGTTTGTTGGGTTTAGGGCTTTTGGGGGGGTTTGTTTATTTTGAAAGATCAAGATTTCTGGAGGAATATTCTTGCAACTGATCTATCTCAATGGCAAAGAAAATCCACTTGAGTACCAGGATTTTAGAGTGGTAGTGTAAGTCTAGCTAAAAGGTAGCCCATTTCTCATTTCTTTTTCATAAAGTATTTATTAATACAGATATTGATGAACTATATATACAGACCCACCTTTAAATAGTTGCATATTAATGTGTTTTCTTGTACTATATTACTAAATGAGAGCTACAATTAAATAGCTTATATAAGCTTATAGCTTATATATAGCTTATATTATATAAGCTTATAGCTTATATTCCTCCTTTTGGAATAGACTAAGAAATAGGTAAATAAAACACGTAAAATATTAGCTGAACTGTAAAAATTGAAAATTTTTTGAATGACTGATTTGTCTCCTTTTACTCCAGTTAGATGTTGAATTTCTTGCCACCACTCGTTATACAGACAGTGCTGCATGTGGCTGCATGTTGATATAGATTAGGGAATTTATATCTTGAGGTTTCCACTGCTATGAATTTCTGTTGTTGTTACCTTTAATAGAAAAGTAGAATGCAATTCTCTTGAACTTGATAGAGTGGGCAAGTTTCATTAATAAATTATATATATGTGTGACCTTTCAAATTTTTAACACAAGTTTTGAAAGATATTACAACTTAAGCAATTGTTAAAGTAATATAGAAACCTGCTCACATGTACCATCATTTACGTATTTTCTGCCAATGGACACTGTTTCCAAATGACTAAATCATTCCTGCTGCAAGTTTATAAAAATGCACAAATGACAGATATTCTTTTTCTTATTTTATTCTCAGACACAGAAATGCTTTCTGAATGACAGAATTCAATCCATACCTATTCTCTCTGTAATTTTGTTGGTCTTTCTCCCAGTGGAATAGTTTATGTTAAAATGGCATCAGTCTAACACATAAAATCACTTGATTGAATTAACACTTCAATTAACAGTTACTTGATTTTATTCAAGTCTTTGATTATGGCGGTGGCAGAGCCTTTGTCAGTTTTCAACTTAGTTTGGTTTCTTGTTAGATAGGAGTGTCATTGTAAATAATTCAGATGATTAAATTAATAACAGACCCCCTAATAGTACTTCCTTCTATAGAAATTATATGTTCTAATTGCTTATAATACAGCAATTCTTGATGATATGGGGCTTATAGGCAGAAAACAGCCTCTTCAGAAAAAAAAATTTTCTTACTATAGAGTATTCCCTGTAAATTATTCTGGGGAATAAATTCCTTTTTGTATGGCTTGACATTTAGATTGACGTATTGTAACTTCATTTCTAGATGTGCCACTCAGAAATACCCTCAAAGGTTTAGGAGGTTACCTTGTAAAGTCGTTGAGCTCTTAAAACCTATTAAAATTTGAATTTGACCATACTGTGAGGATGTTAATCTCTTTTAATATCAGAATCCATCATGGAAAATAGATGAGAACCTTGGATCTTTTAGAAATTTGGCAGTGTGTTCAGCATATACTACCAGCAGATAATAACTCCATCTCTTTTGGCTGCTTACGTTACTTTTTAAGGGATCTTGTTGTTAATTGCTTGAAACTTTGCCAAGGTGTAACAGGTTGGGCTGGAATTTTCCACTTAAAGAAAAGAGCAATATGGATTCCTCATTTCCTGTGTGCTAAATGAAGCAGGAACCTGTGGGAAAACTAATATTCAATCAAATAGTTGAACATTCTGCCATAAAGCAAACAGCTAGGGAGAGGAGTTGAGGAGAGCATATAGCTTCTGACTTCTGACTTCTTCCATTCTTTCAACACTTGACTTCATGGTTTTGTTTTGCTCATAACAAGGTATAACGTTATGTCACTTATTTGTGAGTGCTGACATAATGAAAAAAATGCTTGTGACATTGATATCTCTGAATTTGATCATGGGTTTTGGGAGATCTTTTGATATTTTCTTTCCTATTTGTTTTTGTTGTGGTTTTTTTTGTTGTTTTTTTTTCTATTTGGCTTGGGTGTTTTTTAAGTTGTTCTTTTAGTTTGACCCTAGCCAGCAATAGAATGTTTCTGGGACTGAAACATCAACTATTTCCTTGCATATAATCAGATATGCAAGACCAGTGCCTGAGTACAGAATGATCTGTAGATCCTTGAATTAGACATCTGGGTCTGCTAGATTTACAGTCTCACACCCCTTTTTGGAAATACACGATTTGCTCATAAAAATCACATTGGCTCTGCTTAGCCTTGGCTCAGTGTGACTTCTGAGTTTATCTCATAGACATTGTATCTTTAGGCTTTGCTTTAATAATTTTGCATGCAGTGCACACTAACTCCAGAAACTCAAACTTAAGTGCCACAGTTGGGATCCCTATCCTCTGGTGACAAAGATAGCAAAAAATAATAATAATGTTTAAAAATCTAACTGGACCTAGTCCAATTTCCTGTCATCAAGAGAATCCTCCATAGCTCCTCTAAATACCCAAGATAACTCCCAAGTAACTCCCATGGTAAGAGTTCCTTTTGTTTTACTTCTTTGAACACCTTTTCCTCTGAGTTTTAGGGCTGTATTAGTTGGCTTCAAGCTTGAATAAAGAACAATGGACCTTCTCTCTCTCCCCAATGCCCTCCCAGCTATTAGTTTCCACATAATGCAGAACTGGGGGCAGTTACTCGCCTAAAGACAGCCTTAGCCTACCTGTACTTGGATCAGTGATAGACATCTCTTGATCATCCAGTGGATAAACTGTGACTTCATAATTTGTAGAAGAAACTTAGCCATTTATTTAGAATGAATCAGCTGGTGAGATGATGAAATTCTGACTCTTCTATAGGCATTTTCAGTCTGTCATGGGTTTGGGCAAGGGTGCATTTATATCTAAATCCTTGTGAAAGAGCTGTGTAAATGCAGGGTATTAATCTGAAAGTTGCTGTTCTTCAGCATTATGGATTTGTTTGATGTTACTTATTTCCAACCTTAGAGAAATTTAGATTTTTCTTCTTGGAGAAAGAGCCTGTCTTTCTCTGTTGGCTAAATTCTTTCTCAGAAACTTCAAGACTATAATTATCTCTACCACTGCACATGGCTTTCTGACATCCCATTCATCTGTTCTTCAACAGCCTCTCATGCTAAAGGATTTCACTTTGAAAGAAGTCCAAGTTTGGTCATTTTGTACATGACTTCTTAAGACTAGCAATTTTAAAATTATGGAAAATTAAAATTTAAACTAATTGTGGCAGATGACCTAATTTAACTACATTCAGAGATTTTTTTTTTTTTACTGTCTTGCTCCTGCCTCCAATATAATTTCAGAACTGTTTTCTTAACTTTTCCTAATTTTAAAAAAAATCTAAGTTCTTGATGCATTATGATTAAATGCAAACTCTTTCCACATACTTTCTTCCATTTCATGTTGTGCAGTATAGACTAATGGAAAAGAAGTAACTTTTCTACGGTAGACGTGATGAAATTGACTGAAACTTAGCAGCTGGAGCTCTCTCTTGAAAATGTGTTCCAACAAGACTTTCATCTCAACCATGCTTCTTCTGCCCTAATAGGGCCATAACTTCAACTCCTCACTGAAGTGTCTGTAAAGCTTTTTTTTGGTGTATGTCATTGCAGGCATTCAAGGTACTTCAGGATCTTTGCCCATTTAATGCATAAGAAATTATAAATGAGATAATAAATTATGTAAACCTTGAAAAGTTTTGGGCATTCTCACTAGCATTTCTTTCTCCCTGTAGGAGAAGCCTACATGAGAATGAGCCGACTGCCAGAAGCAGAGCACTGGTACGTGGAGTCACTGCGATCCAAGAGTGACCACATCCCAGCCCATCTCACCTATGGAAAACTGCTGGCTCTGACGGTGAGTTAATCAGCAGCTGCTGGGAGCTGATCACAGGCCCTTTGAGTAAGTGAGGTAAAGGGGTGGGAAGACTTTGGCCTGAAAACTGCTTGCGCTATTTGTCATGCTAGTTTCGTCAAGCCTTCTAATGAAGGATTTTGACAATTTTTTTTGTGAAACATTCCATCCATTCCTGAAACATTGCCACCTCTGTGCTGGAAGAAAACAGTAATAATAGCAGAGGAACTTTATAACAGGTAGTAAGGAGTTCTCTCATTGAAAAAGTGTTTATTACAAGCAGTTTAGATCCCAAGTGGTGATATTAATACAAAAAGATAGTGTTTGACCCCGGATTGTTGTAGCAGCCTATGGCAGAGCTTGGGGTGTCACCTGTACTTTGTGAATTGCATGTATCATGATTTGAGTTTACACTTCTTTAGGTGTATCTCTTTAAACATGTGAAAAGAACTACTCTACTAAGAGTTAGTTCTAAAAAAAAAAAAACAGTACACTAGAAAAATTGGACTTACTCATTTCTTCAAAATTTACTTTCCCTTTTGAGTATAGATGAGCTTGTAGCTCCAACTAAACTAGCCCCATATGATTGTTACAGCAGATTGACAGTCCTTCCTTGTTCTTCACATATTTTGAAGATGGATTTCTATTTTATTCACTAACATAATTCTGTTTTAAAACTGCCTTTCATTTGTTTTCCATCTCATTCCCATTTTTCTGACTATATCCTCTTTCCTGTTTATCTCGTCTACATTTTCACCCCAGCTGTTTCATATTTCCTTTCAATGCTCTACTGATACACCTTTGTGTGGCTCTTCAGTCCTTATGCTTAACTTTACAACTAGCTATAGTATTTTACTTTGACTTTGCTTATGCCCTGTCCAGTCTCCAAGCTAACACTGTCATAGAATTATAGAACGTTTAGGGTTGGAAGGGACCTTTAAGGGTTCCATCTAGTTCACTCCCCACCCTGGATTGAGCAGGGATATCTCCTAGATTAGATTACCCAGAGACCCCATCCAACCTGATCTTAAATGTTTCCAGGGATGGGATGTCTGTATCCGCATATATATCTCTGGGAAACCTGTTCCAGTGTTTCACTACTGACATTGTAAAACATTTCTTCCTTATATCTAGTCTCAATCTACCGATTTTTAATTTAAAACCATTACTCCTTGTTCTATTGCAACAGATCCTGCTAAAAAGATTGTCCCCATCTTTCTTATAGGCCCCATTCAAGTATTTAAAAGCTGCAATAAGGTCTCCTGGGAGCCTTCTTTTCTCCAGGCTGAACAACCCCAACTCTCTCAGCCTTTTTTCGTAAGAGAGGTGTGTTATACCTCTGATCATTTCTGTGGCCCTCCTCTGGACTCACTCTTGACAGGTTCATGTCTTTCATGTGCTGGGAGCCCCAGAGCTGAACACAGTACTCCAGGTGAGATCACTAGAGTGGAGTAGAGGGGCAGAATCACTTCCCTTGACCTACTGGCCATGCTTCTTTTGATGCAGCTCAGAATATGACCTCGGGGCTGTGAGTACACATTGTTGGTTCATGTCCAGCTTTTCTTCCATGGGTACCACCAAGTTTTCTCCTCAGGCCTTCTCTCAATCCATTCACCCCTCAGCCTATATTGGTATCAAGAATTGCCCCGACCCAGTTGCAGGACTTAGTACTTGGCTAAGCGCTTGTTGAATCTCATGAGATTCACGCAGGCTCACTTCACAAAGTTGTCCAGGTTCCTCTGAATGGATCCCAGTCCTTGGACACAGAGTAAAGATCCAGTGAGGGAAAATATCTCATAATTAATTTCAGCAGATCCATTGCTGCTAAAGGTATCTGAATTTTGAAAAGGAGAAGAAGTTAAAACAGAAGTTTTGAAATGAATAACAAGTCACAACATAGTTAGGAAGAATTAGAAATTGTTCAGTGTTATCATGTAATGTCAAATACAGAATTTGATTAAAATCTACCTGGATGGGAATTTTTAGCTTGTAATGCAAGTCAAGATGGTAGTGTTATATACTCACTGCCTGGAAATGACAGGCAGTGAGTAGTTTTTTTGCTTCAATTTCCAGTTACAGTTAAAATTTCTTGAATATTTGCAGATACATGCACTCACTGATTACCTTCCTCTGGGATAGAACTGCAAGTAGGTTGTACAGCAAAATTTTCTGATTTACTTTGCTCTTCTGGCAGGTATCTTCATCTTACATCTAAGAATAATAGGAGAAAGTCAGTGTTACTGGTTTCTTTTTAGCAGATCTTTGGCCTAGAAGTTTTAATTTGTTAGAATTGCTGTAGGGAAGGAAAGAATTTTCTCAATTAAAATCCAAATCTCTTTTTATGTTTTGTTTTTTTCCTGTTACACCCCCCGCCCTCTACCCCAATACTCCTCTGTTTAATTTTGCGCATTTTCTGAACTGCTGAGTATATGAAATGTGAGGTCTGCGATGGGAAGTCTTGCAATTGTTCTGGGAAACAAAGTCCCACAGTATTGTTCAAAATAACAAAATTCCCAAATCACAGAACTCTGTACAAACATTGTGAGCCACTAAAAAGACATTTTTAATTTTGTCCACTCATTATGAAAGTTCTGGTACAGGATTAAACATTTGTAGCATACGCCAACTTTGTGACGAACATGATGAGAAAGGTACGTGAATCCTTACAGTAGAATTTACTTTTCTGAACTATGTTTCTGGAAGAAGACGTCTTATTAGCGAAAAGGATGGGAGCTGTGTACAACTTTGAACACTGAGTATTGCACCATGATAGGCAGTGAAATACTCTACCTATCCTTTCTCAACATATGCTCACACCATTGGCCTCTGCCCATCCTTTCAGCTTATCGAGATTTCTCTGTAACCTTCCTACCCTCAAGCAAATCAGCATTCCCACCCAATTTAGTGTCATCTTCAAACTTACTGGGGATGCTCTTGATACCCTTCTCCAGTTTGTTGATAAAGATATTAAACAAAACTGGCTCCAATACTGAGCCCTGGGGAGCAGCACTTGTGATCAGCTGCCAACTGGATTTAACTCCATTCACCTCATGATTAATTTAATCCCTTAGTGCCTGTCTGGATACCTGGACTACCCTATTGTACCTTCTATTTTCTTTGTCTTCCTGTAAGGAACAAAGAGGTCAACCTGTGCCCAGAGTATATTAACCTATTATGCTGTCTTACTGAATAGAGATTTTAGAGGAGGATTAACTTCTACCAGAATGGGTTACCTTTTGCAACATCATGAGTGGCATGTAATACTATAAAGATGGTAAATCACAATTCCTCTGCTGTGATAAATTTAAAATTATTATAATCATGCTGGCAGCGACATATTAATTCATGTCATCATCTCAGGTTGATTTTACCATTTTCCCATTTGCATGTAACTAATGTCACTACTGTTTCAAAGTGCATTTTAAATTTTAAGCCTGCATTTTGTGAGGGATGAAATGAATAATAGTAAGAAAAAGCAGAACCCATGCTATTTAATTTACTTGTGCTAAATCTTTTCATTTTGTGTAGAATAGAATACAGTATTTCATTTGGAAGTGTAGTTTACACTGACACAAAGCAAACCAACCAAAAAATCCAACCAAAAATAGCTGTTAACTTGTCATTGATTCTTGCAATACATACGTGGTATAGTACTGATTTGCATGCAATAAAACCTTTGGAATAAAACAATTATTTATTAGTACTAAAACAATTGTCTCTATTTTCATTTGTCTCAAGTCTTGTTAGCTCTGCTGCCAGTTAGACTTGAGCAGGCTGCTGTATATGCAGAAGAAAGCAGACCAACTTAAGAGCTCCAAAGGAACAGCTAATGAATTTACAGTCGTCTTACCTAATATCAGAAGTATTTCATAATCCTTATATTGGATAATATTATATGTTCATATCTAAAAATTACAGCTCACTAAGCTACAATTTTCCTGCACATATATTAGAACTACATAATTTAGTGGTTGAAAAGCATGATTAGTAGCTCAGCTAGTAGAATAATTGGAAAATAGCCAGTTGTCTGGGCCTTAAATTTGTGCTTTTCTTTTCTTTTTTGTTATTTATTTTTTACAGAAACAACATGTAACTATTTAGGATTGCAGTGCTTTAGCATTATGTGCTTTTCATATCTTTAACTTGTTAAGCTGCATAAATTAGTTGAGAAATATTTTGTCCATGTGATATGTTAGTTGACCTAGCCAATCTCCTGGTAACACAGGAGTTTGGTATCACAGCCTCATCCCTTGCTTAGGGAATTCATTTCTGTTTCACAGAGAAAAGCATGATTGTTGTAAAAGACTTTAAAATTGCAAGGCTCCCAGTTCTAAGATAAAAATGAGTCTGTCAAAGATGACAGTGCTAGGTGAGGCCTTGAGCGTGTGCTGTAATTAATTTTCCATTTTATGAGCTGACCTTCTAGAAGAAAAAGTGTGGTCTATCATGCTAAAAAAAAAAAAAAAGGAATAATTTATAAGTCAGGCTTTTAATTTATTTTTTTTTCCCTCTTACTTTGGTCTTCTTAAAGAAAAGATTAAGAAATCCTCCCTCCTAATGGCTGGCCTCTCTGTCGTTCAACAGTGGATGGTTGTTATAGTAGCACACTAGTCTGAGAGGCTTTATTTCAATTCTAAATAAATCTGTTTTGAAGTTTTGTTTTATCTGTTTTGAGTGAACTTGAGCCCACGAACCACCCCTCATAGCTTGCAGTAGTGCCTATAATCGCTAAAGTACTTAGGGATGGCCCCATATTGTAACATTTAGCATGTTGCATCTAGGAATTACAGACTCTGCTATTTTTCTTTGGAAAGCATTGCACAGTGTTTTCTTGCATTTTACATGGCACTACACAGTGATGTTAATCTCCTATTTTTTGCTGGCTTGGAAAATCACCCAAAGTGCTGTAAGAGAAATTTACTTTGCCTTGTAAAATGTCTGTGTTACAGCTCCAAACTGTATTAAATTCAGTAATAATCACCCTAGAAGATTCCCTAAAATCTAAAATATTTTATTTTAAAATGCTTTCTCCAAAGGAGCATGGGGAGAAAGCAGACATAGACATGATAGAGGCTGACAGTGTTTTGGATTAAAATAAAAGAAACGGGATTGTGACATTCAAGTATCAACACTGAAGTTAAATACTTTTTTAAAGTTTCAAAATACTCCCTCCTCAGTGGTGGGCCGTATTTTTGCCAGCAGTTTTTTGTTGCTTATGTTCGTGACAAGCAGAAGACAAGCAAGATATCCTGCCATTTTTGGTTAGTTGTGAAATTACTCAGAGTACCACTATCAAATACCCTACTGCATTCGATAACTGGTGTAGTCCTTGAAAGTCATCTCAAAATAAATATAAATAAATGACAGCATCAAAATAAATGGAATTAGGAAGAACAGAAAGAAATGAGATAGCAGGGAAAAAGGGGAACATAGTGCAATAATGAATAGACTCATTCAACACTTACTGTTTGTGTAATTACTTGCATTTGATGTTCCAGCACAGAAAGGAAATTTGTACTTCTTTTGGACACCTCTGTCATATTGTTGTTTTTTTTTTATGTCACTGGTTGATTGCTACTCTTTTTCTGTCTCTCTGGATTTACACAAATTGGAAGAAAGCAAGAATCAGGTAGAACAGTCATAATGCCAAAAGAATTGTGACTGTTCTTAAGACATAGCAATTGTGATGCTGTATGTTAAATTTAGGTGTATACAGTTGTCTCTTCATTATGTTTATGTCCCCTCAGCACAGTTTATCTCTTCTTTTCGTAATCAATTCCTTTAAAACAGCCAAAAATACTTGTAATAATACTTCTTTGGAGAATAAGAAATAAATGCCTACACATACAGAAATCTTTAATTTATGAAAAGACATTTTCTGAAGGGGTCAATTTAATTAGATTAGCAATGCTGTTAGATATTTCTTTTTGGAAGGCTAAATCCCTTGACTGTTAGTACTGCTTCTAGGAAGAATTTTTAAATGAAGATTGGATATTTCAGTTAAACTCCCATCATAACAAATGGCATTGAATCCTTGAGAAGGCTCTCCCTAAGAAATCAAGTTAAGCCAAGTAACAGCCGCGGCTACTTTTCTGTCGTGTATTTAGTTTGTCTTTGGAATCTGACACAGACACTACAATTTTTCTTGCCACTGGAAATCCCTTGAGGATAACACTGATCCAAGCACAAAGTTTGGATATAGTTCTGAAATTTGTAAAATGTCAGGAGTTGTTTTTATTTTTTATTTCCAGTTTACAAGCAATTGGCTCCTAGGGGATGGGAGGGGTGTGTTTCCTTCTTCAGTGTGGAAAGTCATGTTTATTAACTTCAGAACCATTAACCCTACTTTTTTGAAGGTTTGGTTATCTGGTTTATCTGGAGCATTGACACCTCCAGGCTGAATGTCAGGATTTCCGAGCTACAGAAATTTCAATAGCTGACATCTACTGAGCTTGTATTTCTTCTGAAGTTGGCCACATGCCATAAGTATTGCATCCATTGATATACTTTTTGTTCCCCTTAGGACATGTGCTTGGCTGCATGCCAAATGTAACATAATTAATTGTAAAATACAGTATTTTCATTTAAATATAGCATATCCATCTAACTAGTTGGTAAATAACTATATAACAGGTATTTAGGCACATAACCCCTCACTAACCTCCTTTGGGGATCTCACCTTCTGTATCTTGTTTCTAACTTCCTGTAGACAGGAAAAGCGAGCCCTAAACTTCTCACTTTGCTCAACATAAATTTAAAGCTTGTTATAGAAAATATCCGTGACACAGGATGAACTGCTTTCATGAAAGAAAGAGATCTTTTTGTTTTGCTATATGGCTGAATATCACTGACAGTCACCTATAATTACTCTGTGTACAGTAATTTTGTCAGTAATCATAGAAAATGAAAGATAAAGGCCAAATTTAGCTTTGTAGGAATCCATGGGAATCAATGAAAACAGTTTGTGGAGATAGTGATTTTATATTCTACTGACGGGCCAGTGAAATATCAGTAGAAATTAATATACTACTACTTCAAAAACTATAAAGTGTGGCTTAAGACTGAATGGAAAAGAAAGTACCTAATATGGAAATTTACTTAACATTTAATTACAAGTTTTTGATATAACATAGTCTAAAGCTTAATGACTAAGGTGAACATTTTAATATGGATCTAGACAGTAAATAAATCACAATACGTGGAATGAAAATGTGTTCATTAGAAGCTTGCAGAAGACTGTACGCAGTGTTTCTTGGTGTGTTAACAATGACATAATGTGAGGTAAATTCCTTTTAGGTTTCAAGTTGCCCCAAAAGAAAGACTAAAAAATGCATATATCTTGAAAAAAACCAAACCAAACAAACAAAAAAAACCCAATAACAACAAACCAAACAAAATGACAAAAAAATACTGCAAAGGAGAAAAAAAAATTAATCCTATGCCTATATTTCTTTCCTATATAATTTTGAATGATGTGTTGAACAAGAATGTTTTTCGTGATATGAGCCCCATAAAACAAGGAAATGGATGTCAAATAGCTCTAATATATTATTGATTAATTAGATACGTACTGCTTTACTGGAAGAAAATACCACCTTAATACTCTCTGAGTCATGCTGCAAGCCAGTAAAGTTATGAACTGTGCTTTAAATTCCTAAATCTATGTATAAGCAATGGCATCACATTCAAAAAGGCTTAACCTCTAGTGGATTCCCACCAAAGTCAATGGGCAGTGCTTAGAGCTCAGCACTCTCGTGTCTCTCTCATGACGTTAATTACCTCTGCAGGTGGCGACTCAGGAACCCAGTTTATGTTGTTCCTCTCTAAATTAACTTTGGCTCATAGAAAAGATGACGCTGACTTCAGTAGAATCTCAGTCAGACTAGTAAATGGATTTTTAGTCACCAAAAATCCACCTGTGGTTGAAAGAGGACTAACAAGATGCATTTAGATGGCAGTGAACCATTTAAGGTGCAAATAGAGAATTAACCTAAAACAAGACATTATATTTTATTGATCCTACCAAGAATTATTCCTTAAATTAATTTACTGGATTAGGAAAGCAGTATACATAGACTCATGCGCATATGAGAACCTTGGTCCAGTGAAATGACTGGGAAGGAGAATATCAATCATGACCTCAGGGCCAAGAATATGTCAGTGTGCCACAGAGGAAAGTAATAAGAAAGCTGCCTCACATTTACTGCAAGGTAAAGATTTGTATGTATGTGGATTAGTAGATACAGATTTATACCCTAATTTTCACCAGAGTAATCCAATTTTGTTCCCATACACTGAAATTAATATATTACACGAAGAGAAATAGTACTCTCATGTTCTTGAAGGTATGAGAGAGCCAAATCTTGAGGGGATCAGTACTAGTAATAGTATTGTTTCTCATTGTGATAATCTAGGGATATGAGAGAGGGAAACTTTGAAAAGATAGTATCTTTTACAATCCCATTGATATTAGTTGGGCAAAGAAGGACTTTGCATGGTTACAGACTCCGCCCTTTACAACTGTTTGTTTGTCTAAAGAATTATATAGTGCATCTCATTATAGATTATGTCTCATTACAAATATTGTCTTGTGTGTGTTTTTCTGGGCCAGATGTTAACCCTTAGAAGTCCTTGCTTCTCTGCCGTGTTTTTATTTTCTTCTAATAAAGACGAGATGAAGAGACAAGACTTATCTCTTCTGCACAGGAAGCATAGAGACTGAGATAAATTTTGGACCTTTGATGTGAATAATGCAAGTCCCATGTAGTTCAGTGGGACTCGTATTTCACGCACAAATCATGGGGCAAGATATTCACATTTTAATTCAGAGTGAAGAAAGAAGAAATGAGCAAAACAGCAAAGTGAGGGGAAAAGAAAAATCAATTTAACTACTGAATACTAGATAGTAAAGTTGTTTCTTAAGTATTCAGGGAAGAATGGGGAACTTGCATATATCAGTGACCTCACTGTAAGATGCAACTCTCTAGTTCCTTTTCCTTAGTCCAGCTAAGTAAAAATTTTTGAACACTTTTATCACTAATTTACTCAGTATCACATCATTTAAATTATGTTTTGCCTGTCCTGTCACAATTTTTGTATGGCAAAAAGAACTGGTTATGAAACAGATATGCAGATCTGCAGTAACTTAAAAGAAACATTAAATGAAGTCACAGGTTCAGTTTAGACCTTTTAACTATCCTTGAATAGGCTCTCTGTGACTTTAAAATGTCCTAGGGAGGAAGAAGGAATTATGTAGAATAATCATTTTTCTGTATTCAGTGTCCGCAGTTTAATCAATCTTCCATTAAGAAATCTTTTCATAATTTGATTTATTTTACTATAAAATGTGAATGCTTGCCAAAAAAAATTTGAGCAGATGTGGGGAATGACAATCAACTGCATTTGTGACACAAATTCAGTTCCTTATACAATCACAATATTACCAGTTAAAGCTGGTAAAACTTTACTGAAGAGTGAAGTCTCTGCTCTACTTAAACTCTTGTACACTTTGAAGAATGATGAATAATTACAAAATATAAAGTCAGTTTAAATTGCAGAGACCACCTAATTCGTTGAACCACCTTACTGGTTGCCACTGTGTCATCATAGTTTCCACAAGAGGGTTATTCAGAGCTGCTCAGCCGTATTAATCTTTTCCAGTTTTACTAGCATCTCAGGATTCTTGGGCCTCCAGCAGCCTGAAGTACAACAGCTGCCTCAACATGAATTTGGCACTGTTCACCAGCAGAGTGAGGAAAAAAATCGGGGTGGATATAAAAACAGTAGTTTTGTCCTCAGTTTTTTAATATTGTAAGGATAAATACAGGGTCTTCTACTAATGTATCAACTGCCTTTAGCTGGCTCTCTTTTGTTTGTTGTGGTGATCGAAACTGTCTTTTGTAGGAAAGGCCAGTTTACCAGTATGTCTGACCATCCATATTAGCAAGGTTGGATCTATTGTCGTGGTCTCTAGGGAAGAAGCAACCAAACAAAAAAAAAACCTCCTTGCAGTCAAGTTCTATAAAGAGCTAGTGTTAAAAATCAAGGTCCTGAATTCGTATTTGAACCATTAAAGGTTTGACTTCCAAAACTGCAAGCAACCAGGCATTCTGACGTGAAGCCTGCCTGATTTGTGGAGAGTGGGATATTTCTGAAAGCCAGGGCAACTGGTGTGCTAAGTTGTAAGAGCCAGGTGTCACTTACCTTCACTAAATTCGCTGGTGTTGCTGGAAGGTGGTAATCATGGGCAATTCATATTTATTTAGACAAGGAGAGGAAAAAGTAAAGTTTTATTTTTTAACAGAAAACTGCTGAAATTTTGTCCTCATTATAAGCTGTAGAATAAGATTCAAGTCCATTAAGGCAAATATCAACACATTCTTCCAAATCATTTATTAAAGTGTATTCATTATGTTTTAGTGTTTTTTTTCCCAGCAATGAGATTGCCATTCATTTATTTATGATTCTGTCTTGTTGGTCTCCGCACTGAAAAGCCATAAATACGCCAGTGCGTCTCTGCAGAGGATCTCCATTAGGGCTTGTGCTAGGACCACCCACTCATTTCTCCGGAGCAAACCAGTAGCTGTCAGATAGCACTTTTTCCTTAGCTACCGACCTGGACTGGATGTGAACCGGTAACCAACAGGTGAAAGGTATTTTGTATCCCGTTATTAATCCTCAGAGTCATCAAGTCTTTCCATTTAAGTCTTATGACTAAGTTTGTTATCCTTCAAATAAGTCTACTCCCATACAGTTGTAAAGTTATATTTTTTGCTTTGTAAAATTGCCAGAGCATGTGGTTGTGCGTATACAACTGCACACCCTGCTGCTAGAAGTTGGGAGGTTTCCAGTGTCTCTCAATGCCTGCATTTATATGGATCAGTACGTGTAACAGTGAACATGCGCACAAAATACCTTCCTGCCCCGAATCAATGTTTTTCAGCTGTTCAAACAATTCTTTGCATTTTCTTTAAAAGGATTTTCCCTTACGCTATGTGTTTTATTTAACACTGCAAGCGTACGATAGGAAAGGACAATTGCAGGGATTGCCATCTTCATCGAACTGCATGGTGTGTACATTCTGTTAAGATAGTTAAAGTGTACATTTGATAGTTGAAAGAAGTAGGTAAATGCTAAATTTTGATTGCGAAATAGCCTGATTCTGTCAACTGATTGGATTTTATATCCTTTGACACAAAAATAATGTTCATTAAATGTATGCTGAGGTATTGACATTTTAGCAGCAGACAGATGGCACCAAAGACGACATTTCAGATGGTGTGATGCAAGGTTCCTTAGAATGCTATTCTGAGAAAAAAAAGTTTGTAGTCTTTTTTTTTTTTTTTCGGTTTTGACAAATGTGGGTATATGAAAATGATGGTCAACATGAACAAATGGAGCTGTGCTGATCTTTTGTAGTCTGATCATTTTATGCCTTTGGTGATTTAATGTACAATTTTTCTCCTCTTTTTCTGTTAATGCATATTTGAGCCTGTGAATAGCACAGTCATTCCTTTGATGCTATGTATGCTGGCACCTGTCATCATTATGTATTCCAGGCCTCCTGACTGGCCTGAACTTGAGTGCAATATGCCATTTGGAAAGTGCCAAAAAGAATAGGGCAGTCATGTATTTTTGGTGATCCCCGTAAATGAAAATTAATCATGTTTGACAAATATGTGTGGCCTTATACTCATAGTTCTGTAGGCAGAAGCTGCATCTTTTGTGGCTATTCAATGAACTGTCCTTTTATGTTCTAGAAATAGACACAGAGTGTAACCAGCTAAAACTAATGGTGTTAAAAAAAGCAGTGATACAAAATCAGTAGATGTTAATTCTGTCAGTATTAGAGATACATATGCTTAGTGCTTGTCATTCTGAAGCCTCAAGGCTGGGCTTACATGTCATAGTGACTTTTGCCTGACTAAAAATGCCCATCTTGGAATTAAATGTGCAAAACTTAGTATTTAATTATCCCCCCCCCTCCCCCCCCCCCCCCCCTTATTTTAAATTTGAATAATTATTTAATACTGACCCAAACTTACATTGTGTCTTCAACTGGAGGTTAATTTCTTCTTTACTTTTTGTTCTACACTATGGTTGCAGATTATTTAAAAAAAATAAATTGCATTTAGTCTACAGATAGTCTTTACTGCACTAGTAGATGAGCTAAAAATCAGTCTAGGCTACACACAATCATAGAATGGTTTGTGTTGGAAGGGATCATCCTCTGCTGTGGGGTGGGACACCTCCCACTAGACCAGGTTGCTCAAAGCCTCATGCATCCTGGCCCTGAACACTTCCAGGGCATCCATAACCTCTCTGGCCAACCCGTTTCAGTGCCTCACCACCCTCATAGTGAAGAACTTCTTCCTTACATCTAATGTAAATCTATTCTCTTTCAGTTTAAAGCCATTACCCCATGTCCTATCACTATAAGTCCTTGTAAAAAGTCCCTCTACAGCTTTTCTGTAGGCCCCGTTTAAGTACTAGAAGGCTGCTGTAAGATCTCCCTGGAGCCGCCTTTTCTCCAGGCTGAACAACCCCAACTCTCTCAACTTGTCTTCACAGAAGAGATGCTCCAGCCCTCTGATCATTTTTGTGGCCCACATCTGGACTCATTCGGACAGTTTCATGTCTGTCTTGTGCTGGGGACTCCAGAACCAGATGCAGTACTCCAGGTGGAGTCTCACAGGAGTGAAGTAGAGGGGGAGAATCACCTCACTTGACCTGCTGGCCACTCTTCTTTTGATGCAGTCATGTGATTTGTTGTTTTGGGGGTTTTGTTTGTTGTTAAAAAAAAAAAAAAAAAAAAAAAAAAAATGNTAAAAAAAAAAAAAAAAAAAAAGATGATGTGATGCACTGCACTATAAGATAGTGTACTGTATCATGTAGTCGCACCATGTGGTTGACAGGAGTCTTGTGCCATGTGGCTGTGGTTTTAAGATATATGGGTTTACCAAAGAAAGTTTACAAAGTAATAAGGCTAAACTCTTACCTCCAATGAACATTCATTTTGTGAAGCTGGAATATTGTAAATGATAAGCCTGCTTGTATCTCTGCCAGGATGATCTCTTGGAATAGGGCCTCTATGTTGGTTTTGATGGAACCTGATCTTGATATAGTTCTTGGTGTGCTGCACAACTTCTTTCTTTCTCCTTGTTTTATTGCCTCTAAGGCCCTTGAGGGAAATACTGAGAATCTGGAGCAGCTGTAATCATGAACAGACTTTGTTATTATTCCTATGTTAACTTGTGGGATAGTGCAGGATATATGCAATGTCTGTTTCCAGACCACAAAACTTGAGAAAGCCTGTATGCTTATATCTGTGAAATAACACTCAAGGCAACCTTGAGAGGTGCAGACCACAATGCCTTTCTTCCACAGCTGTTAGGCTTAACTGCTCTTTATTCTGGAGGCCTTCTATTTTATAACACAAACCACAGCAACTAATTTCATGAGGATAGGAATAAACAGGTCACAGGCATCTTTCTGAATTAGCTGATGGTGATTTGTGTTTGAGTATCACACAGCTAATCCAATATTGCCATTTTTTTCATGAAAAGAGTAATGACCACTAACGAGTCTGCTCTGGCACTTGTATACCATAATGCAGCTTTAGTGGTTTGGTGATTTCAGTGATAAGGAAATCTGTGTGTCTGTTCTTTTTACCATAATTTCTGTTGTTCTAGGTTTTTCTCTGACCATTTTGTCATACCATTTTCTTCAAAAATTACCTTTTCTATTTCAGTTATGTTTTATGGTTGACAGAATTGATTTCCAATTAAATCTTATTTCCCACATTAAAATCCAAAATATTTTCTATTTATATAGCTTTGTTTGTAGTGACTTTACTGTTGGCTGTGTATACAGTGTTATTTAGAACATGAGGAAATGGAATGAGGCTGCATCAGAGGAAGTTCAGATTGGACGTTAGGAAAAGGTTCTTCACTGAGAGGGTCGTCAGTTGTTGGAACAGTTTCCCTAGGGAAGTGGTCACAGCACTAATCCTCTCAGAGTTCAAAGAGCATCTGGATGATGCTCTTAGTCATATGGTTTAGTTTTAGGTAGTCCTGTGTGAAGCAAGGAGTTGGACTCGATGCTTATGAGTCCCTTCCAACTTGACATATTCTATAATCTCATAGAACAAAACCATGTTTTTCCCTCTCCCCAAACTGCACCCCCTCTCCCCCCTTCTTTATTTTTTTTAAGAGCATGACTAAAGCTATATCCTACCTTCCCTTCTGATTTTCGCTTGGCTCTCTGTTATGCTCATCCTAATGTCTGCCCAGAAAAGTAGCATAGAGCTCAATGTTGACCCAAAGTCCTTTAAAGTATTTTTTTGCAATACATTTCTAGCACTTCTTACTTCTTGGAGATTCATGATGCTGGACACATTTCTTCCTCAGTCTGAAGATCTGCAGCATAAAGTAACTGACCACAAAACTTACTGTAACACTTAACTAAATGTGAATGTTTAAGTCTAGTGATAATAGTATTTGTTTTTCTCTAGTGCCTGGAATTTGGAAATTGTTAATTGTACATGGTTGCTCCATGGTGACACACTGTTAAAATAATTTCTCTTCCTTTTTTTTTTTTTTTTTTTCCAAGGGACGCAAGAGTGAGGCAGAAAAGTACTTTGTGAAGGCTATTCAGCTGGATCCTACCAAAGGAAACTGCTACATGCATTATGGTATGTTTCAGATAGATAGGGTTTCCACAAGTATTCCAGGATTGCTGTTAATCTCTCCAAGTGATTAAGGATTTGACAAGTGCTACTGGCAAAATATCTTCTTTAAAAGGAAAGAAACTAATCTACCATGTATAACTTCATCTCCATTTCAATTTATTAATCACTGCAGAGGGAGAGATGAAGTTTTTTTAATATTTTGCATAGTTTTCCTCATGTGAGAGGAATTTTAGTTGGTGCCTCTCTGGGAAAGAAAAAAGGTGACTATTGCCATACGTCAAACTTTCATGGCCTGGAATATTATTATTAACGGTTTTGGCCTAACTTCCCTGGCTGCTGGTGGGTGGGCAACTAGAAGTTATACTTTGGTGTGCGTGAGTTCTGTATATTGATGTGTCTGCTTTTTGTTGAAGTCTTATGACCCTTATGTCTACCTCCTTCCCAGGATCTTCATGGCTTGAAATGGATAAGTATTACAACAGGTTTTGACAAGTTGGCTATATCTTTGTCCTACTAAGCCATACATGCGCATAAAGCACAAAGTTAATTTGAAGGTATCTTTATAACCTTGGATTGTTTTTGCTATATGTGCAGAAAATATTTCCAGATGTGATTAGTCCCAAGGAACCAAAAATATTTAACTTTATGGACTAATTCTTACTGTATTTTAAAGCTGATAATAGACAAATCTAAAAATGCAAGCTATGTAGTCCCAATTGGAAAATATAGAAAGAAGTAATAAATTTCAACTTCGTTAAGGAAGAAGTTAGCAAACCACAAGCATTCTATATATATCTTTGTATACTGCTTTAATTTCCTCTTCTGATTCTAACTGGTAAATGTAAAATAAGTAAAAAAGAGTGGCCAGAAGGGAAAATTAATCTCACGTAATAACCATGTTTTTAGTTTCTCTGTTATCTTTGTTTGAATTGCTCACATGTTGAGTTTCTGATTGGTTCTATGCAGTGTAAATTTCTATGTGTTAGCCTCCTGGAATCTATGCATGCATTGTTACTTAAAACATGTCATAGTATTTAAATGAATGTAACCCAGTGTTGCATTATTTTCCATTATGGATCATTGCAATTAGTGACCTTGTCTTCTATTTATGTCTGTAAAGGTAAATCAGATAGGGGTATTTGTGTGCATGAGCTCCATTATTTCAATTAGGTTTAAATAGTTGGTATCTCAAGATAGTGAGGAAAAGTTGCAGCAGATTACTTCTTGAAATCTCACTTAAGCCATTTCCAGCCTTTGTGATTAAGAAATCGCTTCTTAGTTATTAGGAAATCTTATTTACATAAAAAGTCAACAGTAGGTCTTAACAGTTCATCCCAGCAATTGAAGTTATGATTGTTTATATTTTATTACAGGTCTAGACTTTTTTCTTTTTCTCTCTCATTACTTCATCATTTTGTCTATCTTTTCCTGCAATATTCCCTCTGTGTCATATCCAAGCACCCTATACACTAAAAGCAAGGTTATTCAAGTCATCATTTATCTCTGATGCATTGACGTCTTCATTACCAGACTACAGTATCAAAATGGTGTGTTGTTTCCTAAATAAGATTGTTCCCTAAAAACTTTATTTTGTCACAGGTACAAAAAGTCGTTTCCATGTCCTTGTGTAGAGGTCATTAGTGCAACATAAGTAAGATTCTGCTCTGCAGAGTAGGAGTAAAGGGCAAAATTTAGTCAGTGTTTGGAATACCAGCATAGTAAAATGTGATGCTGAAGAGCTGTAGATACACATTCTGTATCGTCAATAGGTCCCTGTCATGGAGTATTTTATACACAGAGAACTCTACTGAAGGCAAATGAAACCTTTACTTTTGTTTGTATAACTTCTGATCACTTCGCCAAATTCAGTGGTATTACTCCATGCTTACATTGAAGTAGCTATCAAAAAGATATGGTTTACTTCTGCTTGTCTTATGTGTCTATGTAGTACAGGTGATCTCAAAACCTTGTCGTTTCTGGCACAAGACTTTGTAAAATTTGAAATAAATTATCCTTGCTTTTCTTTCTTTCCCTTTTCTCTTTCTTTTTTTCCCCCTTTCTTTTCCTTTTCTTTTCCACCTGTTTCTTGTATTGATCAGGATTCTGTAGTGTGTGTTGGTAAGGACATTCCAAATGTTACACAGGAATCTCTAGTGAACACTTTAAGCTTTATCTCATTAATTTGTTTTAGCACCTTGTCACAGGTACAGTCTATATTCTGTATGCCAAGTGTTAAACTATGGGGAAATACATCCCTATTTTGCATGTAAATCTTAGAAATTACTTTTTTTCTCAGCATGAAGATGTTAGAACAGGCAATAAAATAGTTGGCATCAGCCCTAAAAAGCCATATACCTCACAGAACAACCAAATGAAAAGAATAGTCATTTGGGACACAACAGTGTGTTGATGGAGTAGCAGGAATAAATGAATTGAAGATTTTCTTCCAAGTGTACATGGAGGCACACACTTATGATTTATGATCCCAGGATGTGCCAATGTTCTTTTTGACCTCTTACCTTTCTGACTTTTCTTGGAGCTATCGGGAGAACCTGTCAATATCCTGTAACTTTTAAGAGGCTTACATTTGTATTATGATGAGCTTCAGTTCAAGTCTTAAGCCAAAGCTATTCTTAGATATGCTTTAGTGCAGGAGTCAGCTTATTTGATCACATGAAAATTTGGAGAAAGGTGAACAGTTTCATGGTAGCTCTTTGAATAATACCACCACAGCACAGTTCTCTGATCAAGCTACTGTTATAGTTAGTTTTGTGTAGGTAATTTGCTGGCTTTGGATTTCAGTGGATTTAGTTTCAAACAGAGTTTCTCGAACTCATTACACTTGAAGATGTCTGAAGGGAGAACTAGTGAAAAAGTTGAAGAAATATAAATTCCTGCACACTGCTGACATGATGCTACTTCATTGGATGTAAAGAGAAGTGGCATTTACTCTATTAACCAGAGAGGGTGGCCGCCCCTTCTCAATCTGAAATGCAGGCAGCTTGTCTTTTCTTCTCTGAAAAGAAAAAAAAAATAAATTCTTCTGTATCTTTTCATTGAGATGACTGGTATTATGCAGTGTAGTTGAGGAGTTTGAAGTTGTTGAAGGCTTCCTGTACTAGCTTTAAACAAACAAGCAAACAAACAACCCAAATAAATCTATAGTCAAATGTAAGTCATGCTAACATTTTACTTCCAAACTTGTCTTATTTACTTTATAATTTGCTGTTTAAAAG
>VWZK01013513.1:0-55056 GCA_013396935.1 Baryphthengus martii | reverse complement strand
TCATGGAGGTTAAAATCACAGCAAACCTCCTGCTCCTGCTTGCTCCAGGACCGGGCTTTTGCTCCCAGTGTGTCACATCCATCACACATCTCGCTCTCCGTCATTTTCCTTATTAGGACCTTTTGTGCAAAGACCAGCTCCTGGATGCTTCTTCTGAAGACCCCACAATCTCCAGGGAGGTCAAGATCCTCTCCACTCATGGCCTCAAAGGATTCCTGCAGCCTCTAACCTGGGATTTATGGATCTAAAAACCCCCAGGATTATGTGGAAGGAAGAAAAATTAAGAGGAACTAGCTGCATCTGGTGCTCAGTGCTGGAGGTGTCTGGGCTGTACCAGAGGATGCTCTCAGATGCTTTCCAATCCCTCCTGCCTGGCTGGGTTGTCTGAATTATGAGTTATTTCCAGGACTGAAATTGCACATTTAGGTTCCTGCTCTGGCAGGGGGATTGGACTAGATGATCTTTCGAGGTCCCTTCCAATCCCTAACATTCTGTGATTCCGTGCACATCTGTCCGCAGGAACCGCTGGCTCCCTTCTGCAACACCCAGTTCATGATTTCCAGCAGGAAACGTTTGGGTTTTTTTTTGTAAATCACTCCTTTATCCTGATTTCCATCACGCAAATATTTGATTTCCTTCTTTTCCGAAGAAACCAAAGGCGTTAGCGCACAGGACGGGGGGAGATGCAGGACGGCTCCGAGAACGGGAATGACAAAACTGCTTGGAGGAGCTAATACAGCTCCCAGTCGTGCTGGAAGAGAGCTCAGAGGTGCTTACCTATTTTTCTGGATGTTTTGTGGGATTTTGAAGAGTTTTATATTCACGGATTTCTCTCTGTATTCCCAAACATGCCAAGCAAATGAGAAATAGGAAGAAAGGGAGAACGGTAAGTCAACCACGAATTTGGGATTTCAGCTTTTCACAGCGGTAAGAGAAGTGCAGAAAAGAGGAACCAAGCCTTCTCTCTCCAAGCCTGAGGGCAATCACTGCTTGAGGATATTTTCTATGGTTTCTCTTGATAGAAAAAGAGACATTTCATCATTTGTGAGCCCAAGGATCTGCTGCTGAACATTGTCAGCCCGTGGCTGCCTGGCTGCCTACAACCAGCCACAATCTCTACCCGGATTTCTCTCAGAGCCGCAAAACCTTTTCATTCCCGCTCTTTGATTGGTTTTTGCCAGAGGAAAGCAACCAAAAAGAATCTGTTATCTCATTAGGAATCAAGATTATTCCACGACTGCCTAAGGATGGAGCAGGATGAAGTCCCTGTTGCCTTGTGTCCAAGCAGAGCTGTAGGAAAAGGTTCCGCACAAAGAGGAAGCACCAGGTCGTGCAGCCCCCATGGCCCATCCTCTGCAAATGAGCTTTGAGGTAGGACAAGGAGCCGTTGGCTGGATTTCTAAACGAGGGAGAGTTGGGTTAGGCATTGGGGAGAACTTTGCGACGAGGCCAATTAAATACTGAAATAAATTGCCTGCTAAAGGAGCAGCAAAGCCATTGCTGGAGCTGCGCAGAGCGGGGGAGATGAGCACCTCCAGCAAGGAGACACCTGGATCCTCCTTGCTTTGGCAAAGCAAAGACCACCTGAGGTCCCTCCCAACCACAATTTCCTATGTTTCTTGTTGTGATCAACCAGGGTTTATGTCTTTTGTCCTTCGTTCTGCCCCTCATTTCCCAACGTCATGAAACTAGCCCAGATGAGCCAGGCTTAGCAGAGCCATCTCCAGCCTTCTCTGTGGTTTTCCCCACGGAGCAATACACCAGAAATCTCACATTTTTGCTCTGTATAAGAAATCTTTCAAGCAAATGTCAGTCTGTTCCACAGATGATCCTGTTTTGGCAGGAGGGTTGGACTAGATGATCTCTTGAGCTCCCTTCCAACTCCTAACATTCTATGATTCTACAGTTCCGTGTCTCGGCCTCCAGGACACACGGGACAAAAAGCTTAGTCCCAACCCCTGGCCCTCATCATTGGGTGTTTTTCAGCAAAGACAGGTCTACCTGACACCACAATACACATTTTTTGTTAAATACTCAGTTTTGGCACCTCTCATTTGCATTCCTGTTGAGGGATGCTCCGTTATCTGCCCCGCAGCCACAGGAAGGGTATTTGCTCATCCTCCAGCACCACAGAAAGAACCATGGTGGCTTTCAAATGCCTGTTTCTGACCTTGGGGTAAAGAAATAAGGCTGTAGAAGAAATTACTGGGTGAGAATTTATGATACTTGATGGGTTGAGGACTTTGCAGGATTACAGAACATCCGGATTCAGCAACTGCCCCGTGGCAAGCAAGTGAAAATGATCCCCAGGGAATAGGAATCTGCAGATCACGGGTGGTTAAGAGATTGACCTTGCTTTTTTAACCGCACAGGAGAGAGCAGCTTCTGTGCAGGAGCCTGTGCGAAAGAGCACAGAACCANCCCTTTGCTTTGCAGCCTCTTCCAAGTAGCTCCCCCTCTTCCTTTCCCCACACTCGCCCTCCGGAGCCGGTGCTGTTACGAGTCACTGAGGTGGGTTTATCTCATCTGCAGGAGGTGGTTTGAGTCAGACGAGAACAGAGATAGAGGGGCTTGAGGGGCTGAGCGGCGCTGGGTGTCCCCAGTTTGAACAGCCCCAGTATCCACCTCTACCTGCTGCTCCCAAACATATGGAAAAGACAAAGAAAACACCGAGCAAGGAAGAAAACGAATGATTAACCCTCCCTGGGAGGCAGGGAGGTTGGCCTGTGCCCCACAAATCCAAAGGGTCAGCAGAGACCCCAGGGAGGGGATGGGGCAGGAAGAGGCAGCAGCGACTCCGAACTCTGGCCTTGGCACAAACTGTTCCTGAATAATTGCCCAGCTATGAAACGCCTTCAGAGTCGGAGAACGATCCAAAGCTCATTCTGCTTTTTCTTACATTACAAAATGCAGTAAATTGAAGCTGAAAGATTAGCCAGGCTCTGGCTCAGCCAAAAAGGGATTGGTACCACTCTGGGAAGTTCATGGAGGTTAAAATCACAGCAAACCTCTTGCTCCTGCTTGCTCCAGGCAGGGATCCTACGTGCCAACACAACCGGTGTGTCCTGCAGAGCCCGCAGGAGCTGCGTGCCGAGCTCGGCTGTCGGCAGCGTTTTGTTGGAAGCAACAAGTCGGTGGAAAACGCGTCTCTGCTGAAGTCACCGTTCGGCTCCCGAGAGGCAGCTGTTGAAATTCCACGGATAAAACTCTGTATTTCAGCCCTGAGAGGCAGAAATGTTGAAAAGGAAATGGGAGTGCAGCGGCTGAGCTCTCGAAGCCTCACCTCTGCCGTCCCGACCAAACGCTGGTGGTTCGTTGTTCCAACCCCTGAAGCTGTCCAAGAGTTTAACCTCACCCTCCTCTCACCGCCCAACACTTTGAGAGGCTGCTCTGGGGAACCAGAAGGTGCAAATCAGACACAGCTTGGTCCCAAAGGGAAAAACAGTTCCCTCAGGAAACTCCTATCTAGCTTAGCACTGATCCAAAAGGCCTCTGATCTTGTATAGATTAATGTATGGATCCCTCCCCACCCCAGCACCGTTGCATGACTGGTCTGGGCTTGGAGAACAACGAGAAACACTTTATCCAGAAGGCAAAAAAAGTCACTTTCAAAGTCACCTCATCAACGGTAACATCCATGTTAGGATGAGACGACGCCTGCCTCTGAAGTACGTAAATCGTGCTGACAAACTAAGGGACGGCGACGGAACAAGGACAAAAAGTCACAGCAGGAATCAGCTGGAGATGCGACGTCACCACAACTTGGAAGATTTTTTTTCAAATTAAACAAAAGAAAACAATGATAAGTAGAAACAGAGCAGCCCCTCCCTCCACGCTCATCAGCACTTCCCACTTGCCCTGCCGGAGGTTTGCACCCAAACTCTGCTTTTCCCTGGATCCCGAGTGCTCCTGGGTACCAGAGGAGCTCACACACTTCCAGAGGTTGCCAAACCATCCGAATGCTCCTTCACCAGCTTTAGGCCCATGGCCTTGGGCACCCTCCAATTCTTCTGATTTTTGATTTTTTTTTGATTCAGCTGCCTCGGTAGCTCCTGCCAGGTTGTGAAGCCTCCTGGCACACGGACCTCACAACAACCCATCTCGACGCTGGAGAATATTCCAGCAAAGCCTCTATCTCCCACCACCCTAGTGCAGGTGTTTTCCTTTCGGATCCAGAACCCCCGGCCCGGCTCTGAAGAGCGGTTACAGAAAATGATGCGTTTAAAGGCGAAGAGAAAAAGTGTTTTCAAAGAGTTCTCCACTGGCTGAAGTTATTATGTTTTTTTCTTCTACTCCTCAAATGAAAAATCCACCGATTTCGGGTGCTTTTTCTACCGTCTCGGGTAGGGAAACACATATGTCCAAACGACTGCCAGTCATGAAAATCAGCTCACTCCTTATTTGTCTTTTAACATCCCCCCTGCCCTGTCAGCGTGGTGATGCATCGCACCACTGAGACGGCGTTTCTGTGCTAAACCTTTGTTGTCAGGTGCTTAAAACAGTCACACCAGAAATACCTTTATTGGTTTGACATTTCTCAGATGTTTTCCCGCATTTCAGAAGAACTTAATCAACTCTTCTCGAGTTATGTGATCATAAAAAATATCTACAGCCCTTAATTTTTTTTTTTTCACATCCTTTTTTTTTGTGATCAAGTAGCTAAAAAACCTCTTTGTTTTGAATAGAGCTACTTGTAAAATGTTCCCTCCTACCCCTTCTTTCACTGTAGAATTTTGCCTTCTTGTTAAGAGTTATTTAGGTTTTGACTTCAGGGTTTTCTGATGAATACTGAAGAACATAAGAGAAGCAGGTGCTTCAACTGGAAATACAGGGAAAACCACAAAACCTGATTTTCCATTTCAGAAGTTTCAGGTTCACTTGAGGTTTTTTTTCGGTCCGACTTGGGTTTGAACTCAAACTCATTTTGGAGATAAGTATAATTTTTGAGCTCTAAGCTATAAACCATTCCTCAAATGCCTGTTTCTTCCCCACAAACCGACTCAAAGCCTCTCCCCTTAGACAGCCCATTTGCACGTGGAGATATCTGGACCTAGACCTTTGGTATATTGTATGAAAGGACTAAGAGCCCTCAAATGGAATTGGACTTTCTCTAAGGATGACCATCTGCTGAAGAGTAGCTCTTCTTGTCCCACTAACGATGGTGCCAAGACCACCATGCGGTGACACCGTCAGCGCGGTGCACCCTTTGCACCAGCCAGGACCACAAGAAGTCTCCTTCTCCTTCCAAAGAGCTCGTTACCAAATGGATGCCGCTAAATTCCCTCACGGACTCCTGCTAAAGCTCAGTAATTCCCAGGGCTCGGGGAAGGTGCCGTGCTAGGGAGCGCGCTAACGACACCGTGGTGAGGACGAGCACGTTTCACTACCCAAAAAACATTCCCTGGCACGGTGTTAGTTACTGATATAGATTTAGCCAGAGAAACCGTGTGGTGCCTATAAATTCCCCCAGTTTCTATGGCTACGAGGATCTTGTAAGTACATCGTGGAGAGAGAGATTCGACCGCCCCGCTACAAAACCTACAAGACAATCACTGTGATTCTTGCTGGCTTTAAGATCAATTAATTAATTGTAGCAGGAGGTCTGTAGGGCAGACCTCAGCGAGCCGCCCCGAGGCATGAGGGCGAAGGCAACGGCTCCACGTGCGACCCTGGCAGTCTCCAGCTCGTAGGTCAGACCCTTCCAGAGCGGCTCCGCAGATCTCCTTGGAGAAAGTAACACATGAGCTGCTCTTGCTGTTGAAATTGAGGGGCTTTGATTCAGCTGCAGCCCCCAGGGAGGAGAAGCGAGGAGAAGACACTGGGGAGAACGGGACCTGAGCAGAGCAGAGCAGCTGGCTGGTGGCCGCTCCATAGCGAAGTCCTGCTTCACCCACAGCCTGTCACTAAATATCAGTCCAGTGCCAGTGCAGTGGACATGAAAAATAGTTCTTTGCAAAAGGAAGGAAAAAAAATAAAATAAAAAACAAAGAAAGTGCTTTGGGTCCCCTGCCAGGAGTTGCAGAGCAGTCATAGGCTGTTTGGAGACTTTCATGATCAAAGAGTCCTTCCCGGCCTCTTTCTTCTGCCATCACAAAGTCCAGCCCTTTTACAAGACTAACAATATGCAGACATTAAAACGCTGATACAAAGGGAACAGCAAGAACGATGCATTTGATTAATCTCTACATTCTATACCTAAAGGGTAGGATATGCTGCCTCTCCCTGCCTGGAAAGCCCCGGCTCTGAAAACTAGAGATTTTTTTTTTTTTCGCCTTGTTAAATACCCATTACTAAGAAAGTACAATAGACTCTGCAAACACTGCTGCTTTTTCACTCTCCATCTCCCTGCGTGATTCCTTCGAAACCCCCCGATCCCGGGAGCGCTCCGTACGATATTTTGCCTGTATCAAGCGGCAGGCCAAGAGCTCAGCCTAAGACAAGGCTTTCTGACGACCTTTTATTGCCTTTAATACAAACCCGCTGGGCATGGAAAACCAGCTTTCTGGCAAACAAGAGCTGCATATAAAATACTCCTGGATCCCATTTCTCATTCCAAGATTGCTCAGCGCAGAAGTCTCCCTGCGTGACAGCTACAGATGATGAATGTACTGGCTCAGACCAAGCCGAGCTGCACTGGAACAGTTTGGTCTCGTGCAGTCGTCTCCTATTAGGACGAGTTAAATTCAAGCTCAAAACGAAACGGAAGAAAAGACCTTAGCCATCTAAACACGACGCACACCTCTCGGGGAACTCAGCTCAAAGTCAGCAGAAACAGGCTCGGCTTTTCCGCTGATTTAGCAAGAAAGTCCAAGTTTATTTTAAAACTCTTCCAGGGTAGAGTTTGAAAAATGAGGCGCCGTCTACTCTGCCAGCACCCTGAGAAAGCTCTGCGGCCACTTTGGGTGAGCAAGCAGAGTTTTATTTCCCGTTCTGTCCAAACTCTCATTTGGTCTCCCAGAAGGAATATTCCCAGGCACGGTGATTCTACCCAAGGAGCAGCTGCACCTGGGGGTTCAGCATCTGAGCTTTGCAGAATTTCAGAGTCAGGATCCTCATATCTGAGCCCATCTACAAATCCATACGACGGTCTTGAATTTTTCAAGCGACCACCCTGAGCCTTCACCAGGAATCCCCGAGATTGCTCTGGAGGAGCTCTGGTTTGCACGAGGGTCCCCCTCGGGAACCAGCGGCACCGCTGGTGATTTCACCATTAAATCACAGCCCCACTCCAAGGTTAAGCCACAGACAGGACTGTTCCTACCTCCTCTCAATTCCTATTACTTTTTTTTTTATTACTGGGTTATTTTTCTGCTCATTCCATGAGCTGAGCCACGGAATAAGAGCTTGTGGGAACAGGAACACTTCTTTGTGCGGCAACGAGATGGTATTTTCACAGCATTTTTGTTTTTCTCTGCTGGATCTAGTCAAATAATACTCAAAACTCAACCCATATTTTCCCTATTACGAGCATAAATGCATTGATCTACGGAAATAAATTGTGGGGGGCTGCACAAAAAAAAGAAATAACCACAGGATGTCCAATAAAATCTTTGCAAATCATGGTTCTCGCCTTTGTCTCATCCCTCATCTGCCCCTCCTATGGTCCCTCTGTGAGTCAATATCTTAAACTTTTTAAGAAGGCAAGAAATAATAAAAAGAAAAAAAACCAGGAAAGGCATTTCCAAGTCCTCTCCAAATATAAAACCTCCACACAACAAAAACTCGGCTGCATTTATTTATATCGATCGGGAAGGTATTTACTTCAAGCACTGAACAAATGTCTCTGCAAACATCAATATTGGTATTAGACTCATAAATGTCGTCTATATTTCATAATGCGAGAAGCAATGACTTTTGGGAACTGCTCAGGCCCTTCATTCATTCCATCTTCTTATTTATTTTTGCCCTCCCTTCTCTGGAAGGCGGCTGCAGGGCTGAGATATATTTAGTCCCGTCCTTCGGAGGTTGCTGCCAGTGAATATAGATTCAGCCAGTTGGCTCAACCCCGAGCACAACCTGCTTCAAGAAATGGATGGGGGCTTTAAAGGTTTCAGGGCAGTTTCATTTGGCTTTAGATACATATTCCATAGGGGAAATGTGCTGGTCAAGACACTGGCTGCTTCCCAACCTTCGGCTCAGGACGATGTCTGGGTATCTTTGCTCCAGCATCCCAAAGTATGGATGCTGGAGCATCACTACCAGTCCAGAAAGGAATTGGAGGCTCTCAAATTTCAGCTGCTAAATTTGTGATCAAGAAATTAAAGAGGCACTTCAGTAGCTGCACCAGTTACAGCAGCTTCCATCTTTAAACCAGTTTCTCTCCAAGATCCCATCACTTTTCCCCTCATTCCTTCCCAATTGACTAAATCATAGAATCATCAGGGTTGGAAGGGACCTTAAAGATCACCCAGTCCCAACCCCCCTGCCATGGGCAGGGACACCTCCCACTACAGCAGGTTGCCCACAGTCCCACCCAACCTGACCTTCAAAACTTCCAGGGATGGGGCTTCCACCACCTCTCTGGGCAACCTGTGCCAGGCTCTCACCACCCTCATGGGGAAGAACTTCTTCCTGACATCCAACCTAAACCTCCCCTCCTCTAGTTTGGATCCATTCCCCCTTGTCCTATCCCTACCCCACATCCTAAAAGTCCTTCCCCAGCTTTCTTGTAGCCCTCTTCAGATACTAGAAGACGACAACGAGGTCTCCTCGGAGTCCTCTTGTCTTACTGCATCAGAAGAACACGGACGCATTTGAGGTGAGGGCTGGGCTGAGACCTTCAGCAGAAGGAACAAACTCTGTCACCTTCAAAGCTGTCCTGGGAGGCTCCGTCTGCTGGGGGTGTCCCAAGCTCTCCCGGCTCAGCTGCTCAAGGCAAACTCTTTGCCCACCACTCTTCTCCAGACACTTGAGAAAAGCAGCTGGAGAACCGTCCCTTTTTTTACAAATAACTTCCAACCAGTTGTTTTAAGAGCTGGATAAATCCTGGCCTCCTAAACGTCCACCACTAAAGCCACCACTGCCTTTGTCCCAGCCTTATTTTGGAGTTAAACGGCCCGAAGCCGCTTGGGGAAACATTTGGGAGCCCAGTGCAGGAGCCCTGGCCGAGCCAGCGCCGCGGTGCCAGCCGGGCATCCGTCAGGGAAGTGCTGGAGCTGAAAGGAAGAGCTCCCCTGCACACTCCAGCAGCTGTCAGCCAGAAATGAAGTATATTCTACTTTTTTGGGGCACAAAACCATCTTCTAGGCCAAGAAAGGAAACAAATATGTTAATTCAAACAAAAAAAAAAAAGGGGGGGGGGAGGGGGAGGAGGAGGACTCTGGTTTATTTCTTGCATTGCCTCGAGAGAAATGCCAACTTTCATCTTCTTTTGCTCTTCCTTTTCTTGGTATTTCCTTGCCCTGCTTTCCACCGAGTTTCTGCAGAATTGGGAACAGCCATGCAAGTCTCAGCCGGGCTGTGATGCGTCCCAGGGGAACGGAGATGACACGTGGCCATGCAGGTCTGAGTTGCTAAGGCCACATCAGGCCACGAGTAGGGCTCATCTCTCGGTGTCTCTCTCAGAAGATATCTGAGATGACAACCACGGCTGCTTCACCCAGGCACCGCCAGTCCACACACTGACTTCTCCAGTCTCATAAGGGGCTCACTGTATTAACCATAGTCAAAAAACATAGACAAGATCCTAGAATCCTAGAATTCCAGAATCCTGGAATGGTGGGTGTTGGAAGAGACCTCTGGAGATCATCGAGTCCAGCCCCTCATGTCAGAGCAGGATCACCCAGGACAGGCCACACAGGATCCAATTCAATCTCTGAGAAGCCAAGAGAGGAAGCCTAGGGAGGCTTTTCTCCACCAGAAGGTCCTGCTCAGGAGCTCAAGATGCCATGGGATGCAGCTCAAGTCACCCCATTGCCTCAGCAGGGCAGAAAGCCAAATGTCAGAGCAGCTTAGCCGAGATGATCCCCTTGAGCTCCCCAAGTGTGGAGAGGGCAGGAAGGTGTGTGTGACGTCTGCAGAGTGCTCTGAAACCCTCTGAGGAGCAAAGAAACAAAGCAAAGGGTCCATCTGCTCTCTAGGCTCAAGAATAAATGGGATAAAGGCCACAGGAATCTTGTTCATGACTATAAATCTCTGAGGGGTGGGGGTCAAGTGGAAGGGGCCAGGCTCTTTGCTGGGGTGCCCTGGGATAGGACAAGGAATAACGGGGACAAGCTGGAACCGAGGAGGTTCCACCTCAACAGGAGGAAAGACTTCTTTGATGGGAAGGTGACAGAGCCTGGAACAGGTTGCCCAGAGAGGTGGTGGAGTCTCCTTCTCTGGAGACTTTCCACCCCCCCTGGATCTGTTGCTGTGTGTCCTGCCCTGGGGGATCCTGCTCTGTCAGAGGGGTTGGACTCCATGATCTCCAGAGGTCCCTTCCAACCCCTCCCATTCTATGATTCTGTGATTCCTTTGTAATCTCTTTTATATTCTAGCAAAAGATTTTTCAAGCCCTGTGACTGCCCTCACCTCCTCTCATCTCTTCAGTTGTCCACACAGTGTATCAGGGCACTGAGCTCAGCACACATTCCCCACCCTCCGAGCTGAAGAACGTCACCTTGCCAAGACTTCATTACAGTCCTTCTACTCCTTATACCCTTTCCACGCCTTGTCCAAGGAGTACAGTAAATGACCCAGAAACAATACTGAAATCTCAGTATTATTTAAGAATTTAATTTAATTTCTCTGGTATCCAGAGAAACTTAAAGCTGGCAGAAAAAATAACATTTAAGAATTTACAAGAAGGTTTCCTGAGCTGATTTATGTAGCCAGAGATCCGCTCTCCCAGTTTCACTGGGAGTTGTGGAGTAGCTGTATTTTTATTAAAGTTTCAAGACTCAAAGCCATGTGATGAGATGCAGCTTTCAGTTCAGTAACTTCCAGCACAGCTGATAAAACCCAGCAACTTAAAAATAACACCTCCTCTCCGGCTCCAAATCTTACAAAATAAGTTAAAAAACGAGAATCTGACAAATTTTCAATTTAAAAAGCCGCATGCTTCGAAAAACAGCCTCCAGATTTTTTAGAAAGTGGCTTCTGAAGTTTTAGAGGCTGCGATACTCTGCTGGCAGTTCTCAGCTGAGTGATTTCAGGCTCGGTTTCCCTGAGCAGAGGCCGGCACACGGGCAAAGAGTTTCCAGGAATCCAGGCTCTGTAGGGTGATGTAGGCAGAGCTGAATGAGGAGTTTGGGACGTTTGGATTTTAATAATGTTGAAGAAAAAGCAACATTATCACACCATTGCTTCCCTCACCCTGGGCACAACTTCCCTACTCCCTGGTGTTTCAATAGCCCTTCTGCTAAAGAATGGAGAAGGTCAAACTCCACAGAAGATCATAGGAAGGGCATCCAAGAAGATACCGGGTCCAATTCTGGACCTCTAGAATACAGGAAGCAGGAGAGGTTCTGGAGGAAAGAGCTCCTCCAGCTGCACACAGAAGCCTGGAGAAAGGGACGTCCCAGTTTCCCAGGACCACCAAAGCTCAACCCTTCAGTCCCTCGCTTGGAAGCATCCACTGCAGGAGTGCTCAGAAACACCCGCCCGTGGGGCTTACCCTGCTGGGGGCTACAGGAGGTTCCTGCTCAGGGAGGTTTGCTGCTCTCGGGGTTTGCACCTGCCCTGCGGGTTCTCCTTCTGCACCTGAGCACAGGTGGATGGATGTTCAAGAGCAGTGACAAGTATCATAGAATCATTGAATGGTTTGGGTGGGAAGGGACCTTTCAAGGCCACTCAGTCCAACCCCCCTGCAGGGAGCAGGGCCATCTGCAACTCGAGCAGGTTGCTCAGAGCCCCAGCCAACCTCCCCTGCAATGGGGCCAGGGATGGGGCAGCCACCACCTCTCGGGGCAACCTGCGCCAGGCTCTCACCACCCTCAGTGTCCAAAACCTCTCCTTCCTCTCCAGTCTAAATCTCCCTCTTTCAGTTTCAACCCATCCCCCCTTGTCCTGTCCCAACAGGCCCTGCTCCAAAGTCTGTCCCCAGCTTTCTGACAGGCCCCTTGAAGCCCTGAAAGGCCCCCAGAAGGTCTCTGTGGAGCCTTCTCTTCTCCAGGCTGAACACCCCCAGGTATCTGTGCACTGCTGAGACAGGAGCAGGTATCGGTGTGGCAGCTTGTAGAGGACAAAGGGACACACGAGAACTCCTCTCTCTCTTGACAGGAACGTGTTGTGTCCTGAGGAGAGATGGGAAACGCTCAGGACTTAGCTCATAAAACAAAATGGAATGGAAAACTCACAGCCCAGCACATCATTAGGCTGCAATTCAAAGCCCAAACACAAATAAAACAATTTCCCTGCTAAGTGAAGCCTGCAGAATGAGAGTCCCGGGCAGGCTGGCGTGTGCTGGGGCTTCAGAAGCAAAAGAGAAGAGAAAAAAAAAAAAAACCCTCCTAAATAGATAAAGTAATTTCTCTTTGCAATTTCTGTAATTTGCCCAGCGACAGAAGGCGCAGCGAGGTCGGCGTGAGCGGCGCTACAAAAAGCCAGGTGACATCAGAGCACCTCACGGCCCAAAAGATGATTTCTAGCCTTGCAAACCCTCCCCCAGGAGCCTGGTCTGGTCAGACCGGGTCCCATGTGGAGGTGACGGCAACGAGAGAGCTCAGAGGGTGCTCCAGGAGATGCCCCCAGCGAGACTGGAATGAGTCTCCAGCGAATCCCGCTGGCACCAGGGGCTGGGAACGGGTCCTATCCCCACCCCCACAACCTCCAGAACTGATTGATCAGAAGAATTGCAGAGACACGCGGGTTTGGGGTGAAAAGCCCACTCCAACAAGCACAATATTTGGCCCTGTTTTATAAAGAATAACAACAGTAATTATAATCTAACGATTACTCCTCTAATTATGAATTACTGCAGACGTCCGACCTGTTATCTAAATAAAATATCAATAATATTAATATCTGATTGTTCCAGCCAGTGACAAATATAAGTGCAAGGCAATAACGAGCAATTAACACACTCCGTAGGTTATTGATGTCTCTTGTTTTCACTGATGTCATCATCACGGGAAGAATATTTCAGAGATAATCATTTTTCAGAATGACCCAGGACCTCTTTTGGGGTCCTCAACAGGAGGAGAAACTTCTTTGCTGGGAGGGTGACAGAGCCTGGCCCAGGCTGTCCAGAGAGGTGGTGGAGTCTCCTTCTCTGGAGACTTTCCAACCCCCCCTGGATCTGTTGCTGTGTGTCCTGCCCTGGGTGCTCCTGCTCTGGCAGGGGGGTTGGACTCGATGATCTCCAGAGGTCCCTCCCAACCCCCACCATTCTAGGATTCTATGATTCTACGATTTTGTTCATTTTAAGCTGAAAACAAATTACAATTCCCATTTCCAGCTCTGAGATCCAGCTTTCTGAGATGGGTAAACCTTTTAGGGTTTTAATCTCTGACTTTGCCCAGAGATACGGTCTCGGCAGCGTTTGGATGTAACCAGGGCAGCTCTGAACCAAGCAGCAGAAAACTCAACCCTTGGTCTGCTGAAAAATCCATTTCTTCTGACTGGAAAGCAAAACCTGGCAATCGATGCGGTTCGGTGAAACCGGTCAGGCTTAACAAAACCTTTTTTTTTATTGAAATCAAATCTTCCCTGAGTGTCTGAAGTAGCGAGAGAGGCCGGGAAGTGCCTGCGGTGAGACGGGCGCCCGTGAGGCTGGGAGCCAGGGCGAGGGCCAGGGCTGGGCCATCTCCTTCTCTGGCATCATCCCAAGGGGATGGTCTGAACCAGCCGCTCCATTAGCTCCAACCCGGAGCAGCCCTCGGACCTCGGCACTGGAGAGCTCAGGGCCGAGGAGCGGCTGGATGTGAGGATGAGGCTGAGCTCTGCTTCCTCCAAGCTTCAGCCAGCGCTGCTGGGGAGGCTTGGAACCGGCTGCTGGTGGCGGAGCAGGCTGACGGTCCTCAAGGGACTGAACAAAGCACCCAAAATTTGTCACATGGCTACACTCAGAACCTGGTGACCCTTTCAAGGTCATTGAATCACAGAATCACAGAATTGTGAAGGTTGGAAAAGACCTCCAAGATCATCCAGTCCAACCTTCTACCCAACATCTCCATGACCACCAGACCGTGTCCCGAAGCACCACATCCAGCTGGTTTTTGAACACCCCCAGGGATGGTGACTCCAGCACTTCCCTGGGTAGCCCGTTCCAGTGCTGAACTGCTCTTTCAGTAACAAAATTCTTCCTAATATCTGAATATCCCCCGATGCAACTTGTGGCCATTTCCTCTTGTCCTGTCATTAGTTCCTAGCACCCACAACCTCATCCCACGCCAGGAACAGGGCTGTGCTGCTTTTCCTACCTGGCCACGTCCTTTTGGCGAGAGGTCCGTGAGTGGGACTGTCATTGGAGAAAAAAAGGACAATTAATCCACCTTGTTTCTGACCATTTAACTTGTTCTTTCTCTGATTAAGCAAAGCTGATTATGCACCGTCCGCTCTATTTGTGCAAACCTAAGACATCAACTGGAGGACACCAACCGGGCATGAAGGAGAAAGAAACTCCTGGAAGGTTTTCAATCAATGTAACAGAGGAGACGGAGGAGGAAGCTGCGAGATAAATTGTCAACGGCGAGCGGTTGGTGCAACTCGGCTCCTCTTTGCAGTACAGATTCGTCCCCGTTGCCATTCGCACTTGCAGCTTAAAAATAGCGGAGTCTCTGTCCCTGGCAAAGAGGTGTCACCCTCGGGTGTTAGATTCCCTCAGATCATACTGCCTCTTCCTCTGGAAAAAGTCCTCTCGGGGTGTGTGGAGAAGACGAGCTCTCCCAGGGAGTGAGGCTGAAGTAGAGGATCCTCCAGGAGGCTCAACACCCACTGCTTGGCCTCGGAGGTCCCCGAGGAGCCCGAACCCTCCATCCTTGCTCAACACCACAGCTCTACTCTCTGCTACCATGCTGTTTTCTTACAGGTAGGATGAAAGGGACCTAAATCTGTCCGTAATATGGAAGATCCACCTGCAGATTTAGCCTTTGAGGCCTTGTTCTGCGTTCCCCAGGGAGCTGAAACGCCACCAGATCACCCAGGTCATCCCAGGTGTTTGCAAGAGTCCCTCCTGGTCGCCGGCATCGGCTTTCCTGTCCCGGGGGGTCTGTGTGCTCCCTTCTGTCACCATCCCACACAGCACTGCCCTGCTAAAGAGCCAGGGCTGGTTCGGCCTTGGAGGCACCTTTCTGGCAGCTCTGCAGGAGAGGCCAGCGACGGGCTGGGAGGCAGGGAGCTCCTGCCAGATGCAATCGCACTGTGCTGAGAAATGAGGCCTGAAGGGAGCCGGGAGGGATGCCGGCTGCTGGCACGGCCACCCAGAGCCAGGGCTGCCGGCAGAGGATGAAGAAGGCACAAAAGTACCTGAAGGTGTCACACAAGGAGCAGTTCGGCACCCAGACGGGAGGAGAGCCGGGCTGGCGGCGAGGAGCAAATTAGACAGGGAGAATGAGAACAAGACCCGAGGTTTTGCGGCGGGTTAATTAACCTGGGAGGTCATCAGTACCTTGGCTGAGCTGTCTCCAACAGCTCGTTAAGAGGTTTGTGACAAATGGATTCCTTCTTTGTCCTCTCTTTCTTCTCAGAACGGGAGAAAACCACTCACCCTCCAGAGTACGAGATGTGCCCCGGAGGTCTGGCCCCGGCTGGTGCTGGAAGCGCCGGGGGGAGGGCTGCGCAGAGCAAGGGAGGCTCAGCAGCAGCAGCGGGAGGAACTGGAAGTAAACAGGCCCTTCATGAAGAGCCGAGGGCAGGACTCCTGCCGGCACAAGGCACGTTGACTGTCCCGTGTCTCTCCAGCCTCTTCTCACAATTCCTTCTGCAGGTTCCAGCTCTCCAGCCGGCCGCAGCAGGAGGAAGCGGGCGTTACCATCAGCTGCCACCGCTCTCCTCACCTCACACCTCACACCGTCCCCTCTCTTTGCCTTCTACCTGCCGGAGCTCGAGCCGATACCGCAGTCTTCCTTCCTCCTCAGAAGAGATCCTGACTTTGGCATTCCCTGCTCGCGTTTGCCGGTGCAGCCCTTCTCAGATGGCTTCCCAGGCACGATGCCAGTTCGCTTATTTTATGTATCGTTTGATGAGCGGCTACGAGGGTTGGTTTTTTTTTCCCTTTAATCTCTGTAATTAAAGCCCCCAGCTGCCACGGCGACGGAAGCGATACAAGGAACAGCCATCTAATAATACTCCATAATTCACGCCCCGCCACCTTCTTCCTCCCTCCCTGCCTCCCTCTCTTTGTTGATGCTCTCAGGTGCAACACCCCATCTGGGTGGTGGGACTTGTGAGGGAAACAACAGACCTTTTTTGCCGGTCTAGCCCAATTCCAGGAAAGTCACTGCTTCGCTGCAGACACCTGCTGAGCCCAGAGAGAGAAGATTTAAAGGCAGAATCGTTTCATTCCTGTGTCTGATGAGTTCATTTGGGCCAGGATGTGTCATAACTCCAACAGTAAACCCCCTTCTTTCCCAAACCTCATCAACAGCCGCACATCAGGCAGTGCGGGAAAGGAGTGATGAAGAACCAGAGCTGAAATGATACGGACACAGGAGACAGCAGTGTAACGAGATTGGTTCATAGGGCTTTGGAGCCCTTCAAAGTCTTGCTGGTCCAAATGAGATCCCTCACTCTCCTCTCCTCTCACTTTACTTCTTAATGAGCTCAGTGTTAATCAGCGGAATGAGGGGAGTGGAGTATTGCTGCTCCGTGGCTCACGTGACAGGGCAAGTTCAGTCTGCTCAGGAGTTACCTGCTCGCCAGGTCTCTGGCTCAGAAAATACAAAGAAATCTCAACGCTTTACAGGAATTTTTATGATGAAGCTGTTCCCTTGTAGTCTGTCGGCATGGAGAAACATGGGGAAACAGGGAGAAAGAGGGAGAAACAGGGAGAAACAAGGAGAAACATGGAGAAACAGGGAGAAATATGGAAGAACAAGGTGAAACTGGGAGAAACAGTGGCCAATAGGGAGAAACAGGGAGAAACAGGGAGAAACATGGAGAAATACGGAGAAACATGGAGAAACAGGGAGAAATAGAGAGAAACAGGGAGAAATATGGAGAAACATGGAGAAACATGGAGAAATACATCAGTGTTCATATTCCAGGCAGAGAACCGCCAAGCAGAGGTTGAACCCACGTCTCCCATGGCCAAGATAATGTGGGAAGAGGAGGAGGTGACACTACAGCACGGTCCCGAGGGACAGAAGGTCCTCTGAGCGCCCTGGGACAAGTGCGACCCCGTGCAAGAGCCCTCCAAGGCGGCTCTCACCGTAGGGCTGCAGTCCTGACAAAATCCTGTTTATCACCTCCGCTGATTCCTTCTGCTTTCTCTTCCCACCACTTTATGACACCCGAGGCTCCACGGATGACACGGGGACACGGCAGGGAACGCGTCACAGGGGAGCCAAACGCTTTTGTTTCATCCCGGAGCAGCTCGGCGAGCAGAGAGCGGATGATGCGATCGGCCGCCGGAAGAAACTTTGCTGGTTTTCCTTCGCAGAGAGAGGCATCGTTGCGATTATCAGCAGGTTTGATGTAAATAGGTGATGTCACCAGTGTGACTGGCTCAAGGTCTCCAGCTTTAGTTACAGAGATGATCTTATTTCAAGCTCAGGGTTTCCTTTGTGGTGGGAAAAATCAAAAAGAATAAGGAAACGCTTCTATTTTTTAGCGACAAGCACCACCAAATAAACGGACAAATAAGTAAATGACAGAGCTTTCATTCCAACCTATAAAAAAAATCCAGAGCGTTGGCATTTTCTGCTTCAAACCTCTCAAACTTCAAATAAACTGGAAATCAAAAATAATTTTTCCTAACTCTGCGCTGGGCTAAACTTCGAGCTCCTTTTGGGCTCGCTAATTTTGGGTTTCTAAATCTGATTATCTTCACCAAGGCAGCCCCGTCCCGCTCTCTCCGGTAGCGCTTGTTTATTTAACCGACATAATTTCAAACCCATTTAATTGAACGTGTAACGAGCAAAACAATTACGCCAAGCTCCGCGTGTTTCAGTCGGCTTGGACCTGCCAAGCAAAGGTAAGGACTTTGAGGCGGTCATGGCACGAAATCCATGGGCACACTGACCGCCCGGCCTTAGGAACCACGGGAAGAGGGAGGTTTGGCCTCGGCTGCCCCATCTCTGAAAGCCTCCAGCCCAGGGGTGACTGGTCCTGACCCCGAGCACGGCCCTGGTGTGGATGGGGACAGGAGAAGGCACAGGGCAGGTCGGTGGATTTGATGTCAGCGCCCAGAGGAGAGCTGAAAGATGCATCAGATGACGACACCGGTGGTTGCCGGGGTGGGCAAAGCCTCCCTGGCTTCTGGACCCCTCCATAGGTGAAGAGACGAAGATCCCTCCGCTCCTCTCCTCAGCCTTAACACACACGACCTGTGATCCATTGTCAGATGGACATCTGGCTGCTTCTGCTCTTCTGGGACATTTGGCTTCCTCTGATCTTCTTGGACATTTGGCTTCTGCTTTTCTTGGACATTTGGCTTCCGCTTTTCTTGGACATCTGGCTTCCTCTGCTCTTCTTTCTCTGTCTTGTCATCCTTCCTGAGCTACTCCTTCCACCCTAAACTTCTCCTACAGGCACCTGAACCTGCCCAAACCGCAGAGGAGTGAAGAGCAGCAGGAATTCAGCCTCCACACGGGGCACAGAAACTCCCAAAGAGAGCCGGGATACATGCAAAGAGCATCCAACAAACGCGGCGCTCTCCCTCAATGGATCAAGGCTTCCAATTATTTTTCAATAAAGGTTTTTATGAGCTACAAAGAGCTTTACATGCAAGAATGTCTTTACAACATCAAAAAAACTAGTTAAATGCTGGGAAGAACAAAAGAAAACCTCACCCAGACAGAGCCTTCTATAACTCGGTGCTGTCTTTATGTCTCTAATCCTTACATGTACACATATATCTTAATTTACTGCCACTAAAAGCCTTTTAGGAAAAAGAAAAGTCATTCCAGCCTCTTTGTCTATTTTTGATAACTGCCAGAGTATATACATTAGCAAAATTACCAAAAAAAAAAAAAAAAAAAAAAAAAAAAAAAAAAAAGAAAGAAACGTTTTAACATTATTTTAATTAAAATGTGATCGTACAATTGTTTAAAGAGATAAAAATAATTCTCATTCATTTTAATTAGTCTCCATTTTGCAAGCCTGGAGCATCTCGCTCCTACGCTGGGGCCCCTGAAAATATCTCCAGGTCCTCCTGCCTCTCCTGTCCCCACAGCTCCTTCTTCCCGCTGCCCCTTCACGAGAGGCAAGGATGGGAATTTGGGGCACGGGCAACGGACACGGCACAAAAAAAGAGAGGGGAATTTCTCTGCCACTGGCAGGAAAATTCCATCTGTTTGCCACATTTATAACCACAGAAGGACGAGTTTGGACGCAACAAAGAGGAGAAGAAAATGGGAGATCCACAACCGGACAGGGATCGTGGTGCTGCTGCGGGGGAGGTAAAGGAACGGAGCAAATCCAAAGGATTTGCAGGACGGCGCTTTGGGTTTTGACCAAACAGTTTTATTTAGAAAGCAGTGTTTTGTAGAAACTGCACCTTCACCCCCCAGGCTCGCTGAGGATCACTCAGGATCCTTCTTTAGTGGGAATGGGGTGTCTGGGAAGGGCCTGAGGGTGGAAGGGGACATCAGAGGGGATGTCCACTGCAAACTGCAGCCCCCGGGGGGCTCAGAGAACCTCTCCAGGAGAGAGGCTGAAGGCTCCAAAGCGCCTGGATTTGAAGGCTGGGGTGTGGGGAGCCCCGGCTGAGGAGCCTGCTCCAGGAGGGTGAAGGTCCAAGGGTGCTGCATTCCAAGGTTGTGACCCGCTCAGTTCCAAGGCAAAACCCACCATCCCAAAGCACAATCTTGGATTAAACCCACGGCAGAACAGCAAGGTGCACAAGGGGGACAACGCCGAGCGTTGCGGCTTCAGGAGGAACTTAACCCTTAATGCCTCTCCCCGTCACCACCGAGTTCCTGAGGTAAGGACACTCAGGTCTGTCAGTCCCTTGGCTGAGCTGAGCAATTACTGCTCTTTTTACCGGTCAGAACTGGAGAGCGGAGGGAGCCGTCAGCTCTGCTGTCGGCTGTTGTTACAATCTGCTCCTGCTTCACAGAAAACACACTAAGGAGAAGACAGAATTTGCCAAACCGGACAACGGAGCCTGGCAGCGGGACGAGAGTAACTGGGAAGATCTCAATTTTCCGCGTGCCGTGCTACCACAGCCAACTGGTGCGGGTACTGGGAGGGAGGACGCACGGCCAGCCCAGAGCAGCCTGTCACTGGGACCACTCTGGTATCTGTGAGGGCTGATTATTTTTCTTTTGCGTTGAAGGAGGGGACAAAAATGCAGTTCTCTGTGCTTGCCCAAGAGAGATGCTCCACAGTCTGGGACTCACCATCCTGCTCTCACCGCCTCTCACACCTCCTCACACCCTTGGTTCAGTTTTGTGGGCGGGATCTGCACGTCCTGCGGAGGATTTAGCAAGACGCCAAGTGCCTTCTGCTGTAGCCACACGACGGGCCCACTTCAGGGATGAGCTTAAGAGTCAGGAGGATGTGGCTTTTGCCAGGATCGAAACTGGAGAGGAGGTGTGCTGAGGATGAGAGAAAAAGTGATGCCCAAATAGCCCAACCCTTCCATGGATGCAATCTGTGGAGCTCAGGCTGGGACTTGGCTCTGAAAAACCCTAAAAAATCCAACAATTCTAACTAGGGATTGAATATTTGCTTTCAGGTGGTGAGGACTGTACTGGTGGAGGGTCTTAGGTCTAAATACTCCCAGCCCAGACAAGAACTGCTGGGCTGAGAGGTGCCAATGTCGCTAAATCCATCACAAACCAGGCATCTTGCTCCCAGGTCCTGCGCCTGAGCGGAGCCTCCTGAGGCGTCCCTGTCACAGGGGGATGCGGCAGCAGCGGCCACAGCATCGCAGGACTGGGATGGACGAGCCAAGACCATCAAACCACTCCGAAATGTAACTCAAGCTGGATCCAGAGAATACTTCCCCCTCCCTATCGCCGGCTACAAGGGTCGATTTTGGAGCTGACGTTCCCCTTTCCCAGCAGCACGTTCCAAGCGCCGTGGGAGAGGACAAAGCAGCAATTGTTGCCTCCAGGTGCTGTTCCCCTGCGACATTCTCATTTCCTCCCTGGTCAGAGCATCCCTCCCCACGACCGACACAAAACACCCTCGGGCTTTGCCAATATCAGGAGAGCAGCAGCACCGGAGCCTCCCCCTCCCGCTCCCAATTTAATCTCTCGTATCATTCTCCCCGTTGCAAATATTTTCCGCTTTGTAACGGCTGAGGTTTGAAAACAACGCTGTGTGCACAGCCACAACATCTTTCTCCTGTCTGCTTTTATTCCACCGGAGAAAACAGAACGGATTCATGTATTCATTGCTAGAAATTACCTGAATGTTGGACTCTACGTTTTTTTTTTTTTTAATTATTGTGCCACAAAACATCGCGCGGTTTGATTTTTACAAGTTAACTCCTTACTCACACTCGATAATCAGGTCACGTGAGCGCTAACGTGCTCTTCAGTTATTTACTAAGCATTTAGCATCGCTAGACTTTCTCATCCAGTTCTTGTGGCCTTATTTCTGCTTCTCAATTTGACATCTCCAACTTGCCTTCAGCAGGAGAAGGACAGATCGTTAGTGGTAAATAATCAACAAATAAAGATAATTGTTCTTGTTTTCAAAAGTATCTTTGTGCTGCAGCCAGAGTCTTTCCGTAGCTTTTCTTGACATGAAAAACAGATGCTCCCTTGCCATGGAGACGCACTCGGCTTTATTCTCCGCTCAGGGTGGTGGGGTGACCCTCATCATGTTCCTCCAGACAACCACCTTGAACCACTGCCTCACCCACAGCTACCTCACTCACCTCACACCAACATTTCCCATCAGACTATCCCCATTCTCCTTTCCTTCTCGTCCTCCTCCTCCTCCTCCGTGTGGGGAGAACCTCTGATCCACCGCATCTCCTCTGATCCATCACATCTCCTCTGATCCATCACATCTCCTCTGATCCACCACATCTCCTCTGATCCACCACATCTCCTCTGATCCATCACATCTCCTCCTCCCTATAGGGAGAACCTCTGATCCACCTCATCTCCTCTTCTGATGCACCACATCTCCTCTGATCCACCACATCTCCGCTGATCCATCACATCTCCTCCTCCCTATGGGGAGAACCTCTGATCCACCTCATCTCCTCTTCTGATGCACCACATCTCCTCTGATCCACCTCATCCCCTCCTCCACATAGGGAGAAACTCTGATCCTTACATTTTCTCGTCCCCACAGGGAGAACCTCTGATCTACCACATCTCCTCCTGTGATCCACCTCATCTCCTCCTCCCCACGGGGAGAACCTCTGATCCACCGCATCTTCTCCTCTGATCCTCACATTTCCTCCTTCCCACAGGGAGAACCTCTGATCCACCACAGCGGGGAACGCCTGGGAAACAAGCGTTGCTTTTTTCACAGAGTACTGTGAGGATTTACACTTTCATTTTCGCTCCCCACTGATGTGAAAACAGGACCCTTCAAAACTTCCATCAAAAAGCCTGAAGGAAAGAAGCTGTTCACCTGCCTGAGGAGAGCCCCACGGTCAGATCAGTCCAGCAGGACACAGAAGAGTCTCAGCTCAGGTTCACACTTTGCCTCTACAGCACAACTTTAAACAAATACCCCCTGCAGCTGCTCCCGCTGTCTCCTGACCCTTGCAGAGGAAATCCATAATTATCTACCCACCAGATCAATTCAAATCCCAACGGCTTCTCTGAAAGAAATTTATTTCTTTTTTTTTTTTTTTTAAATGGTCTCACTCATCCAAGCACCATTTATTGCTGTTTAAAATAAAAAAAAAAAATAGGGTTGGCTGAAAAGTTGCCAACTCCCTGTAAGAGGGATGACTTGGGAAGTGTCCGCCAGGATGGTCTGGCACGGAACGCGTTATCCTGGGGACCGTCACTAAACCTCAACGGTCACAGCCAAGGAGCAGGGAATGGTTGGCCTGGACCGTGATGGAGCAGAGGGGTGATCGGTCAGGAGCTCTCGTGGTACAGCAGGACACGTCCCCAGGGTTAGCTGTGAAAATTGTCTCGGCACCGGAACAGCAGCAACTCCTATGGTGGAAAACCAGCGGAGCACTGCGAGACCCGCCGGGACTGTCACAACAGGCCCTGGGCTGGGTGGCACAGACAGTGTCCTCCCCGGTAGCTGCTCCAGCAGGAGCAAGAGAATGATTTCTGAGGCAAAAATGAGGAGTAAAAGTGTCTCTTTTCCAGAGCCCTTGTGTATCCGAAGCGAGTGGGGCACCTCTTACAGGTTGCACAGGCAGCAGCGAGTTGCTGGAAGGACTTCACTGAGCCAACAGCACAAGACTTGCGGGTATTTACAATGTAGTTTGGGCAGCTAAGCCAAAAGTAGAGATGTCCCTCACCTCACACGGACCCCATCACAATCACAAAATCATAGAATCATCATAGAATCATAGAATGGGAGGGGTTGGGAGGGACCTCTGGAGGTCAGAGAGTCCAACCCCCCTGCCAGAGCAGGAGCACCCAGGGCAGGACACACAGCAACAGATCCAGGGGGTTGGAAAGTCTCCAGAGAAGGAGACTCCACCACCTCTCTGGGCAGCCTGGGCCAGGCTCCGTCATCCTCCCACCAAAGAAGTTGCTCCTCCTGTTGAGGTGGAACCTCCTGGGTTCCAGCTTGTCCCCGTTAGTCCTTGTCCTATCCCAGGGCACCCCAGCAAAGAGCCTGGCCCCTTCCACTTGACCCCCACCCCTCACAGATTTCTAGACAGGAATCAGCTCCCCTCTCAGGCTTCTCTTCTCCAGACCAAACAGCCCCAGGTCTCCTTTCCTAAGGGCACTTTGCACATCAGGGATCAGCGCAAGTCTCCTGCACAAGGTTCCGATGGGAACAAGGAAAGCAGCCCCAGTTCTGCCTCTCTGCTCAGAGCTGCACCCCCAGACCCTTCCTCACACAGGGGCTCTGCGCAATCACTTCGTGCTCCTTTTTCATTCGGGAGCCGACAACATCTGGACAGCACTGAAGATCCTGAGAAACCCCAAGTGCTTTATGAGCTGAGAGTTCTCTCCTTCTCAGCAGAGAGGAGCATTCTGGAGCACCCCAGGGGTGTAATTTCCTAGATGACCCCACGTTTAAATGTCTCCATTGCTCACTGTCCTCCAGAGCAATTACGGGCACCCAGCCGCAGCCGCTGGAGGCGATGCTGGCTGTAGGTTTTCATCACCGCCTTGGAATTGGGGAGAGCTCAGCGGTGCTGTCGCCCTCCACGCCAAGGGGATGAGAAGGGAGAGTCAGCTCTGGGTGCTCCCCTGCCACGCTGGGATCATTAGTGGGCCCTTCCTCGCCAGCCAAACTGACGCATTAACTTTCCTGAAAAGCACAAATGCAGCCTCGGGGTGTATTCAGGAAAGTAAGTGTCTCCCTGACGGCTGTTAGATCGATCATTTCAGAGTTTTTGGAAGTTCTCGTTTCTATAGGAACAATGGCTGTGACCAGCCTCACCTCCCGCGGCAGCCTGGAAATCCTGAAGGTCTACCAGGAGTGATGCTTTAAGTACCAGGTGAGGAAAAGGTCCCTCGGTACTTGCTGGGCTGTGGTATGAAGCTATTGGGGGTCAGCAGAGCCAGCTCCGTGTCCCATCAGCGAGGCAGGGATCGGGATGGGATTTGCACAAGGTGAGGGTTTTGCTGCCTGATTCCCACAGAAACAAGTGGACTCAGGAGCTGGTGAGTGAAATTGTAGCCGGGTCTGGAAGCCTTTCTATAAGAAGACATCTGAAAGACATGGGAGTCTCGTGTCCCATCGCACTCCCCCCTCATCTGCCACCGAGACAGTTAGCTCTCTCGTAAGAGAGAAAAGGATCTACTGGAGAGAGTCTAACAGAGGTTACGAGGGTGATGAAGGGACTGGAACATCTCTCCTGGGAGGAAAGGCTGAGAGCCCTGGGGCTGTTGAGTCCGGAGAAGAGAAGCCTGAGAGGGGATCTGATTCCTGTCTAGAAATCTGTGAGGGGTGGGGGTCAAGTGGAAGGGGCCAGGCTCTTTGCTGGGGTGCCCTGGGATAGGACAAGGAATACCGGGAACAAGCTGGAACCCAGGAGGTTCCACCTCAACAGGAGGAGCAACTTCTTTGGTGGGAGGGTGACGGAGCCTGGCCCAGGCTGCCCAGAGAGGTGGTGGAGTCTCCTTCTCTGGAGACTTTCCAACCCCCCTGGATCTGTTGCTGTGTGTCCTGCCCTGGGTGCTCCTGCTGTGGCAGGGGCGTTGGACTCTCTGACCTCCAGAGGACCCTTCCAACCCCTCCCATTCTATGATTCTATGATTCTGTGTCTCTCCCAGACACGTGAGCTTCGCGACTCCTCCCAGAGCAGACCCAGACGCCTCTTCACAGCTCCAGAGGGGCTTGTGCTGCTCATTTTCACTGATTCATCATCTCTGGTTCTTCACCCGGCAGCCCAGAGCTGCGGAATGAAAACTAGTGGATGGAGCCAGAGCACAGAAATCCCCGTACGCCAGGAAAAGGGAATATGGTTTGTTCTGACCTCACACCAGCTCGGGGCAAGATGGGTGGGATGAAAATGAACAGCTCGAGGGAAAACAAAAGGCAGAACTAAGTAATTTCAGCTTTATTTTTGTTTCACCACATCCCTTGATGACTGTTACCTTCACACCCCACCTGAGCAAGGTAGCTGCCGTAGGCCTGAAGAGTCTGGACCAGCACTGGCTGGAAATTTCAGTTGAAAACCCAAAAAAAAAAAGGAAGCAGAGAGGGAAACACATTCAAAGGGCAGAATTCCAGTCAGTTTTATTACTGGATAATGAGCCTGTCTCAGTAACGGGATGTAAGGGCAGGATTTCTTTGGAGACCATTTATTAGGAAGTCTTTTTCTCTCTTGCTTGGATGGAAGGAAATCCGCGTGTGCGGGAAGGAGCTGCTCCCTCTCTCCTGCACGCACACAGGATGGCTCTGCCTCGCTGGAAAACTCCAGCGTGCCATCAAATGGAAAAATCGATAATGACAGAGAGAAAGGAGAGGAGGAGGTGGAGCAGAGGATTTCTGCTGATACGATTAAATCACCGTGGGGCTGGGAGAACCCAGCTCAGCCTGTGCAGACCGCAGGGCTCCAGTAGCCAAGGAGCCAGCCCTGGTATTTCAAATTCTGTAGCAAATTCAGCCTGGAAGGTGCAGCACAGAGGCAGCGTCCTCCTGATCAGCTGATCACAGAATCCCAGAATGTCTTTGATTGGAAGAGACCTTCAAGATCATCCAGTCCAACCTTCGACCCAACACTGCAGCTCACCACTAAACCACGGCCCTCAGCACCAGCTCCACAAGCCGTTTAAATCCCTCCAGGGATGGAGACTCCACCCCTGCTCTGGGCAGACTGCTCCAGTGTTTAATGATCCTGCAGTGAAGGGGTAAACTGAGGCATTTGCTCAGGAGCACCCAGCCCCCGGCCCCCTCGACACCGCGCTTGGAAAGTTTCTTAGCAGAGAAGTGACACAGCAATGCCAATCACCTCCCCTGGTGGAACACACAATGAAATGTTTTTCTAATCTGTCAAATTGCTCAGTGCTTGTTAATTATACCTATTGGGATCTGCTCTCCGTCGCCTGCTCAGGCCACTCAGCTGGGAAGAGCGGCCCTGGCAGCGTCTGGACTAATGAAGCCTTAAAAATCCGGTCTGCCTACAGTTTTTGTCAGAAAATAATTCACCTTCCTATTTTGACTAATTACAGGAGTTCAGAATGGCTGGGCTGGCTCCGATCCAAGGCCGGTGTGCAAAGGAAACCCTCACACCAGCCCTAGGCACTAACTGAGACTTTGGAGGAGGGACTCAGTGGTGCCCAGCACCAGGACAAGGGGCACCGGGCACCAACTGCAACCCACGAGGTTCCCTCTCAGCAGGAGGGGCAAGTTCTTTGGTGGGAGGGGGTTGGAGCCTGGCCCAGGCTGCTCAGAGAGCTTGGGGAGTCTCCTTCCCTGGAGAGATTCCAAAGGCGCCTGGACCCTGCGCTGCTGGGCCCCCTGCTCTGGGTGACCCTGCTGGAGCAGGGGGGTGGCACCAGAGGAGCTCCAGAGGGCCCTGCCAACCCCCACCAGGCTGGGATTCTGGAATTGTGTGACTCAGTCCCACTTTACATCAAATTGTCTTGGGGTGAGACCCTCAGAAGGGAGAGCATCTTTGGGGTTGATGCCGTGTCCCTGCTACCAGGCAGATGGGGCATCTTCCAGGATCAGGGTCCATCAGTCACATAAAACTTTAGAGAACGGGCTCAACCTCTTCTAATTCCCAAGCTCTCCCCATTCCATGTCTGCCTGGGAACGGGGCTGGGTGTGACTGAGCAGCTCCCATCTCTCTCCCCACGGACACGTACCCCCATGGCTGGGATGGGTCCCAGCATTGGGAACTGAAATGGGGACAAGGTTCTGTGACATTTCTGAGTGGAAGGCTTCAGCTGGTTAGGTCACTGCTGTGAGCAGAGCTCTCTATGGAAAATACCAGCGTGGAGGTAGCCAGAGCCTCTGAGCAGGGAGATGTACTTGTTTCTTTAACTGCCTTCTCAACTCCTTCTCAGATTTATGATCTGACAGCACACTAACACACCAGCAATTTTCAACCCCCCCCAAAAAAAAAAAAGAAAATAAAGAACAGACAACTCGTAAACAAACATCTACCATAAATTTGAAAATTACTTAAATAGAGAAAATCATGACTCAAATGAAAATCATTATTTTTTTTTCCCCTAGCTCGGCAGCTGGGCTCTCCAGCTTCACAGTCTATTCAGTCCTGTCGAGGAGCACGTCAGTCACCAAGGAGAAACAATATCTCATCGATCGAAGAGATCAATGGCAGGGCAAGAACGGCGCCCAGATGAACAGGGAGAACTGGAAGCCCTGGGAAAGAAGCTGTGGGCAAATCCACAGCCTGAAGTACATCCCCACCAGCCACACTTCAAGCTAACCGAAGCTTCTGAGCACGTCAGCAAGAAGGAGAAGTCATTTGCCACGATCAGAGAACGCGGCAGAAAGGACTCGGGGAGTGTTTTGCTTCAGAGAGCTCAGCTCACTCTGCTAAAGAGAGAAAACAATTTCCAGCATCCCTCTTTGTCCCCAGCTGCCTGGCTTCAGCAGGGAGAGGCAGCCTGGCCAGACTCTCACACAGGACTGAGCACTGATCCACACAGCCCAGGGAGAACCACAGTCTGGATCTGACAACCCAACTACCTCTGACCGCTGCAGAGCCTCCATGAGAAACCACAGAACTGTTTTGGTGGAAACAGAACTCTAAGATCACCAACTCCAACTATTGCCCCATCCCTGCCAGGGCACCACTGAGCCCTGGCCCTCAGCACCACAGCTCCAGGGCTTGGAAACCCCTCCAGGGATCAGGGGGACTCCAGCCCTGCCCTGGGCAGCCTGGCACAGGCCTGGACAACCCTGCAGGGCAAGAAATTGTTCCTCAGCTCCAACCTAAACCTTCCATTGTAGATTTAAACCCATATCCCAACCCAGGGCTTCTGCTGCAGCACATCTCTATAAGGTTGTGAACAATTATTGGGTCTTCATGAGCTACCACCTCCAAGTGAGCTGCTGCCAGTGACAGGACTCATGTTGAACGGTGTCACTGCGAAGGCAAGTGAGACCTTCCGCCAGTCTGAAGGGATGAAAGCCGATGGCTTTCAGTGGGCAAGCAAGTCATCATGAATCCTGGTCCAGGAATCCTAGTCCAGGAATCTGACTCTTCTGCAGTTGAGTCGCTTGAGATTCAGATATGAGCATTTTGATCAGTTAAATCATGAAGAAGGTTGAGCTGGGCATGGGAGAAATCATAGAATCCTAGAACGGTGGGGGTTGGGAGGGACCTCTGGAGATCATCAAGTCCAATCCCCCTGCCAGAGCAGGAGCACCCAGGGCAGGACACACAGCAACAGATCCAAGGGGAGGTTGGAAAGTCTCCAGAGAAGGAGACTCCACCACCTCTCTGGGCAGCCTGGGCCAGGCTCTGTCACCTTCCCACCAAAGAAGTTTCTCCTCCTGTTGAGGTGGAACCTCCTGGGTTCCAGTTTGTGCCCACTGCCCTTCGTTCAGTCACAGGGCACCCCAGCAAAGAGCCTGCCCCCTTTTCCTTGACTCCACCCTTCAGAGATTTACAAACACGAATCAGATCCCCTCTCAGGCTTCTCTTCTCCGAGAAGAACAAACACCAGTCTCTCAAACCTGACACGCCTGGGGAGCGCAGCCCCCTCAGCGCCACAAGAGCCGGCTGGGAGGGAGGAAAGTGCTTCGTTTAGCAAAGAGCCGTGATAAACGGCCCTGTCTCCGCAGCTTGATTATCCGAGTGACAATGATTTGTCACTGCAGGATTCGGGGTGGAATGTCGGTGTTGACAAATGAAAGCTTTCACACCTCTGATGGGGTGCATCTCGCCACTCCCCTCCTTCGCCCAGCGCTGGCTCTGCCATTCCCTAAGGATCTGCATCTTAGTGGCAGGCAAGGAGACGCTCCCTTCTTCCCTGGAAAGCTAATTTCCCAAGCAAAAAAAAACAAACAAAAAGCACAAAGCCTTTTCTCATGATCTCTGCAGTGGTTTAAAGGCCTTTAGGGCTTCACTGTCTTAGCCAGACAGCCCCACATGCAGCACATCAGGGCAACGGTAGCCCCAGTTTTTCCTGAATTTCCTGGATTTCCAGCACACCACTCCGTGCCTCAGCTTCCCCATCTGTAAACCAAAGCTTGGTGACGTTTCACTCCTCCCAGGCTGGCCCCTCACCCTCCTTCCCAAGGGAGCAGGGAGGAATGAAATGAAATAAAAAGCAAAATCTGGAAAGGTTTGCCCCGAAGTGGAGCTGCTCGTGCTTTGGCTGGGGGCTGAAATTTGTAGCTGAAGGAGCCGCTTCTGCTGGAAATCAGCATGTGGGAAAGATGCATTGCAAATTTTTGCAGGAGAACGTTCACTCTGGAAATGGATAATATGCACTCCCAGCCACGGATCAGAAATGATACCTCGGGCTTATCGGAGTAATCACAGCTCGGCAGCCGAGCTCAGGTTTTGAACGCTGCAGACTACAAACACGAGTCAAACACAAGGAAGGAATGAACTGGAAGAAATTGCAGTTCAGAGCAAATTTCTGCTACCAGAGAAATTATTGTTGTGAATTATGCGCCATCCCCGGGGCTGACAGATCCACAAAGCCCTGAGTGGTCTGTGCCGGCTGGGAAGAAAGTACCCAAGCGGTATTTTTTCCTTTGCAGTTGGAACATTTGCCTTTCCCTTCCTGTGTTTATCACCTACCAGCTGAATTATTGCAAGAAAGGGGTTTAGTGGTTGAGACGAGGGCCACAGAGCCCTGGAAAACCTTCGAGCAGCAATGCAGAGGTAAAGAGCTGCCCCCTCCCAGCCCTGGAGCTGCTGCGATCCCTCCCTGGAACTTCAGAACATCCTCCCCGCCATCGTCTCTCAAGCCTGGACAGAGTTCAGCTGCCACTTGATAAGAAACACGTTTTAGCATGACACAGGGAGAGCTTTGCAGCAGATTTGAGTGGTGGAATTAAAGCAAAAAAAAAAAGGTACATTTTGACAGAGTGTGTTCATCTTCCTCCAGAGCAGTGGGAATTTCTTTCTGTTGGAAAATTGACTCCTCCACTCCCAAAGCTCATCCAAATCATTCATCTTCAGCCCATAGCTGGCTTGGTTGGGCTTTTTTTGGTTGTTATTGGAAAAGACTGGCTTTCAACAAAAATTCAGCTGCAGATGCCCAGGGAGAGCAGGGAAGTGTTTGGGGGCTTATTTTTCATAGAGGCAACGAAAAAATCCCAGCCTTTTGTAATCCTTGGGTACGCTCAAATCTCCTCTGGTTCCCAAGCTGCTCCCTAAAGCCATTCAAAGTACCAGCACCCACCTTGGCACCCAGGGCAGGGCAACAGCACCAGTTCAGCCAGTTCTCAGCCACACGGGCCGGCATCACGTTGATTCTCCTGGTGTCACAGCAAAGGCTCAAGGCCCTGCTGAACCCAGGCCTCTGCATTTTACCCACCTACTTAGTCTGGGCAAGTCCCTTCCTCTCACAGTCTCAAGATTCAGGCTCCTTTGGGAAATTTTGCAATTTGAATCAAGCCTTTTGGGTTCCAGTCCATAGTCTCTTGAAGGACTCATTATTCTGGAGGTCTCTAGAAAGGTCACCCCTCCTCGGCTTCTGCCTGAAGATGGGGAGCCCCAAGGAAAGCCCAGGCCGGTCACCAGCTGGAGCGAGCTGAGTAGAGGTAGGAGCAGCGGAGAGTTTGGAGGGACCTGGCTCAAAGGCACAGCAGGGGCTATGGAGAAGAGACAGGAGAGGAGGAAGGAGAGGTGGAGGGGCTCAATTTTTGGGATCACTGTCAAAATCATCAACCAGGCAGAGGCTGCGTTTTCTGCAGGCAACGGGCAGAGCGGCGGAAAAACAATTTGCAGGAAGTTTTTCCCGGTGTCTCCCTCCATCACCTGTTCCCATCCCGGCTCCTTCATCTTCCTCACGGCGCCGTTGCCCCCCCTTGTGCACCTCGTGCGATTGTTGCTGTCCGTGTGACACATCTATAATTTCCTGAATTTCCTCAGCAACCTGTCAGCAGGCCCAGCCATAATCTCTTCTCCTCCAACAACAGATCTATCTGGATGTTTCCCTGTCTCTTTATCAACGGCTCCAAACCACATCGTTATCGAGAGGTGGAAAAATAAACCCGAAACGTGTCAATAATTATTTCTCCAGCCATATATTGCCTCAGCTCCTTTTCTGCTTCCATGAGGGTGACATGCAAGACACCGCACATCGTGTCCTACTAGATGAAAGGCATGTCAGACTTAACCTAGTGCACTTTAAAAATTGTACTGAATTAATTTCCTGTAGGTTGGCTGAGCGCAGCACCAGCCTGTCTGGAATGCAAAGCAGCCCCGAGTTTGCGCCGAGAAGGAAGGAGCCTGGGCAGAAAGTGATGATCAATTGAATTTCCTCTGAAATCAGATTGAAAAAATGTTATGCGCTGCAGAGCGATCATTAGCTTGAGTGATCAGGGAGAGCAGCGCCAGGAGCCAATTTTCCAAGCCAAGCCGCTCTGTTTCGTTAAAGCCCTTCCCTGGGAAAGAAGTGGGTAGAGCGAATATATCAAGTAGAGACTGATACCACAGTCACAGGCTGTAGTTTGGCTCCTCTTCCAGAGCCCGAGCTGCTTTCTAATCCCAGATGCTTTATATGTTGCTATAGAAATGATACAAAGCTCGGCTTGAGCCTTGCATTACACACCTCCTCCCGGGCCCAGACATTTTGGGGTACGGTGACGAACCGGCAGCTCACGATGGCCTTGCCAGCCCCTGCCCTCCCCTCTGCCAGCACTGCCCAGCTCCTGACAGCCCCCAGCAGCCTTCACACCATTTTTTCCCTCTGCTTTTCTTCTAATAAGCCACAAAAAATCCTGCCTTTCTCACCCCGAGGGGAAAGCCTCTGCTAGCGCTGCCCTGCAGTATATGATGGGCATTACTCAGCCCTGCTTAGCGACATATTTAAGGCCCTATTATTATTATTTATCATTGGATCTTGCAAACACTCCCCATGTGGAGCCAGTGCTTTATGTGTCTGGGATCGGGGGTGAGCGCTCCCTTCCTCGTGGCCGACGCAATCTCCATCCAAATCTTGCAGAATATGAGATATGGGGCCTGAAAACTGCATTATAATGTGACAGCAACTTTAGATCACTTTTAATTCCCAGAGTTTATCATTTCCAGTTCTTTCGCTGCTCTCCAGACCCACAGAGCTGCGCTCAGCTCGGGAAAGCCTTGCTTAGCTCACAGGGAGGATAAAAAGTAGTCCTTGCTTATAAGTAGCCCTTATTTTTATACAGAATATGCCCAAAACTCCCAACAACCCTAAAACACCAGATGCATTTCGTACCTCACCGTATGTAACGTAACTAAATTCCGAGCTGGGCAGAGCCCATCATCCCTAACTGAGAAATGATTTGTAGCAAGAGTTACTGTGGCTTTACCAATTGCACGGAAGAAGGGATCCCAAAATCAGGGGAATGGACCATCCCAGCTGGCTCCACGTGTGGGTGGGTGTCCTGTGAGCACGAGTCTGCACCCTGGGGAACATCCAACACGGGGTTCAGCACCACGGATAATTTCCCATCGGCTCGTCGCTGGTGACGCGCGGCCGCTCCGAGACGTGGCGATGGTCTCGGCGGCTCTTTGGTTGAATCTCATTTCACAGTTCCTACGTTCTCCAGGTGAAATCTCCAGAAAGCTTGGAAAAAATATCCCCTTACACCTGGTGAATATTTCCACTGCATCATTGTCTGCTTGGGGAGGCTGCTGCTTCCCATAGATCCCGGGCAGTTGCTCGGAGTCACCGCTAACAAATATTCAATAGGACTTTACCAGCCACTTTGACTCTCGTTATATTTAATGGAAGCTCTTCATCTGCGCTTTGCCCTCAAGTAAGTGGGTCACTAAGCAGTTAATAAGCTTCTCCAAATTAATGGTCAGCTTAGATAATCCTTTCTCGTCCTCTTTGGTTTTTTTTTTCCCTTGCTGGAACTAGAAGAAACACTTGCTCATGTGATTTTTGAAAATATTTGCTTCACCTCCTCGTTCATAAAGCGGTTATCTCACACGGGCAGCAGCACAACACCGGCATTAGTAAAATGAACTACTCATTAGAACCACATTAAAAGCTGTGCATTAAACACATAAATGGCCTGAGCTCCTCAGATACCGGATGGGCAACCGAGATGGAGATTTCCATCTCCACGAGTCTTCAGCACGACCCCCGGAGTCCTCGTTCCAACTGGAGGAATCTGGGTGACGCGCTCGGTGCCTCAGGTTCCCCGTTTGTAAGGGGAACATCACCATGCGGAACATCACCATTCCCTGACTGCCAAACTTATTAAAGTAGGTTTACTGGTTAATTATAGGTTTATTAGTTAGTTACAGGACTTTTGCTAAATCCCCTGAAAAGCAACTTGAGCTTATTGAGCTGTGGCTCGGAGCAGCACAACGAGCCGCGATGGAACACGGTGATTTCTTTTCCTATGAAGACCAAAATCGATCCAGACTCTGAAAGAAGCGACAGCTAAATGCAGAACGATTGAGCGATGGGAAAGGAATCCTGTGTGCAAAATGAGCGTAATTACTGGATAGGAAACAGCATGTTGTTTATTAAAACACAATATTGCCCCCAATTCTGCACCAGAGAAGAGGGGACAAGAGGATTAGATGCTGGGATTTCAAAAAAGAATCGACAAAAGTCTTATTTCAAACAATTCATTTTCTTCTGTTATGAATAAGTCAGCGGCTTAATGTGCAACTTCCTTAATTTCCCCAGAGATAAAGGGAAAAAAAAGAAGTCTTAGAAACATTTCTGCACTTTGTAAGCTTTAAAATAAAAATCTGATCCTCTTCAAACTGCTCTTTGGTTTTTGGCTTCCCACCATAGGCAGAAAAAAAATCTCTGCAGTCTCCAGCTCTATCAGTTGCTCCTGCATCTAGTTAAACCCTGCCCTCCAGAAAAGCAGCATCCACACCAGATCTCTGTGCTGGCTGGAACTCTCCGCTGAACAATTTAAAAACTGATTAACGGACTTTCTTCCAATGGGATCAATTCAATGTTCTAATTAAGAAAGAAATTGCTACCTCAGGAGCTCCCTCTCAATCAATTGCCCTTGGTAATGTTAGTTACTATTGCTCTGGCTAAAACTGAACGAGACCAACAAGAAAAAAAAAAAAAGAAAACTAACTATCGTAAGATAAATACAGGCAGTTGGGAAATGCAAAAAGTTCAGCAGAACCTTTGCAAGAAGGCATTAAAAGAGCTAGAAGGGCGTGATGTGGTGAGAGGCTCACGCTAGAGCCGGCTGAGGCAAGAACCAGACACCTTCCTCCAAAATATCGCTTGGTTCTGAGGGTGAGAACTCCAGGTGGGTCGAGGTCCTTATGAAAATGTAGATAAACCCTGAGCCACAGCATTTACATCCTCATTTAGCTCAAAAACTGGCACAGGAATCCCCTGGGCTACGGTTCAGGCACCCAGAAGTTATTCTCCGCAGATTCCAGAGGCTGCCCAGCCCACACCTGGATATCCTGGACGGAATGTCCTCGAGCTACAGATTTCCTGGGTGCTGTGGCAGGACTTGGGGAAGGCTGGATGCCACAGCCTCAACTATATCCCAAGTTTAGCTCTTAGCACAGAGCGGACACCGAGCGCGACGTTCAGCCAGCGTGGACAGACAACAGAGCAGCTCAAAGGCACCTGGGCTTGGACTAAATGGGCTCCTTTCTCCTCTTGAGCCTGAACTAGATGTGATCCAGTGGCAGCAAGAGGCAATGCCCAGGTTCTGCCCATCTATCAAGCCCTGCATTCCTACAGCAGCAACAGGAGAGGTCACCGGGGGACACAGGGACCAGCTCAGGGGAGGGAGACTGGGCTGGGCAGGGCTCAGGGGACGTCCCAGAACTGGGCACTTCCTCACTTCTTAGAGTTTCTTTGAAGGGTGTCACGTTATCCTGCTACAACCCTTCGCAAAGAGCTGCTTCGCTGTGGAGTTTTTGCTGAGATCTGTTAAGCTCGGCTTTAATGGGCTCTCCTGCGCTCAGGGCTATCTGGAAGTGGCAGGAAGGGGAGCTGGGGTTTTATGACAAGGGAGACAGCCGGGGTGACGTTACCATTTAGCAGCTACAGCCCAGAGCATCTGCTGCTGGGCCAGCTCACAGCACAGTCATCCCCGAGCCACATGTGGATGGGGACGTGGCCTCTGAGAGATGCAACCTCACCATCGCCAAGACAGAGCTTGACAGAACACGGGGCCCTCCTCACAACCCTGATAACCACCTCTACTCTACTCCACGCTGGTGAGACCCCAGAGCCCTGCCTTCAGTTCTGGAGCCCCTGTTCCAAGAAAGATCTGGACATGCTGGAACACGTCCAGAGAAGGGCCACGAGGATGATCCGAGGGCTGGAGCACCTCTGCTATGGAGACAGGCTGAGAGAGTTGGGGTTGTTCAGGCTGGAGAAGAGAAGGTTCAGAGGAGACCCTCTTGTGGCCTTCCAGGATCTGAAGCGGGCTACAAGAAAGCTGGGGAGGGACTTTTTAGGATGTGGGGTAGTGACAGGACCAGGGGGAATGGATCCAAACTAGAGGAGGGGAGATTTAGACTGGACATTAGGAAGAAGTTCTTCCCCATGAGGGTGGTGAGACCCTGGAACGGGCTGCCCAGAGAGGTGGAGGAAACCTCATCCCTGGAAGTTTTGAAGGTCAGGTTGGATGGGGCTGTGGGCAACCTGCTCTAGTGGGAGGTGTCCCTGCCCATGGCAGGGGGGTTGGAACTGGATGATCTTCAAGGTCCCTTCCAACCCTGATGTTTCTATGATTCTATAAACTGGTAACACACCCGCCCCAGCAGTTACTCCAGCCTGAGGTGGGTATAACAACGAGGAGAATCTCTGCTTCAGTGCTGGCCTCACTGCCACCACCCCCCCAAAGACTTTTAACTACACTCAGGGCATTGCAACCAGCTCGTTGGCTGAGCCAGGGCACTGAAGCCCTGCTCCTCCTCCACACGTGCACTCTTATTTATTTGAATCAAGCTGAGACGCTCAGATGAAGACGCAGTGGAAGAACCAACATCCCCAGGCCTGTGGCACTAAGGTCCCGGTTCCCTTCCCCACGTAGTCGCAGCGACTTCAGTGATGTCTCTCCTGAGAAAGACTCTGGCTCAAGGCTCAATAACCATTCATGTTTCTGGAAAGACTTGGGACCAATTAACTCTTGAAAGGAAAATCCATTTCAGAAACGAACCCAACAGCCTCCAGCCTAGAGAAGAATTGGTTCTCTTCATTTTAAGGATCTCTTAATTTTTGCTCGAGCATCCAGGGAATCAGAGCTTCCAATAAAACACTCTCCAGAGTATTAGGCCCATCAATCGATTCACTATTCACCATTCTAAGAGCTATTTAGACTTAATTAAATTGTGCTGGTTTCTGAATAAGAGAGAATTGACTGTTCAATGTGCTTCCCTGATTCATTTATTTCTATAGTAATCAGGCAACAAATATACAGAGCGCTCATGCGTTTCTCCTTCATTAGCAGAGTTACTGGGAATCTCCCAGTATCCTCCCGGGTCTTTCAGCAGTAGCAGTTAAGAAGCTGTAAGCAAATGCCGAAGCTCCTGCCCAGCGAGGCTCAGGGTGCTTCTGGGAGCAGCCTGCGTTCCTCACCAGCAAGTATTTGTTAAGGTGGAGTTTTCCAGAGTCCTGTTTCAGTTTACTGGGAATTGTGCAAACCTGGAGCGTCTCTGCTCCCACTAAGACCTTCTTAGCTGCACCCATGCAGTGCTTTGTGTCACTGAGATGCAGAGCAGCAAATACAGGGGGCTTTTTACTCAAATCCTTTTGGATTAAAAACAAAGCAAAAGAAAAGGCTCTGACCTGGCCCAACAACAGAAAAGATTTCAGGCACATCTGCTGACTCCAGGGTGGCCAGGCACCATGGATGGGATCAAACTGAACAAGTCCAAATGCCGGATTCTATCCCTAGGATGGAGTCACGCGCCCTGATCAGCTGGAGAAGAGAAGACTGAGAGGGGAGCTGATCAATGCTTATAAATATTTAAAGGGCAGGGATCAAAAGGCTGGGGCCAGACTCTGCTCAGGGGTGCCCAGCGCCAGGACAAGGGGCACTGGGCACCAACTGCAACCCACGAGGTTCCCTCTCAGCAGGAGGAGAAACTTGTTTGGTGGGAGGGGGTTGGAGCCTGGCCCAGGCTGCCCAGAGAGCTTGGGGAGTCTCCTTCTCTGGAGAGATTCCAAAGGCACCTGGACCCTGCACTGCTGGGCCCCCTGCTCTGGGTGACCCTGCTGGGGCAGGGGGGTGGCACCAGAGGAGCTCCAGAGGGCCCTGCCAACCCTCACCACATTGGGATTCTGTGTGAAATGTTCCTAAGTTCTCAAGTGCATGGGAAATTGGGAGCAGCTCAGGGATTCAGGTCTGGCTCCGTGGGTCCCTGGCTGCAGACACACAGACACACACACAGACATAAGACCATCTTTCTTTTTCTACTTGAGCAGAACAAGAGTGAAAAGGAAGGTTGGATTCACACTGTCACTTCTAACAAAAAGCTACAGCCTGTAAACAAGACACGAGCCCTTTGGGGATATTTCCTCTTATCCTGCTGTCCCTTTTTCAGGGCCACGTTGAGGTCAAAGCCAAATGCAACAGCTCTTTTGTTTAGTTGTGGTGGGTTGTTTTTCCTTTTAAATCACAAAAGAGGGCCAAATTAATCCTAGAAAGGCTACATGCTTCAGTTTGGGAAAACTTGTTTGCTCAGGTAGTACAACCCTTCCAGGCTCAGGCCAGTGGAGAGGGACGGGGCAAGAATTTTCCGCTGGCTGGTTTCCAGTGGAAGGTGCCCATTTGAGGCAGTCAACATGTTCCACAGCCATTTCTCAGAGGAGTTTTCAAGATGTTACTCTGGGGAAAGTTTCTGGAAAACAGGAGAAAATTGTTTCCAAGCTGGAAGGAGAAAAAACAGACAAAAATCCAGCCTTTCAAAGTGGCTTAATTTTCAATGATCTCCTTCCTCAAGGACACATTAATGAATTTTCTTCATGTGTTACAGCAACACGCTGAGTAAAACTCAACAGTCCGGCTCAGCTTCCAAGACAAAACAAGAGGAGACACAAAGACATGTAAAAGGTTTGATTTGAAAAAAAAAAAAAATGGTCCAAATTTAGCTGTACCTGCTCGATTCCAACTGTGAGACCGCAATGAAAGGCGGAAAAAAGTGCCGAGCCGGGCTCGATCCGCCCCCCTTGTCTGAAGCTCTGGCAGAAGCTCATCCCCCGGGAGCCCTGTCGCTCCGCGGACGGAGGAGATGTATTAGCCCCTTCAGAAATCAATTCCTCCTCCCTCCCACAGCCCCTTCCAGGCAGACTCTGCCCTTTGACTGTGAATCAGGTTTTAATCCCTGCACAAGGGCACTGGCTACAACGCTGCGAAGTCTGATTGTATAAAAAGGTTTCGTCGGGCGGTATCTTGCTCTTCGGCTCAAGATTTTCTGTTTGTGCCTCTTCGTTCGCTCGTCCTTCCAAACTCCAAGGAAAGCCATTCAAACCAGAAGGTTCTCCTGCTTTTCTGAGCGTGGGGAAATTCAGTGCTAGCCACACGCACAAGAGAGGAAAAAAAAACCCCAAAACAACAAACAACCCATAAAACTGACACCGGGCACATGGTTTTTTTTTGCAAAATGCGAAACGTGTTGATGGCATTTCTAGGCTGCAAATGGACATTAGCTGATGGAGTATTTTTAACCACACATGGAAACACTACGGAAGCGAGAGCTGCAACATGGAAACCAGGCCCACGGCAAATTGGACCAAGGATGAAACGTGAATTTTGCTGGGGAAGCGGCAGCGACGTTAGCAGCATATTGCGCTTCTATCACATACTGGTTGGAGGCTTGTTATGTAAAGAGTCAGGGCCTGTGAAAACAGATCGCCCAGCACCTCCGAAAGGGAAAGTTGAGAAACATATTTCCCCATTAAACAACAAATAAAAGCAAACACGACTTCAAAACTGAAGCAAAAATGAGAAAAATCTCTGCTCGTTAAAAGTTTCCCACTGCTGAAGAAGTTGTGAAAACCAGAAATAAAGGCCCTTTGATGGGCTGCCCGAGAACTGCCTTTCCCCACACGCAAATTAACACGTGGCTCTTCGGATGCCAAACAAAAAAAAAAATATCATGAGTCCCAGGGAAAGCGGTATTTTAGGACCAGTGGCTGTTGTTTGAGGAATCTTCCTGACTCTGGGTTATGTTATCGGGACGGTTTGAACCCAGGTGGGCTGGCGAAGCTTCCACGGCGATGGAGCGTGCGGAGCTGAAAAGAAATCTGCCCAGGACGGGAGCGGGGGTAAAAATTCCCCTCCGGTTCTTTAGACCATGAGATATAAACCTGGCTTTTCATTTTTGTTTAGACAGCTGCTGCTGGGATTGAGAGACGGCGAGAGTTAAGGAGTCGGCCGGAGCAGGGGTTGAACCGGCCGAAGCTCCCGGGCGCGCTGCAGTCGCACAACGGAACGGTGACCTCCCCGGTGAGCTTCCAGGAGTCGAGATTTCTCTCCTGCTGCATTTCTAACAGCTCTGCTACAACGGGTACCAAGTTTGAGCAGTGCTTCTTCAGTAGAATGGATGATCATTATTAACCATATTTCATAGCGACGTTTTCCCCGCTATTATGTCACTTAGGATATTTACTTGGCTTAGAGAAAATGAATGGCTTAGGAGATCTTGAGCAAGATCTCCCTATTTCAAAGTGCTCCCAGGTAGAGAAGATGCTGCCATCTCCCCACCTCCCATCCCAGCAATACAACCTCCTTGCTCCACAACCAGAGGTCATAATCACCCCTCTCTGATGGCTTCAGCAGTGACTCACAAAATCCAGATTAAACTCTTCTAGCTTCTTTTAATACCTCAAAGTAATAGAAGCAGCACCACGCGTCCAGACAAAAGAGACGCAAAATGTGAAGGCAGAGGAATGAGTCATAGAATCATCAAGGTTGCAAAAGACCTCCAAGATCATCAAATCCAACCGTCTACTAAAAATTATCATGACCACTCACCCATGTCCTGAAGTGCTACGTCTACACGTTTTTTGAACACCTCCAGGGATGGTGACGTCACCACCTCCCTGGGCAGCCTGTTCCAAGGCCTCATCACTCAGTAAAAAAATTTCTCCTAATGTCCAACCTAAACCTCCCCCGGCACAACTTAAGCCCATTTCCTCTTGTCTTATCACTGGTTACTTGGGAGAAGTGACCAACCCCCACCTGACTACAACCTCCCTTCAGGGAGCTGGAGAGAGCAAGAAGGTCTCCCCTCAGCCTCCTCTTTCTCTGCATCACTCGGACACAGCTGAGGAGCAGACATGGGGCTCAGGCCCCCAAGAGCTGTAGAACATCATTGCTCCTGAGTGAGAGCGCTGCTCGCTCCAGCCAAACCAGCCCACGCTCCTCCAGATCCCCAGGCTAAAGTTTGAGAACTTTACTCTCTGACAGAGAACTCTGCACTCTGACAGAGGGTGTGAAAATCAGCACGGAGGTAGAAGAAGCTTTCAGGCTGCCGGCAGCAAAACGGCCAAACCGCCGGTGTCTGTGAGAGCCCCGGTGATTGATGCTGTGACTGACGACACCACCGGCGCGAAGATGGTGAAATGATGGATGCTGCTTCCTACTGTCAGCCTCCCAGGTAGAAACAGAGAGTCAGAGAGTGTTAGGGGTTGGAAGGCACCTCGAGATCATCGAGTCCAACCCCGCTGCCAGAGCAGGACACACAGCAACAGATCCAGGGTGGGGTTGGAAAGTCTCCAGAGAAGGAGACTCCACCACCTCTCTGGGCAGCCTGGGCCAGGCTCCGTCACCCTCCCACCAAAGAAGTTTCTCCTCCTGATGAGGTGGAACCTCCTGGGTTCCAGCTTGTCCCCGTTATTCCTTGTCCTATCCCAGGGCACCCCAGCAAAGAGCCTGGCCCCTTCCACTTGACCCCCACTCCTCAGAGATTTCTACACAGGAATCAGATGCCCTCTCAGGCTTCTCTTCTCCAGACTCAACAACCCCAGGGCTCTCAGCCTTTCCTCCCAGGAGAGATGTTCCAGTCCCTCAATCACCCTCGCAGCCTCCCTTGTACTCTCTCCAGTAGATCCCTGTCTCTCTTGAATTGGGGAGCCCAGAACTGGATCCAGTATCCAGAGCCAGACCTGCTTTTGTCAGCACAACCAGTAACAATTTCCCTGAGAGACAGCAAGGCCAGGCACTGAACGCCTAAAATCTGTCCGACAAAGAGCCAAAGGCTCAATAATGCTGCCTCTGGAGAGCTCAGGCCCAGAGCTGGAGGGAACATTGTTCAAGGAGCACGGTGAGCCACGGATGGGAGCTGCACAGAGGCTGCAGCGCTGGGGAGGACACTGGGATTTCTTTGTGTGCCCACGACGCAGAACCAACACCGTGGAGAGCTCTCGAGGCAGGGAGCCGACCCGCTACGGGATATTTTAACAACTGTAATTAAAAGGTACTATTTTTGCAGAAGACAATCTTTGGAAGGCTAATTAAAATCTTGCTGGCCCCTGCTTAACTTGCTCGGCTTTCTTTAAAGAGCTAATGAAATGCAAAGTATCACTCCCTGTTTTCATCTGTAGGAGAGTTCATTAACGTACCTTTCTCCACTGGATTAAGCCAAGTGCTCAGAAAGAGAATAAATTGAATCTCAGTAATTGAAGACCAACATTTTTTGGCCGAAAGCCGACATTCAAAATGAAATCCTAAAAAAAAAAAAAAGGAAAAACGGGACGTTCATGTGTAAAAAGAAATGTTGTGGCTTTGGTTTCCTGGGGGAAAACCGAGCATTTTAGGGGCAAGCAGACACTTCCCTCAAAGTCCATCTGAAAAACTGAGAAAAGTTGCATTAAAAAAATCTTTGGCCAGTCCTTCCACAGGCATTTTGAGTGGATAAATCTTTTGAGGGAAGATTTTCTTTCTTTCTTATTTTTCAGCTTCACTCCTGAGGATACATAATACCCCACACGGCAGGAGCGGACGCTCGCTGAGCAGAACAGCTACGTCTTCAGCTAAAAATACAACCTATTAATAAAAGCAGGTAATTTTTTTTGCAGTACCAGTGGTTTCTAGGAAGTTGAGATACTCTTCAAGCCTTGCACTGCAATTCAGATCTGAAAGTGGATTAGAAAGCAAGAAGTTCCTAGAACAGCAGAATAAAGCCTGGTTTTCAAGGGTATTTCTTTGTAGACACTTTGGTGTCTATGAGGAGGTGAGCGAAGGATATTTTTTCTTCCTCAACTCTATAAACTCGCCCAACTTGTTGAATGTTGTTTCCACTAAACTTTAATAGCTTTGAACCTTTAACCACTAGGTCAAATTCATTCAGGAGACATTCCAGGGGAGGTTGGCTGGGGCTCTGAGCAACCTGATCCAGTTGCAGATGGCCCTGCTCCCTGCAGGGGGGTTGGACCAGATGACCTCAAAAAGTCCCTTCCCACCCAAACCAGCCTGGGATTTGACGATTCTAAATTTTACAGAAATTGGCCTCATTCAGAAGTGAATGAGGAGGACCCACCAACATATGAACACAGATGATGAGCATCATCAGAACCCAAATCACGCTCCTTTGGAAACCAGGCTACAGACACAACGACCTCCCAGCAAAACCCAGCAAACGATGGAGAAACTTCCGGAAACCGGTAAAAGATTCCAAAAAAAGCTCTTGCTATCCAAGCTGCTGCCTGTAGCAGCCCAGGTCTCCCCTGTTTGGTGGCAATATCTGCACAGGCGGCTACAAGCGGCCCCGCCTCTGCTGTGCCACTTCTTGGCACAAACAAAGAGACTTTGCTCTTATTAGCAGCATCTTATATCACATTCTGAGCTTCTGCTGCAGCTTCATCTGGGATTTTTTTCCTTCATTATTTTCTCTACAAGGCCACATTCTGCAACTGGTAGCACAGATTTTTGCCATCTTTCCAACTAATGACAACTAAACGCGGCCAAACAGATCACAAGCAGCTCTGCAGGCTGTGTATTGAGCCTTTTTCCTTGGAAATAAGTGTCCACGGTAAAAAAAAAAAAAGATAAAAATGTCTAAATTCCTTGCTCAAAACCAGTGTTGCTCAACAAATATTTCTGTGTACGTACAACTCTTGAACTGGGCACCGCGAGTTCTCTGCATTCCCCAGACAGTACCTGCCCGTTGTCAGCTGCTGGAATTTTTCCCTCTTACTCGTGTGGTCTCGCCAGACTTCAAAATAAATGGGAATACAAATGTGACTGCACTAAAGGAGCAAATACAGAAAGTCTAGAGACTGTCAGATTTCCAAGGGCAGAAATAAGGTTGCAGGAGGTCTTAAATTTTATTTCCATACTCTCAGATTGTTGGCTTTCCTGTAAATCTAACCAAACTCTGAATTTCCTGGAGTATTACACGGTAGCTCAAATCATTCCTGCAGCATTCTCCCCAAACATTTACTGACTGTTATTGCATTTTGCATTCAACCTCACATCCAATTCAATAATCTTACTCTCATTTTGGACGGGGATCTCGAAAGCTTGTCAACCTAATTTTATTTCCAGCTAAAATAAATCTCATCTTCTAATTCCGTGAAGGTTGTCTCACAAGGCACAGGTCGCATCCTGCAAAAACCACCGCCCAGAAACAAGCTCCTGCAGAAGGGAATGAGAAGATCCTGCAAAGGCAGCTGAGCAGAATGTAGCCCAAGGAGCCACCGAGGTATTTAGAGCTCAGTTCTCTCGTCGTGCTGGAAATGTTAATCAGCAGAAATAATTCCTGTGGTGAGTTCGACGCTCAGCTCACCCCTGTAAGCTTAACTAACTAGCTCCCAGTATCTGTCCGCACTCTGCTTTCCTCAGCCACTAATGAACTGGGAAACTGAGGCACGGCTGTCAGGAGAGGTTGGAGCTGAAGAGCTTTTTGGTCCTTGGAGAGCCTTTTAGAAAATAATTCCTAGTTTACGGTAGTTGTGTGTTTCTTTTTGGTAGGCAACACGCTGGATGGCACTTTACAATCTGAGGCTTGCCCTCACCCTTCCTGCTCCTCCTCCCCTCCGTCTGCATCCATAAGAAGCTCTTCTGGACGCAGGAGGCAACGGCAGCTGCTGGCACCTTCTGACTTAGAGAGAAGAAGGAAACATTTTTGGTACCAGGAGGTGTCAGGGAGCAAAGGATCCCTTTATCTCTTCCTTCTGGAGGTGCTGCTGCTGGATATCCACAGCCCTGTTCAGGCTGGAGGGGCAGCAGCAGGGTTTCTGGGAAATCCAATGTGACACTTGATTTTCTCTGGCGTGTGTCAGTTTATGCACACCTCACGTTCAGAATTAGGGAGAAATTCTGAAGACAGACCATTTACATGTCCAAAAATACCAGTGGAATTGGAAATGGGCTGGAAGCAGCTGCGTATTTGTGCTTAATCTCAGACGACATCAACAGAAACCCAGGAAGAGGCACGAAAGAGAAAATCTCCGGGGCTGGAAGGAGGGGTTGAACTGGAAGAGGCTCTTGCAGCCCTTGGTGGGTCGCCCGGCTCCTTTGGTGACTATGTGAAGACAAACACCACAGGAGGGACTCGGGCTGGGGGCACAGGGTCAGGATGAGACGAGAGAAGAGCAGCGAGAATAAAGCCGATGAAGCCGTGACATCTGCAGGGCCCCGCAGGGCGAAGCCTCTGCGCTCGCTGGCCGAAAGCCGGTCACGTGCGAGATGTAGCGTCACCTCCTCGGAGACAGAAGAAGCCCCTGTCAGCTATAAAACACCCCCCATCCCTCTTCACCAGCCCAACTCACTCAGCATTATGCAGAAGCTGTGGTTTCAGCTCATGACTTATGTCTCCCCAGCGGAGGATGAAGATCCATAGCGGGGTTGAGATCGATTATCTCATCCTTCAGTTCTTTGTGGAGGGTCTGATGGGATTCAGTTGGCAGAGGAAAGGTGAGGACAGGCACATCCAAAGGCTAAACGGTGCCGGCAGGTGGAGCAGGGAGATGCAAGTGAGCAAAGCTCCCAGCAGAACCCTCTGTGAGGTCTTGGCCAAAGGATGGCCCTCAAACTGGTGCCTGGGGCCTAAGGCCGATGGGAGCGAAGCCGGTTTGGCTCTTGCGGGCACTGGTGTTTGGGACACGTCTCTGTCACTTGCTAGGCTGGTAAACAGGTTGCAACAGCCCGGGGCGAGCTGCAAACATGTTCTGTGCAGCTGGGGCTGGCTCACCGGCACTCGCCTCGCCCCAGCTCTTCCTCCTCTCCCAGTGAGTTGGCACGAGCTGGTGAATTACGAAGAAGGGCAATTAGTCAGAGAGCTGCCATTTACTCCGCATCCCCGCTCCCTCGTCTGCATCTCTCCCTGCCAAGCGCAGCCGGGCTCATGAAAGCAAATGAAAAGCAAGATGAGACAAAGTTCCCCTGATGGTTTCTTCCCACTGTCTCGAAATGCTACCCGAGTCATTTTTCAGCCATCGGAAGGGATCGTGATGACAACCCCTCCTTTAAATCACCAGCGCTAACGATTTCCAGCTTGAATGGGAAACCTGTAATTGTTGGCAAGGGCAGAGAGACAGCAAGGAGCAAACTCTGCCGAGAACCGTCCCCGTCCGGGTCTCTGAAAGGCCTTGGTTTTGGTGGAGCGCGGCAGTGGCCATCAAAGCCTTTCATCCAACTTTGTCGTCCAACTTTCCCTGTCTGATTGAGCAGGAAACTCCTGAGCACGTTAAGTCCTTCAGAGCCAGGAGAAGGCTCCTGCCTACCTGCCTGCCGGCCTTCTGCTGGCACCCAGTGCTCTCAGAGAGCAAAACGGGGGCTCTTTCAACGTCTGCCAGCGATCTGCCACGTACCTGGGGAGCTTTAGTGCTGGCAGAGCTCGGTCGTTCTCCTCGGGGTATTTTCTGAGGTCCAATTTATTCCTCCAGCCATATGGCAACGGAGCGTCCCGGTGCCCACAGCGCTTTCAAGAGCTTGGCTTTGTTCTGTGACTGCTTCTGGCCAGCTCTGCCTAAAAAGTTCTTGAGGGCTGCTCAGCTGGATGCCTGCAGATGGTGTGAGGCCGGCTGGCTAGTGAAGATGAGCCGTGTAAGCAGCTCCCGAGGCCAGGACAGGTACATGGCCCCAGCGCCGGCCTCTCGGAGCCCGTCCTGCTGCCACGGTCGCAGAACACGCTCCCTCCCCGGTGACTTTCTGCCCCAGCGCCGTGTCGGGACAGACAGACACCGATTTATAACGCTGAGTGTGACTCTGCTTCATCCTTCCTTGCCTCTAAGGTATTTCCAAGCTTTTATCCTCAGCTCTGATTATTTCCTCTAGCAGTTCCGCAGTTGCTCGCTCTTGCTCCCCGTCTCCAGCTCAGCTGTCACCGCTGTCAGCCCATTGCCAATCTACTTGTTTTTGCTTGTAGAGGAAACAATCCTCCGGAATCAGAGAGCGAACAAGAACCCATCTTCCCCTGGGAGAGCCATCCTCGCCGGCAGGAGCCACACAACATCAGTCACACACCGCCGAGCCGGGAGGAGGAGAGGGAGGCCTTTTCTGTGACCGTTGGCCGCTTTCCCTCTCTTTATTTTTGGTACAGGGCTCCGGTCTCCGAGGGACAGTGCCCAGGAGGGCAGAGGGCAGGCTCCTCAGTCCTATTTCCCTCGCGCGCCGTCTGCCTCTGTGCAAGGGACTAATGAAGTGCAACCTGGCTCCTCAACAACACGGCACCCTGGGCTAGGAGAGACCGTAACTTCTCACCAGGCTGCTTTCCTGTACATCAGAGGCCCTCGAGCTCTTCTCCTGACCATTTCCCCCTCAGAACACGCCCGCTGTGTGACCTGACATCCGCTCACACACCTATAGAATCATAGAATCGTTACGGTTGGAAAAGACCTGCAAGATCATCAAGTCCAACCTTCTACCCAACACCTCCATGACCACCAGACCATGTCTCGAAGTGCCACATCCACCCGTTTTTCAAACCCCTCCAGGAATAGTGACTCCAGCACTTCCCTGGGCAGCTTGTTCCAGTGCTTAACCGCTCCTTCAGTAAAGAAATTCTTCCTAATGTCTCATCTGGACATCCCCCAGCACAGCTTGGGGCCATTTCCTCTTGTCCTACCCCACACCAGAGGTGGTTCCCAGCACTTGGAGGGAGCTGTGCATGGGTTTTGTCCTAAGAATGCTGCGCTCCAGGTCAGCGAATGCTGCAGGGAGGGAAGTGTGAGACAACAGCTAACAGGTCAGGCAGGATGCTCTGCTGATCCAGGAGATCATCGAGTCCAACCCCTCTGCCACAGCAGAAGCACCCAGGGCAGGACACACAGCAACAGATCCAGGGGGGGGTTGGAAAGTCTCCAGAGAAGGAGACTCCACCACCTCTCTGGGCAGCCTGGGCCAGGCTCTGTCATCCTTGCAGGAAATAAGTTTCTCCTCATGTTGAGGTGAAACTTCCTACATTTTAGCTTATGCCCAAAACTGGATCCAGTATTCCAGGGGTGGTCTCCCCAGGGCAGAGTAGAGGGGCAGGAGAACCTCGACCTGCTGGACACAGTTTTCTTAATGCCGCCCAGGAGCCCATTGGCCTCTTGGCCACAAGGGCCCATTTCTGTCCCCTGGAGAACTGACTCTCCACTAGGACTCCAAGGTCTTTCTCCATGGAACTGCTTCCAGCAGGACGACCCCTAATCTCTCCTGGTGCCTGGGGTTATTCCTCCCCAGATGCAGGATCTACACTTGTCCTTAGTGAACGTCACGATGCGTCGGTGTCAAGAGACGGGGCCTGGGCGAGCGAGCAGCAAACGCGCGGCAGCGTGCGGATGGGCGCAGAGAGGTGGATGGGGAGCTCCTCACCACCAGGAGAGTTTACTGACCTGTTGGTAAGAGGTAACAATCTAAAAGGCATTGAGGCGGTCCCCCCTGCCCCGGCTGACGGAGGATTCATGGCAGAGGCCGCACTCCCGCGCTCGGCCGTCACCCGCCGCGTTCTGTGCTTCTGTCCAAATCAGCCCCACGTGGTTGTTCCAAAAGCTCCTGCTCTGGCTTTCTCGCCAGCAAAGCGTCTCTCCCACAGACAATGTAGATTTGGTGAAGTTAAAAATATCTGTGAGAAAGGATCAATTTGATGAATCTCCTGCTGAAGGAATAAGGATGTGGCAAAACTACTGAAAGCCTATTTTGTCATCTGCAACAAAACCAGTATTTTTTGCCTGGAATACCTTCTAGCTTTGAAATGGAACTTAGTTTATACTACAAATGTTTTTTAAAGGTCACATGGGAATAAACAGCTTGAAGACCCAATGTTTTGACTGGTTCAAGTTTTTCTTACCTCGGTTAGTGACTTAGAAATTTGAGGATTTTGATTCTTTCTTCCAATTCAAAACAGGAAAATTACTTAAAAGAGTAATGAGGATCAAGTAAGATGAGTAAGAGTGAGATGCAAAGGCCGTTCTCATGCAGCACAAATTCCACCTGAACTTTGTTGTAGGGTAAAGCAAAGCACAAAGAAGGAAGGCTGACAATCATTCAGAGGCGGTTCGCTGAGAAACACGACGTTGCAGGCATCTCAAGAGACCTGCCTGACCAGAAGGACCAAACCCTTTGTTTCAAACCACCCATGTCTCTGCAGAAAGAAGCTTCCCAGAAATGTCAGTGTTACTGAAGAAGGAAAACAACCCAAGCTAAACACAAGCCTGCCAGAAGCTACAAGCCCCCCCACATCACCTGCACAAGCCCAGCCCGTGCCTGCGCCACCCCGACACGTGCCTGAGAATATTTTCCTAGCTACAGGGCAGAAATTTCCTTCTCAACGTTTTCCTCAAGATAGGGAGGACTCAGAGGACTCGCTCTCGGTGCCCAGGGTGATCGCTGCCACCCCTTTTCTCATGCTCTGGTCTCCTTTGTTCCAAGCAAGGCACGGGCTTCTCCCCTCCAAAGAGCATCGCCCGGGAGACATCATTTTCACAAAGCCTCTCCCAAAGAGCATCGCTACGGAGACGCAGCCCTTCCCAAGGAGCACGTCAAGCAGTATTGTCTGGAGAACAAGAGCCTCTCCCCTCTCTGGGGTGGGCAAGTGGCAGGTGGGACATTTCCCAAGCCCTGTCACAAGCTGCAGTTCCCTCCCTGCAGCCCACGCACATGTCCCTCGTATCCTGGATAAGCGGCAGAAAGGATGCGGAAAAAACACCTCTCATGGGAGTATTTCGACGGCTTCCAAGTTTCTGCTCAATTTACCACAGCAGTGGGAACAAGGCCCACAGCCACAGCCACAGCCTGACGTTAGGTGTCTCATTTGGCCTGGAGCCTTCAGTGGTGGTGGCTTTTTCCTTAACACAATGAGGTCTTCCCAAAGAACACCTTTTGTTTCCCTTTTCCCCTTTTATTCAGTCGGTTCTTCTGCAGGACGGCCCCTCGGGCAGTTACTGCTCCCTTCAAAGAAGGGAGAATTCAGCTGGATCTCTGGGAGCACAGCCCCTTTGTGATGGCAAAAACCATGCAGAGAATAGAAGATACTTTAAATATTAAGAAGAAGAAAACAAATGGAGATTCATTAAACAGTGTCACCATCACAGCGAGGCCTTGGCTACAGAGCTGGGCGATAATGAGCTGTCAGGAGGCAGAAATACAGATGTATGAGGATTCAGCCTCAGCACTTAGAGAGCACTTCTCTTGCAGAGGTCTGCCAAGCTCCGCGTCCCGGAGTTGAGGGATTTTCCTCACTGGTCCTGACACACTCTTGGTGGGTCTCTTCTCCTAAAGAACAAAGGACAGGACAAGAGGCAACAGCCTCAATTGCCCCAGGGGGGGGGTTTAGGTTGGAGCTGAGGAACAATTTGTTGCCCTAGAGGGTTGTCCAGGCCTGGCCCAGGCTGCCCAGGGCAAGGCTGGAGTCCTCAGGATCCCTGGAGGGGTTTCCAAGCCCTGGAGCTGTGGTGCTGAGGGACAGGGCTCAGTGGTGCCCTGGCAGGGATGGGGCAGCGCTTGGACTCCATGATCTGAAAGATCTTTTCCAACCAAAATGATTCTGTGATTTTATGATTCTCTGATCTTCCAGAGGCAGCTGCACTCATCCCTGCCAAGCCTCTCGGTCACTCTTGTGTTCTGTAAAGTAATTGCTTTGCTTTACATGCAAGCGGCTTTTATTACCCACAACCCTAAGTAGTAAACAACCCAGAGGAACCTGCTTCCACCTTGCCTGGAACAGAAGAAGACGCTTTACTGACTTGGCACGGTGTTGCATCTTGCCTTTTAGGAAAATCAAAGTCCCTTCCCGGCTGCTTATAAAGCCAAAAAGGCAGCGGGAAGGAGCTTTTTGCCCCCGCGGGAGTTTGGCAGCTTAATCCACACTGAGAAGGACGCATTGAATGGTTGATGAGGATTCACAGAGGTACCACCAAAGCCCATGTCTTTCAAATGCCATTTTATGTGATTTTGCTGTTTAGAAAGAGGGGGTTTTGACATTTCAATGGACAGCAAAGTATTTTTTGATAACTGACAATGGAAAAGGTGCAGAGAAAGATCAAACTGCAGAGGTGCAGTTTTAGTTGTTTGAAACCTGCTCCTCTGCCTGGCTGAGGAAGGTGAATTTTTTTGTTCCAGATTTCAGCAGGAATATTTTCATCAGAAAGCAGGTGCACAGAGAATTCTGCTTGCTCTTGAAAGGTCTTCACTAGTGGGGAGAAAATGAACCTCGGTGTGATGAAAGACAAGCCATGGGCACGCGTAAGGGAGTCACAGACTGCGAGTTTTACAGCACGAGCTCGGCGAGGGATTCCAGGATCCCCCCGTCCTTCAATGCGCTAAGTATTTGGATTGAAATGGCTCTTCCAGATCAGCCCAGACTTTAGTCTTGCGTTGATCAGTAGAACTGGGAGGCTGTGGCTGCTGTAGCTGTTTCAGTTGGTGGGAACAGGCATCACCGCGGTTCAGGGTCACCCTCCCTTCCGCTGGGAAATGTCGGAGCTGAAAAAAATCGCTTCCAAGTGTCCTGCCTGGGGGTCACTCACACGTTGTGGCCACCAGCTGCTGGGCTTGTGGGGAGCATCTCACTCGTGCTGGAATGGTGACCCTTGTCCAACGCTCAGCCCTTCAAAGAGAAGGACTTGTTATACGGTTACACCAACTGGTTTTCCTTCCTTCTTGTCTGCTGCTTTCTGCCCAGGCTTATCTCCAAAGCCAGTGTCCTGTCAGGGTTGAGCTGCACGCCACAGGCACATGCTCCCTGAATGTTCCCGATCAGTCCCCCGTTCTGGAGTGAAAATAGCCCAGAGTCCTTTGTCCAGCGTGCAAAAAAACCTTCCACATGTGACACAGGTTGAGGTGGAGTGTCCACACCAGAGCTGGAGGAATGCATCTCCCACCAACCCCCTGTGCCTCAGCTGCTCAAGCTGGGAAACTTCCAGACTGTGTGAGAAAACAAGAAGTGACTGGGAGCTCTGGGTTTGGACACGACCTCAAGCTTTGGACACGGTCAAAGAGCCACACCAGCAGAGAAGCTTTCCCTCCTAAACCTGTGTCACCCCATGACTGAGGAGCAGGAGATTCAGCAGCCACAAAGAAAAGAACACAAATACAAGATGTAAATAAATACCGGCCACCATTTCCAAAACCAATCCAGGAGTTTGGGCTTTTTTTCATTTTTTTAAAAAATGAGTACAAAAGATTCACAGCTTTGTTTGCTTGACACAAAACTACGGAGAAAGGTCTTTGCCCAGATAGACTCTATTTGCTGCTGGGCTCGGCTAGTTCGATAGAGAATCTAATTCATTCGTTTGCCTGGAGAGGAATTCAATAGAGAAGAAAGTTGTGATCAATACCTGGGCGGGTGCTGGCCCAGCACGCTCCACGCTCTGCGCTCAAAAAAAGAATGAGGCCCAAAGCAGCGGGACTCAGAGCTTCCAGAGAGTCAGGAAAAACAGCCTGTAGCTTGTGGCTGTAGTTATTGGAGTGACTAGTTATTAATCTGACCGAGGTCTGTGAGTCCACAGCTTGGCTGTGCCAGGTGTGGGACGAACCATGGAAGAAGGATGAAAAGGCAGCAGGGCTTGGCAGCAGGGCCAACAGCTGCCGATGGCCGGCGGGGGGACAGCGAGAGGGGGACAGCGAGAGAGCGACGCAGCAGAGCCGCTCAGCACGGCAGGAATCGCTCTCTGCCCATTAGTAGCTGCCGTCAAGTTGTTTCATAGATGCCAGGAAAAGATTTCAGGAAAAGAGGCTTTAGGGAAGGCTCTGCAGGCTCTGGGTTTGTGTGTCCCATCAGGGGCAAGGAGCAGCACAAAAACTCTGGCTGAAAACCTAAGGGATGGGTGACGGGGCACTGTGGGCAGGTCTCCAGAGGGCACTGACGTTGTCTAAAGGGAATGAGAGATGATGGTGAAGCTCTCCCGGAAGGTCTCACAGGTCTGTAGAGCCCAGACAAGTAACTTCTGCTTGTCTTGGCAACCAGAGAGGAGGAGCCAGCACATAAAAGGTTCAGAGACTGGGGAGAAGAGCACCCAGGACAGCCCAGCCCTGCAAAGCGAGGGCCAAACACCCACTGCCTTCCCTGCAGCCCCTCGCTCCCGGTGCCGAGCATCACCTCCCTGAGTACACGAGACCACCCCAGTAACCAGCCAATTGACTCTTCCTTGGTCTAGCACAGAATTAAACTGGGCTTTGCATTTATGAACCCAGCTCTCAACTGTGTTTGCAGTGACGAAGCAAGTCCAGACCCGTGGGCTTCACGCCAACAGCGGCTGCTCTGAGCCTCGGACAGACAATCAGACGCCTCTGCCTGAAATCATCCCGCTGCGGAACCCGGTTCTAGCCCCAGAAGAAGCTCGCAGGAAAAGTCTGCTTCAAGTAAGGAGTTGACGTGACGACCTTTTTAGAAGGCAATGGCTGAACAAAACCTCGAGATCAGTTTTGCTGAAAGGCTGCAGCAAAACAACAAGGGCTGGAAGAGAGCAGGGCTCTCCATCTCCTCTCGACACCCACACTCCCACTTGCCTTTCTTATGCTGCCTTTGTTTGTAGACAGCTTTATTCAGCCAGAGCTGAAAACCTACGGGGATGTCTGTGTTTCGGTACAAATTTATTAATACCTAAATATCTCCAGCAATTTCTTTTTAAAAACCTAAGAAAATGCTCCTTCCCTCCCTCCTTCCCTCCCCCTCCAAAGCCTTCAAGTTCAGCACAGACAAAAATCAGAGCACCAGAGAAAATCTATACAGCCTTCAAAGGAAGCGCTTTGCTGATACACGGCGCAGAAGGCAATAAATAAATAACTTCTAAGCGTACATAAGCACATTTTGGAGAAATACCGGGAGCAAAATCTCAAGATTAACAAACAACCTGGCAATACTTGGGAACGCTCGTCAGCGCGGCTCCGAGCCCGTGTCAGAAAGGACCTGGGGGCAAGGCAAGTTTGTTGGGGGTGTGAGCGTACGGAAACCTGTACTGCTGGGACAAAAGGAAGCTGCTATTACGATGCCATCCTTCCTGCCCTGAGGCCAGTGCCCGTACAGAACCGGCAAGCAGAGAGCTGGATGGCAGGGAGCTGAGGTCCGAGGGCACAAATCCCACCTTGGCCAGCTGCGGAGCGGCCCGAGGGCCTCCGCCGTGTTTTTCTGCTGTCTCCATCAGAAGACGCTGGATTGGGGTGTTTCCCGATGCATCCCAACTCCCTGCTGCCCAGGGTGGAAGCTCAGTGGTGAGTGGACAAGCAGCAGGGAGAAGCACCCGCAGCCCACGCACCTCAGGCCGGTAGCTGGAGCGGTGCCTGAAGGACGCTGCGGGTTCTCCTCCCACTTGTTACCATCCCTTTGCTTTCTCGCGCTTCCAGAATTCCCTCGCGCTCCTCAGAAAGGGAAGGAGGGAGAGGACTTGCATTAAGTCGCGCGGAAATTCTATCGGTGCCGTCTTTAATATTTATCTGCAACATGCAAAGAGCTGCACCTATAAATTGCTTGCTGCGGCAATTTGTGAGACACCGAAAAGCCTTCCCAGGGGCCAGGAACCTTTCCTGAGGTGAGGGAAGCAGGCAAGGAGAAGAGGCAGCTCCAGCCCCCCCAGTATCCGTATGTGCCCACTGGACTGTATCCAGTGCTGCTGTTCCATGAACGGCAGGGAAGTCCGACGGGATTGTCACCTCAGCTGCTTCGATCCCCTTTGAACCTCCTGCTTTTAAGTGTAACACTAATTTCATTTATAATATAATGCTCATTTCATTTATAATATAATGCTAATTTAATTTATAATATGATCATTTAATTTATAATATGATCATTTAATTTATAATATGATGCTCATTTAATTTATAATATGATGCTAATTTCATTTATAATATGATGCTAATTTCATTTATAATATAATAATTTTATTTATAATATGATCATTTCATTTATAATATGATACTTATTTCATTTATAATATAATGCTCATTTCA
>VWZK01013510.1:0-36183 GCA_013396935.1 Baryphthengus martii | reverse complement strand
CCTCAAAAAAAAAAAAAATAAAAAAAAATAAAGCCTTTCCTCAAACTGTTGCAAAAGTTTCAAGATGTACCTCATAAAACATTTTAGGTTTGCATTGTTGGTTTGCTGGTTTTTGTGGATTTTTTCATTGGTAGAATACAGTGAAGTAGCAGTTATTAGTTACCTAATAAGCAAGTGATCCACAAAACTTCTTCACATGTGAATGACGAATGCAGTGCTGTGTAGAGATCTCAGACTAGTCCCCGTAACCACATATAGACTGTATGGACCACCAGACTAGCTAGGTTAAACTAAGGTATCCAAAAAGACCTAACTAGTCTTTTCAATGGCTTTTGTTAAACACCATCCATAGAAGAAATAACTCTGAATTAAAGGTTAGAGTGAAATAGGCCCTGATTCAGAAAAGTACTCTTAGTTAACTGCCTTTCAAAATTAAAGCTCTGAAGTAAATGGGATTAAAGTTCATGTTTAAATTCTTTCTTGGAAGAAATTAATTTAAAGAGAACAAGGTATACAAATGAAAAGGAAAAAAGGAATCTAATTTCTCATTCTACTAAGCAAACGATTACATACTCTACATGAACTAAGATGATTTGCTAAATTAGGAATGGGTATGCCACACAAGATTTTGTCATTTTTGAAAAAGAATTATTCAGACAGTGTGGAAATATAAAATTAGCTTATGCCACATTAATTTAGTCAATGATTTTTTTCTGTCTCCCATGAGCATTGTGAGACAATAATTATCTCATTCTCAAGTAGCTGGACATACAGTAATTTAAACTATACAATTTAACTATCTTTGTTTCTTTGTTAATCATTTTAAATTATAGCCATTAATTAATTTGAATATATCAGATGTGAATTGAAAGCAGTAGTTTGGAGCAGTATTTTCTGCGTAATGTACAGTATGTCATAATTAAAGCTAGATGAGCTCTTTTAAAAAAAATAATTCCCTTAATTTGTCATATATGAGCACATGGTGAGCTTAATTAATGTCAGTAGGGTAAAATCAAGCATTTTAAAGTGCTAATTTAGGATAACAGAATATGAGCTGCTGCAATTCTGAAATGCTCATTCATTTCTAATTGTGTGGTTTGTTTCTGAAACATTCATTGTTTTCAGTACAGAACAATTGAACTTGTAGGAGGAAGTGGTGAACAACGCTCTAAGACACACTTTCTATTTGTCTGAAAGTATAAGACTCTTAAAGATTTGAGATAGAAATATTATAAACTGTGTTTAGTAGATTGTAATCAGATCTCTGCTATCCAGGGAAATAGAGCATAATTTTTTCAATTAGTGCAAATATCACTACAACAGTGTCCTGCTAGGCTCCAAGCAGGACAACAGCCCCTGTTGCAGCACTATGCTAATAAGTTTTCCCCAGGGTGGCTTGGCTATTCAGAAGGTTCCTGGCAAATCCACATCAAGGACAAATAATTTTTCAAGCTCCATTTTCATTCCTCAAGTATCTATGCTTGAGCTCCAGCATTTCTAGAAACCCATTATTTGTGTGTTGATACACGGGTTATTAAGCTGGGCTGAGGCTGATACAATTACAACTACATTACGTAGTCAAATTAGCTTTATTTGACTAAAGTTGTTTAATAATACATTAACAATTGTACCTAATCTAATCTGGCCTTCATAGCACAAACTACACTGTCTCATTGTATTGATAGAAATATGTATTTGCCAACAGGGTAACATACACTGATAAAAAAGACTTGGCTTTCAAGGATGTGTTCCATGTTATGCTGCATGGTTTTCCCAGATGTCCCACAAAGAACCTTCATTGAAAAAAAAACCTTATGCTTTAATTTTGTCCACAGAAAAAATGCTTCTGTGTGATAGGAGAAAAGCAGCCAGGAGTTGTATACTGCAACCTAATTGCAGATCATTGCAGCTATCACCTTCAGAAGTGCCCAAGTTTGTACAATAGAGAGCTGGCTCTTTGGCTAAACACTGCTTATAATACTCTACTCTTCCAAACAGTTAGTGATTTCTCATTGCATTGTTTACAATTCAAAATATCAAGAGTTTCAGATAACATCAGTAAAGCACATGACTCAGGACAGGTCCTTCTTAAATGGATAACCTGAATAGAATGTACTTACTAGAAGCAGATCTTTCAGAACAATGACTAAAACCAGGGTGATTTGCTCTGTTTTGACACTGACTTTTTCTTAAAAATTTTCCCAGAACTCAGTAAAGTCCTTTGGCTGAAACATTCTGATTTTTCACTGTTGTGTTACATATTGGATGACTGAGCTTTCCACTTCATTGACAATTGAATTTCAATAGTGATGTGTACATTTACCTGCAAAACTGTCTGGAAGCTATTGGAGTGAATAGTGCTATATAACAGAGATAATATTATCATTATTTCTGGAAAACCACTGCAATCCTCACTTAAAGCATTTCACTCATATTAGCAACCTTCTGATGCACAAAACTGACTACATGATTTGCAAAAACCAAAGTATTTCCATGACTGACAGCTGCTTTATTCCCATCCCCCCACACACATAATCAGAAGCCTCTGTGCTAAATAATCTCATTTAAATTAATTTCTAGGATTAAGATCTTTGTACTTCAGAAGAACATCAGAGAAAATGATGCATTGCATTGGGAATCTTGGTACCTTCTAGACATTCAGCCTTGTTCACAACATGGGAGAAAAGATTAATGTTCCACTAGAGATAAATAAGCATAATGCTATTTAGCTCTTCTTTCTTGCAGGAGACTCTGTTTCAGAAATGTGTCAGAAGTTGGTGTTTTAGTACAGTACCTGTAACGACAATTAGTACTGTCATTTCCTGGACATGGTCCATTAATATGGTATACCTTATGCCTTAGCCTTCTCTGCAACTGTACACGATCAATAAGAACTTCTATATTATCCTTTAAAATGTCTTTTTATAGTTGAGGAATTTATGACAGGAATATACAAGAAAGTAAATTTAACAGGAAAAACACACTGAAAGAAAGATATGAAACACTAGTTCTGGGCATGACAGTTCTCTACCTCGTCTCTTCCATCAAGCCAGAAATGCTACACTTGCTCTCTTAGCCTGTTATTGTAATTTTTCCAGCTAAAAAGAAACAGAGGCATCATAAATTCCCCCATAAGCAGTTCTTGTGATAGTTCAACCTAGTTTTACAGATCAAAACATTTTGATTAAGATCAGGAAAAAAACATTCCTATTTAAGTATTCAACTGACCTAAATCTCCCAAACTTTTGAAGTTCCTCCAGCTGACAAAAATGCAACAATTGTTTAGAATACAACAACAGAATTCAAAACCGTCCATTGTATTTCAGATGCAATTGCTTTCCAGGCATTAACAAAGATCTTTTTAGAAACTGAGAATAAGACAAATAAGACATTGATTCATAGTTTTTTTCACTTCCTTAACATAAATTTTATAGAAAGCAAAATGAAATGTTTAAGTTCATGTACTTTATTTCTTGTGGAAAAATCATGGTATAAATTAACAGTTTGGCTTGGTGATAGAAACACAGTAACTCTGTTACAAACAGAATTTTTGTTAGCTTTGCTTAAGAGCAGCCTGAGGACAGATTTAGCAATATGTAGAGAAGTTTTGGGGTATTTTAATCCCTGAAAAATTTTGGTGTGGACATTTATTTTAGTAGCCCATTTTTATATCTCTCATGCTGTTAACAATTTAAGGCAAACCACACTAGATCTCTGTAACAAGTCTGTAATGTGAAGGCTAAAATGTTTTGACTGAGTTCATGTTCAATGGAGCACTCATTTCTCATATTGTTGATTTTTATTAGTATTTATATCTGCTTACCTCAACATACCATCCTAAAATCATTGCACTCAATACAATTCTTCCAATTCTTTAACAAGGGGTATTTACTGCTGAGCATGAACAACTTCAGAAGAGTGAGGTGGAGTTTATTTATGTGCCAAATCAATTCTAACACTAAGTACCCAGAAAGGCCTTCTGATGGCAACAGGGCTTAGTGCTTGAATAGCTCAAAAGGGAAAAGAAGTGTCACAAAGCTACTATTTTTGCATGGTTCTGCACTCACTGCCCGACCTGTGTCATGATAAGACATAGTAAATAATCTGACAAGTTTTTGTGCAGAATTATTCTCCACTGAGCTTGTTCATTTCAGGTTTCTCAGATTCAGGCTTTCTTAAAAAATAGTAATTAGGTTTCATACATGGTAAAAAACAGGATGACTTATAGCTTTGTTTAGTTTTATGTCAGATGCTTCATATATAGGCCTACTCCCTGACAATTATTCCTTTTTTTTTCCTAAGTAATGCTATCTTATTAAGAAAACAATCTGATACTACAGTTATCAGAATAAAAAAAAAAAAAAAAAGAAAGAAATAAACGTTGGTTTTCCTCTGGAGCCCAAAACCACTGACATAATTAACAAATATTTATGTCTCCCAAGTCACCACCTTTGGCCAAGAGCCAAAGATTAATTTTGATGCTAATTTCTGTATTTACTGTCACACATAAGGTTAATTTGATTTTGAAAGTTTAAAAACATACTGGGCTTGGTCACCTTGCATACAATCACTAGAACAAAAACTGTATTAACTAACTATGCCATAATTCTCCATGAACATGAGAAAAAAATGGTAACAGTGACCAAATGGGATGAAATGGTATCTTAAGGCTTAGTCTTTTTTTCTTGCTTATTTTTAGATCACCTTTTCATTCATTCCACCTCTAAGATGTGAAACTTCACTTAATATTGACCCAAAAGATGAGCCATCAAGGCAGCAAGAGATCTTTAAGATCAATATCAGAAATGTGTTAAAATTGTTGTGAAAATGTCTCAATTTGGTAAAAATGTACTAAATGACAGGCCAGCTAGTTTGCTCTTGGAAGACAGTCCTATGGAGTTGCATCTTGTTGCTAACCAAGAAAATGCTAGAAGAAAGACATGAAAGATTTTACTGTTAATTATCAGACAAAGGAAAAATACTCCCTTGACAGAAAGAGATGTGGAAAAGAAACAAGAAAAGGACATTTATAGAGCTGTGGGGCAATAGACTAGCAATGTTACTATTTTATGAAAAATGTTTGCTTCATTAGATTCTCTCTTTTGACATAATATAAGCGAATGCTTTAAAGAACACTCAGTGACATTAATATAAGACTGATTAAAAAATTCTCATAAAAGATAAAAATAATTTTAATTCTCTGGGTGTTTTAAACAGTGGTTTTCATTATCTGATAAATTGAAGTTAAATTAATTAAAAAACAAAAAAAAAGATTGTTTTCAGCTGAAAATCAACATTTTATTAGGGTTCAGGAGAGGGAAAAAAAAAAAAAAAAAAAGAAAAAAAGAGCATTTCTGTGTTTTATCAGTTACCAGTACCTCATTGGGAGTGTCTTCTCATTTTGTCTTTCTTCCCAGGCAGTCCTACCAAAGAGGTTCATTTCCAAAGAAGCACTGTAGCCATGTGGCTGTTTGGCTTTACCTATTAAGACAGGAAAATTATCATGCAGTAAAGAAAACATAATATAAAAAGAAGGAGAATATAAGGGTTTCAATTTACACTTTAACACAGCAGTGTTATGGCTTGACATTTGACTGATAACATGAAACATCTTTTTAGGGAGATGTTTCTATCATTTCTGTTAGAATAAGATTCTGTAAAATGTATTTTCTAACTTATCTTGGAAGATATTAGCAGCTACTCATTTCAGTGATATTTCTAATGAACAATGAAATCATAGAATATTTAAGCTCTAAATATTCTGGAGATAATATACTCCTACACCTCAGTCAAAACCAAATAGATGAGTTTGGTAATGATCTTGTCCAGGCAAGATCTGAATATCTCCAAAAAAGCAGAATTCACAGCCTCTCTAGATAAGGTATTCCTAAGTTATAGGAATAGTAATAGGGGAGACCTCATCACTCTCTACAACTACCTGAAAGGAGATTGTAGACAGGTGGGGGTAGGGCTCTTCTCCCAGGCAACTAGTGACAGGACAAAACGGCATGGCCTGAAACTGCGACAGGGGAGGTTTAGGTTGCATATTAGGAAGCACTTCCTCACAGAAAGGGTCATTAGGTGCTGGAATGGACCGCCCAGGGAGGTGGTGGAGTCGCCATCCCTGGAGGTGTTTAAGGAAAGATTGGATGCGGCACTTAGTGACATGGTCTAGCTAGGTGTTGTGGTGTTGGGTTCATAGGCTGGACTTGATGATCTCAGAGGTCTATTCCAGCCTCAACGATTCTATGATTCTATAAGTTTGATCACCATCATACTGACATTAATTAGAATTTTTAATGTTACAGTAGCTCTTACAGTAATACTTCCCCTGAACATTTCTTTACATGTGCATGCACGTTTCTATGCGTATGTATCTGTTGAATTTATATTTATGAGCTGTAATGATCTGTATTTTTTCCTATTACTTATAAAAAGATGAACAAACTCCTCCTGACAAAATAAGTACACTTCAGTTATGAAAAAATTGGGTTGTAGGTAAGTAAACAGCACACTGTTATGCTTTATAGCAAATCTGCACAGTTGTATTTTCTGCTCTTTTTGCCAGCAGTGCACAGAATGGGATTTTCAACACTGTTCTAGTTTCATTCTTAGCTCTGTAGACCTGTGGTAAATTTGTGATTTTTCAAAAAGCCTGAGGTTTAAAATAGATCAACACTTTACCAATACTTCCATTTCCTAGAAAGTTTATTTTCTTTGTAACTGGGTTTGAAGGCAATGAAAGGCTCAAGGGCTTGCAACAACACCTACAGTACATCAGAAGAGATACTCCTTTTTTTTTTGTTTTGTTTGTCCTAAGTGAATTACATCATCATTTGAAACACACTTCATTTCAATGTATGATAGCAAATATCAGAATGCTAACAGTGTAGCAGGATATTACCAATAATGAATAAAAAATATTATCAATGCTGAATTTATTTTGTATGAACTGAATGCTCTCCACTCCACTTTGACAAATCTTTATGAGTTAAAAATACAAAAAAAACAATAACCAAAATGACTCAATTTGTTGCTACTGGCTCTATCTTTGTTTCTAACTTTGACAACTGCCAGAACTGTCAGTATGGATCTAACCTGTATACTGTTAAATGATTGGCTACGAAACTGAGACATACCATGAAAATGTGAGAAACTGCCCTGGTTTTGACCTGGGAAATAGAGTAAGAAAAAGAATTTCTAGTAAGATTTAAGGGGGTTGCTTGACCTTATTCCAGTTTATAGAGATCTAAGACTATGGTGTAACCATGTCATATATATAGATATATATATACATACACACACACTTGTCAAAACATTAATTCACACTGATGAAGCCACAGACTCAAAGCACTCAGTGTGACAGGTTCAAACCCCACATCTCATAACTGCACCATAACATGGCATTGTAATTGGTAGAAAAAGCATTTCCTCTTTTTCCAGTGAAACTGGACCACTATAAGAAAATAATTAAAGATTCTGGGAACCAGAAAGAGACCACCAAAGAGAGCCCAATAGCCAAGCTGAACTTTGACCTTAGTGAAAAGCATCCTGAATTCCCATCTCCTCTTCACAGACTGTTGCTGCACTTCATCTGACGAAAAATTACTGCAAAGTACATAAAGCAATCCTTAAAAGAGAAACTAAGAGGCTCTGATGGACAATAAGTACCCTAAGTATTCCTTTTAAGACACAGTTGTGTGAACTTCAAATCCTTCCGTGAACAAGATTACTTTTATCCGATATATAGTCAAGAAAATAAATATTGTTAAGGACTATTAACCACACAGATATACGTCTTACAAAGTTCCTGAATGATGAAGTCTTCTAGGACAATGTCACTGTATTCTTGGCCTTTTACTACATTCTTTGCTAATCTTTCACTGTTGGGCACAGTTACAATTTCATGTGATATTTACCCTTGGAATTGGTATGGATTTTAATGGACTGTTTGACAAAAGATACTCCTCTGTCTTCAACTGTTTGTTTTTTTCCCTTGAAAATAAAATCTTTCTTAGGTTCCCATGTACGTCATGCATAAGTACCCAGTGATTGTGGACTTCAGTAACTGACAGTGAGCTATCAAGTTTAGAACAGGAAAAAACAAAATAAAACAAAACAAAAGAGCCTCCAAACAAACCAACTGAACATATCTCATGTAGAAAAGAATCAGCTCTTGGGGAAAGGAAAAAAGAAAACCTATATGAAGAGAGTTCATCAGCAAGTTTATGAATAACTAGTGGAGCAGTCTACAGAACAATTAATGTAGACTTAAATCTCACTCCAGACAAGTGAAGCAGTTCCAATCTTTTTATGGAGATAGACCTAAAAATAACTACTCTAAAGTTGTACAGTAAACGTTTGAGTTGTTACTAATGTGTAATTCATACTCAACTCATGGTACTGTTCCTTGATGTACTTCAACACAGGTGCAAACTAGGGAAAATAGAGGAATATGAGGAAAGTTCAGAGCATTACCAACCAATTAGTAGGCTTCCAAAGTGCTTCTGGTTAGTTTCTTGGACAGTTGATAGCCAAGCTACGCCAGACTGCTTGACACCAAAATAGCTAGGTAAATGATTACTATGAATTCATTTCTTATATGTGTACTGTTGCATACGCTGGTGCACAGGAAGGATCACTGACTTGTTCTGGATACATCACACCTACTGTGTAAGTACAGTGTAGGGGGCCACGTGTCACAGAAACCAGATTTACTTTCAATTTGAAAATATGCAGAAGCTACAATTTATCCAGAACTCATGGCCATGCTGAGAACTCATTGTAAATTTGTGACTATCATTAAAGGTGTGTCCAAAACCTGCTCAAAATTTCAGATGTTTACATTAGCAGCTGGTGAAGTCTAAAGAGGGAAGGGCCAGAATCTGTTTTGGTTCCTAGGATCATATCTCTGCATTTTACCTTGGCCGTCAATGAAGTTCACACTAGTTTTACCTAAGAATGTGCCATATATCTATACCTAGCCAATTGAAAACATAGTTCTATACAGATAGCCTTGTTATTACAAACAGAAATTAGCTCATGCATAGAAACATGGATAAGGTGTGCTTTTCCTCTGAGAAAGGTACTTCGTGTCTGTACTGCAAATAGAGAACTCCAGATGGTAATTTCAACATTACTTCAACCACAAGGGAATCTTCAGAGAAAGGGCTACTCATGTGCTTAGTATATACTGCAAGGTTGCAAGTTTAAATGTCAGGCAAAATTGCACCAAGAAACTTTCCAGTGCATGAAGCTGTTAATGAAGATGTATTCATTATTTATACAATGCATATTTATAAATATTTTTCTACAAATTAGCCACTTGAGACTGTATTTCCTAGACAGAAATACGGGAACAATGCACACACATTGCAGAATAAAATGTATTATTTAATGTAAATATATTCAGTTTCTATGTTTTTCACTTCCATGCCTTTCCATTTCTTATATTTTTCTTCGTCTGTTTCAAAGGTGAAAAGTAAAAATTATTGTCTCTGTGTGTTTTAAGATTTTTACAGTTTTATCTTCTATTATTTTCAAAAAATAGTTAAGTATACAGCGCAAAAATTTAAGATGACAAATGCTCACTATTCATATATTTAAAATAGTTTTTAACTGATAACTATTAAGAAGTCAATATTTGATTCTTTCATAAACTACGACATGCAATATTATAACAACTATAGTTGATATGAATCTATCTATGGTGGCTGCATTCTTATGGTTGGCAAACTTCATTTTAGCAACAGCTAGAGTTTGCGTTTAAAAATATTTTAAAATAAAATATTTATTACACCTATAAAGAGGTGATATGTTTTAAACACCATCTCACAGTCTTCTGCCTAAATAAAATCTTTAGCAATGCTAATTTTGCTCTTTTCTTTCCCTTCTTTTATGCATGTATCAAAATATTGAAGAGATTCTCCAGGTCAGTATGTCTGCCTCTAGCCTCAGCTGAACTACATTAGCTACATCTCAGTAGTCAATACTAGTATAGTAGACCTAGCTTTCACTGGTACTTCTCTCATGACCTTTATTTAGCACTGCAGTTAATCTGCTCAAAAACAGTGATAAGGTTTCCAGGTTTCTATGCCAATTTATTTCATTAAGTCATCACAGAATTACCCTACTTAAGTTGATTTAATTTATTCTGAAGTCTGGAGTCTACTACTGGACCAGATCACAGGCAATAGTTGAAACACAACGTTAAAATATGTTAGTTCATATACAAAGCAAACAGATGCTCTTTGCATTTCTTGATCCCAGTAGTCCAACCAGATCCTAGGTATGTCCATTTAGAAAAGCACAGGACAAGAGCACATTAGGGTACTGGCAGAGATGAATTATACTCTATTCACGTCTTGTTTCTGCTGGCTGAGTTATCAATAGGAAGTGGATATTATCAGGTGATTGGATATTCAAATTTGAGACCCTGAAGTAAAACATTTGGCTATCATTTTGCCTGGATTGTCACTACGAAACAGATTTTTTTCTTTCTCTCCCTGATATGTTCTTTTTTTCTCTTACTAATAATTTTCCCAGTTCAGCATATAGCATGAAAGAGGGGATAAGACAGTCTTTGTTCCTCTTGCACGTATCAGCACTACAGGACAGAATATGAAGAGTGCATTATCCTTGAAAAGAATATTAATGGAGCATGGCTTAGGAGAGGCTACTCTCTCACCTATGTGATCTAATCAGTTAAAAGTTAGTCCTGGAATAGTTAGTAGTCATAGAGAGATTGTTTCTGAATTATTTGTTTTTTTTCTAATGAGTGATTTTTTTTTATTAACATGGGAATATCTGTATCATTTTAATGTTTAAGTACATTCACCTTTTCATTTGCTGGACACATTTCAGGTATGAGTAGGATAACCTCTAACTTATGCTACCAATGAACAATAAATGAGCATCTGCACCTAGACCTCTACTAAAAATGGAACCTCAGCAACTCATCTCGTTGCTTGCAGAGATTCTGCCTTAAAATTGGTTTGGTCATTTAAGTGAAGCATTTTTTTTTGACTTCTTAATGAGAATATGTTAGCATGTATAAGAATTCAGTATTGCCATATAAGTAATTAATAATATAATGTTCTTTCACTTCCTCGTAATCATAGAATCATAAAACCATAGAATCACAGAATGGTTTAGGCTGGAAGAGACCTTAGAGATCATCTAATCCAACCTCCCTGCCATGGTCAGGGACATCTCTCAACTAGACCAGGTTGCTCAAGGCCTCATCCAACCTGGCCTTGAACAGCTCCAGGGAAGGAGCATCCACAATCTCTCTGGGCAATCTACTCCAGAATCTCATCACACTTGTACTGAAGACCTCTTTTGCTAAGATCCAGTCTAAATCTCTTTCCCTCAGTTTAAAACCATTTCCCCTCTTTCTATTGCTGGACAATCTTCTGAAGAGTCCCCCTTCATCCTTTCTGTAGGCTCCCTTCAGGTGTTGCAAGGCAGCTATAAGGTCTCCCTGGAGTCTTCTCTTCTCCAAGCTGAACAATCCCAGCTCTTTCAGCCTATCCTCCTAGCAGAGGTGCTCCAGCCCCCATAGCATATTTGCGGCCCTCCTCTGGACTCATTCCAACAAATCCAAATTTGTGTTTTTAAACTGTTTTGGATATGGAGACACTGTACAGATATCAATGATACATAAACCTACCTATCAATGAGTAATGCATGAAATCAAGTCCCCAGCCACCCCTAAAAAAACTCTGAGCATGCAGATGAAACAAATTATATCACGGTTTGCAGTACACACTTCCCTCCCAGCTCCATAAAATGCATAATCTCTTTTACTTGCAATATGGTATTTAGAAACCATATAATGGTTTTACATTCAAATGTAGTTTTTAGAGTAAATGGAGAATGCAGTACATTATGTATTCTTATAATTATATACAGGATCAATAACATGTACACTGAGCTGGTCTCATTCCAAAACTGGTGCCATGGTGTAATGTAGAAATAAAATAGAAATATCTAACACTATGGTTCAATGACACAACTGAAGTGAAACAATGACTTGGCCAAGTCTTTCTTCCCCTAGAAAACCACTAAAAATCTGTGACTGAGTTCAGCTTCTTCAGGAAAAATGTTCAATGCCTAGCACAGCTCATAAAGTATATACCTTATGCTTTAAAACAGTAATAGGAACATCAGCTAGACTGCTGCATGGACCATAATTCCTACTTGTTCAACAACAAAACTTGTGCCTGACATCTTGAAATTTAAATTGGAACTGAAGACATATACCAGTCAATTACCATTATCATCACAAGAAAGTTTGATTCGAATGTTTAAGGAAATGACACTGAAGGGAAACATTTAGTTTGGCCAATGGGGAAAAAATAAAAAAGTAAATCCCCAAAATGCCAAATCAATGAATGGCCTTTTCTGTAAAAAGATAGAATAAGGGCCCCAATAAAGGAAAGGAAAAAAAAAAAAGTGTCTTTTATGTTGAGAATATGACTTGATATCACTTGCAGAAATTAATCTCTATGAAGCTAAATTAAAATCAAATTAAATACTGTATTCTGTAAGTGCAAAGCAGAAACTTTTAGGTCTTAGGAAAATCATGTCACTGACTTCATCATCACTGGATATGGATAGGTTTCTCAGTTTCCAGCATGAACTGGTTTGAAATACACCATGTACTCGGAATAATTCATTTTGGGGCAGAGTTTCCCCATGGTGGCTGATCACAAATTTTCCAGACTTTTCTTCCGTAGCCTCCTTCTGGCTTTCCAGAATGAGAAACAGAAAGTAATCTTGTTTGAGCAAGAGGCTGAGAACAAAACAAAAGGTAGATTGAAACAGGGAGCTTTATGGTACCAGAAACTGTATAAAGGAACAAAACTAGTCAGGACAGTATCGTAGACTAAAATAGCTTAAATTGTGAGTGCTAACAGGTGGCACACAATTGAGTACATCTGTGTATGTGGGTGAACATCTAAAACTGAACTTCTGAACTCCAAATCAGAAATCTATTACCTGCTGGTGCAACTAGTACCAGCTGGCTGTAAATTCTTGTGACACCTGGACTAAACAAAAGTAGAACATTCTGAATCTTCCAATTAATAAAAAAAAACAAGATGGAGCCACCAATTTGGAAGTGAATCACGTGTTGGGTTTCTATGCATACTCCACTCTCATGAGGCCTCACTTGGAGTACTGCATCCAGGTCTGGAGTCCCTATTACAAGAAAAATATGGATGTGCTGGAACGTGTCCAGAGAAGGACCACAAGGATGATCAGAGGGCTGGAGCACCTCTCCTATGAAGACAGGCTGAGAGAGTTGGGGTTGTTCAGTCTGGAGAAGAGAAGGTTGCAAGGAGACCTTATTATGGCCTTCCAGTATCTGAAGGGGGCCTACAAGAAAGCTGGTGAGGGAGTTTTTAGGTTGTCATGTAGTGATAGGACTAGGGGAAATGGATCCAAACTAGAGGACAGTAGATTTAGATTAGATGTTAGGAAGAAGTTCTTCACCATGAGGGTGGTGAGACATTGGAACACATTGCCCAGAGAGGTGGTGGAAGCCCCATCCCTGGAAGTTTTTAAGGCCATGTTAGGTGGGGCTCTGAGCAACCTGACCTAGTGGGAGGTGTCCCTGTTCATGGCAATGATCTTTAAGAGCCCTTCCAACCCTGGAAATTCTATAATTCTATGATTATTCATCTGGGAAAACTGTAAAGAGCTGGATGCCAAAAAACAAGAGCTCCTGAGAAGCAGTCTCAGAGAAAAAAAAAAATTAAAGGCAGGGGAGGGGGGGGGGGTAGGGGAGGCCTGGAAAGGAGAAGGTCAGAATCCTGACTGGAGGAAACACCCTGCAAGTCAGGAAGGATTCTGGAAATCTGAGCTCTGGGGCAATGCTGGGAAATGCCTAGGGACCTTGGCAGGTAGTGTCTGGGATGAGTAGCTGCAGGCAGCTGCACTGCCTTAACTGGCACAGCTTTCTGCCCAAGCTTCCAAGCTTCCAGGGCCAGAAGGGACGTCTCAGCAAAGTAGGGGAGACCTAGTGAGTACAGCACTACAAGGGAGCAAGTAAATGAAATAATCAAACAGGGTAAAAGCACTAATCTTGATGATTCTTAAATAAATCCCAGTGCTCAGCTCCACTATGGGCTATCATTTACTCTGTCTCACCCCCGACAGCTGAGCAAGCAAGCTTATACTGGCAACTAAAAGAGTGACCACAAAAAGAGTAAGAGCTTTTGCTACCAGTCAACTCTAAAGCAACACAGATTTATTGCAATGTATAGATGCAAATGTGATGAGGAGTCAGGAAGATTCTGCTTTAACATTTCTGCCTTTTTAGCCATATGTGAAAGGTATGAAAAAGGAATATCAAGAGGGTTATGAAATTGAGGACATAGATGTAAATCATCAGAATTAAGATTGCTGTTGCAATCTGAATTTACACTTCCAACTGTGAGTATACATTATGCTAATTGCTTATGACACAACTTGGGTTGTTGGGGTTTTTTTGCACAGCACAGTTATTTGAATCACCATTCACCACAGAGGCCATGGAAGATGTTCATCATGGAAGTCCTACAGAGGTTAAGCAGATGGCAGACAATGGTGTAAGGGACTGCTAGGCAAGAAAAGCTGTTCTGTATTGGTGGGAACTGAATGCTGCTCCAGAAAAATGCCTATTTTGTCATAGTAAAAAAGTTACTGTGTGATGCTTTTCATGTGACTTAAACCAAACACAGGACAGTCATTTGGTGTCCTTCATTTTCTGGTTTTCTAAACAGATTTCCTAGAGTGTATTCTGCTGACTACTTCAGTTGCAACAGAAGTTGGTGGGAGATACAGCTGAACAGATAGAGCTAATATACAAAGCTACATTTAGTCTACAAATAAAGAATTCACAGTTGGCCAAAGCTGGCCATGCAATAGAAATATTGGACTTGAATCCCCTCACATGTCAAATCTTCATCTTCGATGGGAATGACATCATCCCTGGTATCACAGGGTGCTGAGAAGGCTTCTGTGATGTATTCCTACATGATAGTGAAATCAGAAAAGAAAAGTCTGTAAGGAAATGAATAGTTCTCAATAGGAATCTGTATTGTTAGTGTCTAGTAAATAACAAATGGGACCACACATGATGAACAATGAAACAAAAACAAAATATTGAGCAGCTGCTCATTAAGTAAGCATCATCCACTCTGTATTGTGAATGAAACAGAGGTCCCCTGGGGAAAAAAACAAAACATACAAATCAGAAGTATTCACAAATGGCTGCCAAATTGCTTGTACCCAGGTAACTCTCTTCCAGCACTTCCAAGCCTATAGATGCATGATTTTGCTGTTTTAATAAAGTAATGTAACATTGGGCTTTTTCGTGTGTTGCTTATGGGTTTCTGTGTATTTGTGTACTATATCTAAACAACAGTTGATAGATGAATAGGTTGTTAAATGAAGAGATATACCCATCTGATGAGGTTTCAGTCCCTGTCTCTTCTGCCAGTCTGATTTTCTACAAAAGCTGAGCTCACTTACAGTTTTCTTGTTCTGTACCTTTTAAAAATTGAACCCCACTTCAGTGGAAAATAGAAAGTGAAGGTTGGGATTTGGGGGTAAGTATATTTGTGATCTCTCTTCCACCTGTACTATAGAATTGACATCGCAGGGGGGAATGAAGCAAAAGGTGTCTAGTGCAGCTTCACATAAATCTATCATATTCCTACTGAACACAGCAAAAGTATAATGCTTCATGCACATATTATTTCTCACCTTATATTTTGCATCATGTACTTCAACTGTACGCAGCAATGCTGATCATATTTCTCACAAAATGCCTGTCTAATAACCTACTTACTTCCGTTTCAACAGATATTTTTTTTTTCAAAACATGAACTATGACACATGGCATCCATTATCATTATAAAACAAGTTCTTGAATACATTATAAAGTCTTTTCATGCCATTGTTTTACATCTTGTATTTTGCCTCTTTGGAATATAATAGCACTATACTTTCTGTGGGACCCATATCAGCTCATAGTTCTAACCCAGGTATTTCTGAATTTATTTATTATTTATCTTATTGTACCAAGATACAGTACTACAAGATCTAAAAGGTCTTGCTTTTGTCCATGTGATTAGTACCAAGGCACTGGGGAGATACTCAGGTCAAACTCAAGGAAAAAACTCAAAGAAAAAAAGATTTTTCTGTCTTAAGTTAAACTCTCTATTTAACTGAGACTGATAAAATTGCATGCATGTCAACAGACTTGTATTTAAATGGTTAGATGCATTTGTTTTAATTAAAAAATAAAGAAAAGAGAAAAAAAATCAGCTTTGCCTGACATGTCCTCTTACTTTGCTCCCATGTCATTTCCATTCACTCCTAACAGCTTTGTTAGTTTATATAAAGTAGATGTAAAAACTCCCCAAACTAAACATAACCTTGTCTTCCTGTGAGTTGATTTTAAACTCTGCATGAATGTCATGGCAGGTCAGTATTAGGTTTTTATTTGAGTGTGTGTGATTAAAATACGTTGTGATTCAACCTTTCAAAAATATCTAAACACATAAACTTGACAGAAGTAAAGAGATGTAGCCTGATGCTTAGGTAAGAAGTGAAGCAAGGACAGAATAAATTTCTGATAATCGAGGAATCCTCATTTAAACTGATGTCATTCAGTCACTTCCTAAGGTTTGTTTGGTTTGTTGAGTGTCAGGACAGATCAGTTGGTGTAAGCCAAACATTAAGATTTTCTTCTTTCATTTTGTGTGAGATGTTTGTAAGTCTCACCCATGCTTTATAGAGGACTGTATCAAACTTGGCAAGCCAGTATTCAGCTGGGACAGTTCTGTGCCTCCTTTTAATGAAGTCTACTCTTTTTTTTTTTTTTTTTTTTAATGTTTTGTTGGAGAAAAGATAGTATTATTATTTTGTTTAATCTTTATAGGGGATTCCATGGAGGAAGCAGATTAGTGCCTCCATTATATGAAAGTATCTTCTCATCCTCAGGTGATTTATGTTGAGTAGCCAGGTAGAAAATGTCAGTTGAAAAGCCAAAAAGTCATTCAAACTTCAGTAGCATTGCAGCAAATGGAGTTACACTACCATTCAGATACAAGCCGCCAAATAAGATATTTCACTTTCCTGTAATTGCCAGGTAACTGCATGTTCTTTTATATTTCAATAACGGCTCTCTGCATTAAGATCTACTCTTCAGACATTAGATTTCAAAGGCCTCTTATTTATTGTTATGCTTAGAACCTCATTCTAGATCCAACAGAGTGTACTTAAGCTGCAGGTCAGTTGTCTTAACTGTGATGGCTCCTATCTTAGCAAACATAGTTAAGAATGAACCAGAGGACTTGAAAGCCAAACACAGCCTCCTTAGGACCAGAGCATTTAGTTTGGCCCACGTATGATATGAGATGCACACAAACAGATGGGCAGAACCTTCTCAGATGAACTTCAACAACTATGATGGAGTAGGAGAAATGCAAAGCTTGACCGGCCCAGTGTCAAGCTTTGCATTTCTCCTACTCCAGCTATGATGGAGTAGGAGAAACAACCTAGTAAGCCATTGTCATTATTCCCTTTCTCCACTCTACCGTTTTAGGGAACAGGAACCAATTTGATGCATTTTAGGTGAGGGCACCCATTCTGTCCAGTGAACACTGGATGTCAGAGACAGTGAATTGAAGGTCTTCTATTCACTGCCCTTTTGCTGCTCAGAATTTCTACAGGGGAGAACTGTGCCCCAGCTCAGATCACAACTCCATATTGAGAGTTGGGATCCAGCTAGCTGCTTCCTTGTTTCTTACTTTTAATCCTTTGTTCAAGTATGTTCAAGGCATTAATATTCATTTCCTGAACAAACATCTTTATTAGGTGGTACCTTGCAGGTATTTTCAACTCTATTATTGACAGGAATTACTTCTCAATGGTAATTATTATTTTGTCCACTTTACATAGAAGGAAATAATGACATAGACAAAGTTCCTGAAAGAATCTGTGTAGGAGGAAAATTGGAATATTCCTCCCAGAATGACTTTCAAAGTTTAGTTTTGTCATCAGCTTCTTCCCCGGATGCATATCCGCATTCTCATCAGGTAGTTTTGCAGCCCACGGAATAGTGGATTGCAGGTCATCAGTCACGTCTGCACAGGTGATCATTCCTATAGTGAAATTATTTCCTTCATAGCTTATTAACTGCTTCACTTTTAATTATAGACTAGGAACTCCCTAACTCAAGAATGACAATATCTGGGTCAAAGTATCTAGTAGATGCATTTCTTTCCATTTACTGAAGAGGAAGAAGGAGCTTTCATTGACTTTGCATTGGTTTCTATTGCACGCATTTTTAAAAAGGGTTGAAAGGAGGACCCTAGTAACTACTAACCTATCAGCCTCACCTCTCTGCCTGGGAAGATCATGGAACAGAGCCTCCTAGAAGCTATGCTAAGGCACACAGAGGACAGGGAAGTGATTTGAGACAGCCAGCATGGCTTCATCAAGGGCAAGTCCTGCCTGACCAATCTAGTAGTCTTCTATGATGGATTGAGTGATTACATCAGTGGCCAAGGGAAGACGTATGGATGTCATCTATCTGGACTTCTGTAAAGCCTTTGACTTGGTCCCCCACAACATCCTTCTCTCTACGTTTGAGACATATGGACTGATTGGTGGATAAGAAATTTTTGGTTGGATGATTGCATCCAGAGGGTAGTGGTCAATGGTTTAATGTCCAGTTGGAGATCAATGACGAGTAATGCCTCTCAAGGGTGCATATTGGGATTAGTACTGTTTGGTATTTTCATCAATGACATAGACAGCGGGACCGAGTGCAATCTCAACAGATGACACCAAGTGAAGTGGTGTAACTGACATGCCAGAGGGATAGCATGCCATCCAGAGAGAGCTGGACAAGCTTGAAAAACAAGCCCATGTGAACCTCATGATGTTCAACAAGGCCAAGTACAAGGTCCTGCACCTGTGTCAGGACAATCCTTGGTATCAACACAGGCTGGGGGATGAAGCCATTGAGAAGAGTCCAGTGGAGAAGGACTTGGTCATACTGATGGATGAAAAGCTGTATGTGAGTCATCAATGCGCCCTTGCAGCCCCGAAGGCCTGCAATATCCTGGGCTACATTTAAAGTAGCATTGCCAGCAGGTTGAGAAGGGTGATTCTGTTCTGGTGACACCTCACCTGGAGTACAGCATCCAGCTCTGGAGTCCTCAGCACAAGAAAGAAATGAACATATTGGAGCACGTCAAGAGGAGGGCCACAGAAATGATCAGAGAGCTGTAACACCTCTCCAGTGAAGAAAGGCTGAGAGAATTGAGGTTGTTCAGTCTGAAGAAGAGAAGGCTCTGGGAAGACCTTATTATGACCTTTCATACTTAAAGGAGGGCTATAAGAAAGATGGGAACAGTCTTTTTAGGAGGGGACTGTTGTGACAAGACAAAGGGTAATGGTTTTAAACTAAAGGAGAGTAGATTTAGATTAGACATTAGGAATAATTTTTTTACAATGAGGGTGGTGAAACACAGGAACAGATTGCCCAGAGAGGTAGTAGATGCCACATGCCTGAGAATATTCAAGGTCAGGTTGAACGGGGCCCTGAGCAGCATTATCTAGTTAAAGATGTCCCTGCTCATTGCAGGGTAGTCGCACTAGATGACCTTTGATGGTCCCTTACAACCCAAAACATTCTATGATTCTATGATTTATGACTTAGGACAAGGAACTGAATTTATGGCACCCTCATCAACTTGATCAACACCAGTTCTTTCCCTTACACCACGTCCTTCCCTTCATATAAAGTATTTTTTCTATATCTCTCTATTATTAGATGTCATAGGTTCAATTTACAAAATATCTTTAGTATATAAAAACAATTTCTGTGCCACATTTTAAAATATTGGCTAATCCCTGTCATTATGCCTTCCTTTTTTTTTTTAAACTGAAAAAAAAATGGCAGCTATCATGGAAATATTCTTATTTTATGAGTAGTAATTCTCTTTCCCACCCCCAGAATATTTTATTCGTTTGGGCAAAGTCTTCTACAGTAAGTCTGAGATAGGAGAAATCTTTACAGCATCATAACAAAATATTTGAGAATCAGAGCTGAGAATGTAAATCCAAAATGAATGTGCCATTCACAAATTCATACATATTTATTATGGGCTATAATCTATTTGCACACTTCCTCCACCCTAGTGATCTTGAGCATACCTTCAGGTTAAGATATTTGTCGAACACACTTCTGAAGTCCACAATGGGGCTTTAAAAGTTTGTACAAAAATGAATATTTTAAATCTCAGGAGGTTTTCATATTTAGGACGGTTGTTTCTCCTTCAGTATCGGAATACAGAATCTTTCACCTGAGATGTAAGGGATCTAGACAAGTTGGCTCGATGGGCCAAGGTCATATTGTATGAGGTTTAACAAGGCCAAGTGCTGGGTCCTGCACCTTGGTCACAACAACCCCAGGCAACATTGCAAGCCTGGGGAACAGTAGCTGGAAAGTTGCCTGGCAGAAAAGGATCCAGGGGTACTGGTGGAGAGCTGGCTGAACATGATCCAGCAGTGTGCCCAAGTGGCCAAGAAGGTCAACAGCATCCTGGTGAAGCCACACCTTGAATATGATGTTCAGATTTGGACGCCACAGTATAAGAAAGACATTGAGGTGCTGGAGTGGGTCCAGAGAAGGGCATCAAAACTGGTGAGAGGTCTGGAGAACAAGTCTTTTGAAGAGCCGCTGAGGGAACCGGGATTGTTTGATCTGGAGAAGAGGAGGCTGAGGACAGACTTTATTGCTCTTGACAATTACCTGAAAGGACGTTGTAGAGAAGTGGGTGTTGGTCTCTTCTCCCAGGTAACTAGCAATAGGACAAAAAGTAATGGGCTTAAGTTGCACCAGGGGAGGTTTATATTGGATATTATGAAAAGTTTCTTCACTGAAAGCATTGTGAGGCACTGGAACAGACTGCCCATGGAAGTGGTGGAGTCCCCATCCCTGGAGGTGTTCAAAAAACGTGTAGGGATGGTACTTCAGGACATGGTTTTGTGGTCATAATAATGTTAGGTAGATGGTTGGCTCGATGATCTTGGAAGTCTTTTCCAATCCTAATAACTCTGTGATTCTGTGATTGGATGAGCTGTTCATCCAATTTTGTGTATATCAAAACAAAAACAAAAACAAAAAGAAACAAAACAAAACAAACTAAAAAAACAGGAAAAAATCCACACTCTCCATCCAAGTCACATTTTCATCACAGAAATAATGCTGAGGACTGTTTTGCACATTTTTTATCTAGAAAACTCCAAGTATTTCATGAAGGAGACAAGAACTGAGGAAAACACATACTCTGTCTAGAAAAGAAGTTGGCCTTACCACTTCAAGAGTTGTGGAAATGTGAGCCATGTCACTTGCTAGATCTGTGCAGGTACAGATTTCACCTCTGTTTTGTTGAGAGTGAATGCTGTCCTAAGCCAAAGGTAACTTTCCATGCTATCTTCTAGTCTGTCCTAATCCTTTGTAGCTTTCCAATTCTAATTACCAGAGTTTGGAACTGGTACATATCTCAGGATTTTCTTCTGCTTGATCACACTAGCACTTCTCCACGTAAACAAAGCACATAGTGGGTGATGATGATGATAGCTGATTAAAATAAGTAAACAGATTGGATGACATTAAAGTTTTATGCATCCCTGCCATCTGCTTTCCCTTCACACTGTACATATTACTATACATATTGTACACAATTAATTTGTTTCTACTTCAGTAGCAACAGGCACTGTGGCACATCATCAGTGACTTTCATAATTCACACAAATGACTGCCACAACTGCTCTAGATAGTTGCATGTCTGATATTCTGTTTGCTTCTTATATGATTCTGGCATTAAACTCAACACAATTCATCTGAATAAAGACATTGAGAAGAAAATGGGAGCAGAAGAGCAGTCACCTTTTCCAACACCAAAAAGATCTCATTAATATTCAAACTAGACCCATGCATGTAAGGACTTCCTCCATCTACTGGTGTAAAGTTATTAATGACTATTGAGTCCATAAAACATTATCATTTTACCCTTGATTTTGCAGGATTTCTAACTCTCAAGTTGCACTTACAAGAGCTTAATACAGATTTTCTATACAGTTTAAGAGCTGCAAATGAAAAGTATATGTAAGATAGATAGTGACACCATTATGTTGACTAGTACCTCATGCACAAAACCATCATAATGAAAGCATTACCCTGCCTGAGGAAAGCAGCACTACTCAGTCTGAATAAGGGAACTGCAATGGGACCCTTTATTAAGGGGCTGTGTCAGAGAACAAAAAGAAATCTTCTTTGATATTCAGACCTCTTTCATCATATCCAGGAAAGCTACATTTCATTCAATCAAGGGAAAAATAATAATAATAAAAAAATAAATCTAAGCATATAAACTGCAAGGGCAAGGAAATTAGTATGACCAGTCTGCAGGTAGACTAGGTACCAAGATGGCAAAATGGCCAAAAGGCCACAGTGGTTCAGTATCTGAAGTGCAAATACAGTCTACAAACCTGATTTTTTTCACACTGATTTTCAGTTATAGAATCACAGAATAACAGGTGGAAAGGGATCTCAAGGATCATCTGGTCCAACCTTTCTTCGCAAAAGCATGGTCTAGACAAGATGGCCCAGCACCCTGTCCAGTCGAAGTGTCCCACGTTGGGGAATCCACCAATTTCCTGGCAACATTATTACAATCGCTGATTGATCTCACTGTGACAAAATTTCCTCTTGTGTCCAGTCGAAATCTCCCCAGAAGTAACTTGTATCCACTACCCCTCATCACTTTCAGGTGACTCCTTGTAAAAAGGGAGTCTCCATCTTCTTTGCACCCATCTTTTACATACTGGAACATGTTGGTAAGGTCTTCCCTTAGCCTTCTTTTCTCAATGATGTTCAAATCCAATTCTCTCAGCTTTTCCTCATTTTTCATCATGTAATTCCAGTGATTTCTGTGGAAGAACATTGTAAATCATAGAAAGGAAGAACAGTCACGCACTCAGGCAATTGACTGCTGCTGAAATAACATGAGGTTTCTTAGAAGCTGTTTTTCAGGGAATTTAATCAATTTAGCACAACCTTCTGTACCAATACAGTGATAATAATATTTTTCAGATCGTACTGTGAATACAGTCCAGCTTGTGTTGATAAGGTTCCCAGGACACAATTAATAACATAACGAAAATACACCCTTCAGTGTTGACCTTATTGTGAGACAGAACCAGAGACTAAGCAACTATCACACCATAGCTAATTAAAGCTTTTATAGTCTTCTCCCGTAATTGGTCTTGGTAGAGTGAGCACATGGAACACTACTAATTGTCAAGAGTATAAAGTTACCTTTTCCTTGGAGAGGTATCAACATATCAGTAGCCACCTTTTCAGCTTCAAAACATGAAATTCCTTGAAGAGATAAACATAAACTATAAAAAAGTGGAAAAGATTAAAATATGTGATTTTCGTTTAAGAGCAAGAAGCACAGTCCCAGATTTGATTAAGAAGGTCTACAATCTCACCATTAGTTTCTCCCATGACCATATAAATGTAACAAGGTGGAGCTTTTAATATGCTGGATGAATACCTCACAAATCAGCGTAAGTGCATTTAAAGACAAAAAAAATATAATTACTACTTTATGAACTCTGGAATGCTAAGAAATAACTCAATAAATGAATGCTGTTTTTATAAGTTGTGATATGAATTTTTCCTGTAACTTATTTGCAGTTTCTTAATTGGAATTATCTACCACACTTGAGAAACTAATCGGGTTAATAATTTTAACAAGGATTTATTAACTAGACATTTATTCGGTCTCATTTGTAATTTATTTGAAAGAAAATTAGCCCAATCATAGCTCATCTTTTATAAGCCATCAGGTCACTTTCATGCATGAATTAAAACTAATATTTTTTTATATTATTATTCTACTACACTTTCTCAATGCAGATTATTTCTACACCGACAAGTTATCCGTTCAGCTTCAGTTTACGGGCCTCATGAAGATCTGAATAGCAATAATTCCAAAAGAATGTAACAAAGACCATAGTTATTTTTTATCTAAAATATAACAGATTTGGGATTTTGGAAGGATCTGAACTGTACATGTGGTCTTATCCCAAAACTAAAAAGTAAAGACCCAGAATTTTGCTTTAGAATCCACATAGTGGATTTTAAAAGATACAGAGTCATTGTAAACTCAGATTCTAATAAATTTATTCTTTTTAGTAAGTGGGACTACCACAAAGAAAACTGCTACTACAACAAGCTGTTTTATAGTTAACATATCATCATAAATACATTGTAGACACTGCAAAGCTTTATTTCTGTTGGTTATATACCCAAAGGTGTCTTAACAAAGTTGTTGAACCTTTTGCAAAAATGGGCTTGCAAGACCTCCTTGGCCTGCAATTATTGACTGAGATTTGCACATATGGATTTCTCCTGCAGTTTTCAGGACTATACTATATTTTGTCTAAAAAAAAAAAAAAAAAAAAAAGAGTCATTTTTTTTATTCCTTGTTTAGTATCCAGACTTTGTTTAAAAATCTACTGGAGAATAAAATTTCTTACATTGCAGAACAGGACAAGTAACAATGAAGCAAATGACTCAAGTCACATAATAGTTATAATTTACTACCTTTGTATTTTGCACTCTTAGTTTTTATTGTGACAGAAAGGAAAAATAAAAAAAATCCACTTTATCAGAGGCCTAGAAGTTACACAGCAAATACTCGCTTCAAAATATCAAATGGATTATCTCACAGGAAGGAAGGAATGTATCCGTGACCACAGTAAACACGTGAGATCTCATGGTCAGTAGAAACGGGGATATCTTTAATATTTGTTATAGTACAGCCTACTGCACTATTTGATGTGACTTTTAGGGATGCAAGGTAAATGTTCTGGTCTTCTAAATGATGGAAGCATAAACTCCGGAGAACAAACAGTGAAACTGCAACATCTGCAGTCAGCCATGGGTACCAATTGGTTATAACCCTTTTGAATTATAAAGATTGCACTTGATTACAAAAACAATTCAAAATCTTATCCTACTGAATGTTATCAGAAGTCAGAGGAGATATTACAGCATTAAGGTATACATTTTTTGTTAATAATTGTTAATATTTAACATTTATGGTTGGATTTGATCAACACCTTGTTTTCATTTTCATGAGTGACCTATATTTTATTCATGAATGCTCAGTCAGCTGGTAAGGTGAACTAAGCCTTAGCTAACTAAGTCACCTAAAGATAGACAGTGACACCACTAACTTGGAAGCAGCAGTAAAATTGGATCTGTTGTATTACCCATTCAGTCATTTATACGGGGAAAGGAAGAAAGCACAGAATACTCTATAGAAGATGTTGGTGGAAGACAACTAATTGGACAGACATGGTGCACAACCACGATCCTTGCTTCAAAGGCCCCTTCTGACACATCAAGAGGAAGATGGGTTCAAGATTATTATCCTGCCATTGTCCTGATAAGGTGCACCTTGAGGGAGGAACAGCAAACATCTGTCTGCATTTACCTAAGTACATACAGAAATCTGTGAAACTAGCTGTTGCATGATTGAAAGGCACCTAACCACTATAGAATGGTAATGTCTCACTTCCTGGAGAGACATCAATACCTTGTGACCTTGAGACTCGCACTGAGCCTTTAGCACAAGGCTATATCCAGAGTACAATGTTCATCTCAAAATAAATTCCCTATAAATTTCACACAGCATTTTCCATAAAATGCTGCTCAGTATAAGGCAAGTGAGGCAGAATCAGGCCCTAGGCGAATAGCTGACAACAAACTACTTCAAGAAGATAACCCACAGCACCTAAAATGCTGGGCATTTTTTCTGTTTTACAGAAATCTATGATTCTCCTAATCTATTTTTCAAATGTAAAGAATGCACAGACTTTGTAGTTGCTTCTGTCTCTTTCAATCTCTGCATCTTTCTCATGGGCAGAGAGGCAACCAAGAGAATGATTGAGCCCATAAAAGTCTGTTCGAATCTTCACAGATATTTCACCAAAATTGCACTTCTGATTCACCTCATTATGTTTAATTTTGGATATATACACATCAGTTCTGCATTTGTGCACGCTGCTCCAAGGAGAAAGGATCAAGCAGTTCTTGATTTGGCAGTGACAGGAGAGTCTGGAGAGTTCAGCACGCAGAAGAGGAATGCTTGCCTGACTTTACCAGTGGTGCAATAGTTTCATTGCTGCTCTAATATGGACAAAACAAACAGTAACTGAGAAATGATAGAGCACTCAGTGACCTGGTCCCAGCCGCAAACAGCTTTGCTGTCTGTACTACAGATGATTAACTGTCCTATTTTTACTCAATCCTGTTTGCTAACTCACTAAGCCACAGACAGTTAACAGAAATTATTTTTTTTTCCTTTTTAAGCTCCTGACAGTGAGCTCATCATTTAGTGACCGTTGGACTTAGGAATGTACATATGAATATATACTGACCCTGAATTTAAGTGACCTATTTATTCAGACCTTGTGGTTTTATGAAGCTGCTTGCAACACGAGACTTGGAATAAACTTGAGTAACAACAATAATCCACTGTCATCGAACTTAAGCACCCAAAGTAGGATGGGAAGTAAAACTTTTTAGCAGACCAGGAAGAGAATATACATAAAAGCCTCGCATATCTCACTAAAGTAGATTTATCTTCTTGTGGTCTCTAAACCCTACAAATGAACAAAGCTATGCCAGCTCTCAGAATCATATACTATAATTTGAAAATCAGATTGTCTGCTTGAATTGCATTTTTTAAAATTAAAGGATGGTAGAGAAAAAACCCACATTTTATCATAACAGTAAAAACACATTTTTGGCTAGTTCTTCTCTCAGTCCTAGCTTCATTTAATTGCAGTTAGTTTTCCCCTCCATATTTTCCATTTAATAAATGCCGCGATCAAGCCAGTATTTGCATCCTTGTATCCTCAAATTAATACAGTATTTCTTCTGCTGTTGCTAAATTCCTCCAGAAATTTTCATTGCAAAGATCAATCCATAGAAAATAGTGTCCAGGAGAACTCCCCTTGAGATAAGACTTTGAATTGTCGCTTCCAGGTCTACTTTTGTTACCACTCGTACAGGCTGTTAGAGAAATGCAACATATAGAAGCCTACAGTCTTACTGTCTTTTACACAAGAGAAATAAATTTGCATGTTGCTTGTCCTGCAACATTGTCACTGGATACCTGGTCCCACACTTGTGCACACATCACCAGTATAAAGTTTTATCTAGAGCATCCAAATTGTCACTCACTATCTAGTCTCTAATAGCATTTTGGCTCAGGTAATAGAGGACAAAAAGATTTCTTTGGGACTGAAAAATAAATCAGAGTGAAGAGCTGAGAATAGAGATTTTCAAAGTCAATTCTAACACAGTAAAGAGATTTCTGTATAACTTTCAGACTTTATTCCTCCTCTTCTTCACTTTCTCTCACCCTATCATTTTTAACGATATATGTGGCTTCTAATGGAAGAGATTTTCTTCATGTTTCATCTGTGAGAGTATAAATAAGTGCCATCTCTAAAACATTAACCTGTGGAAAATGAATCAGTACAAAATCGGAGACAAAATTGCATTTTACTTTTAGCTAAAGAATATTTATTTATTTATTTTTATTATTTACAACTGAAAAAAAGTTTTCTTCTATGTTTTTGCATAGTACTGAAAAGCACCAAATTTCACATTTAAAAGCATATTAGCCAGTAAAGTTTATAAAACATAAAATGTATACAGAAGTAGTGGAAAGTTTGATACTCAGATATTTCATGAGTAGTTCACAGGGTCTATGTCTGAAGTGCTGCATGTCCCAGTGAACACCTCTGTAGTTCTTGTGGGGTTTCTGTCCTGCACTTTTTCTTTTGAGGTGGGGAGACAGTTTTGCAATCCAAAATCAGATATACAGACTACCAAGGCAATTTCTCCTGTATGAATAAAATATTTTTCAAGAAATACTAAATTCTGATTTTAAATAAAAAAGTTTTTTCAATATAGTAAGGAAAGACAAATCATCTAGTGATGACAGTTGTCTTCCCTCTCTCTCCTCTAGAACTCAAATAATCAATAACAACCATTCTTGATATAGGTAGTCTGAGGAGGAGAGGTTTTATCTTGTCATTTGCATTTCTTTATTCTTGTAGCATTTTGAAGGTCATAACTCATTGAACAAGCAAACATTCATGTTGTGACCTCAAAACAGTCCCAACAGTGCACTCTCCTTAACTTTCCCACTCTTCTGTACTTTCAGCTGAAGCTCTTTTGGTGTTATGACAAATGACTAATCTGATATACCTGCCGCTTGTCATTATACCTTCTCTTCTTTGGTATGTGAATTTATCTGTATTTTTATTTTCTAAATTCAGTCAGAGTGTGCTCCAGGAATAAACTACTGGTCAACTGGAATAAAAATTACAATAATTTATGCTCCTATACCTAAGTAAAACTACAGAATAAAGTTAGTCTTGAATTGCAGTCAGCTTCATGAGAAACAGCCCAGGTGATTCTTCTTGCCCTATATACAAGTTTACCTCATGCTCACCTCATACTCTCACTCTGGTTGTTTTCTTGTAATCCTAGAACATATAAAAATACAAATTAAATCAAGATTTAAGGTTATTTATAGATATCCTATTTGTGGACTACACAAGGACACTAATCCAAGTTACCTAAGAGTCTTCCCTAATCTTGTACATAGCAAAAACAAAAACAAAAGGCCTGAGCATTCTTTCTCCTCTAATTCAACTGAAATGTAAGTAGCTATTATGATTTTAATTTTTAACGTGATCATAAATTACATTTATAGCACTTTCAGCACAAATGTATACATTTTGTAATGAATATTCCTAGTTATTAATATTGTTGGTAGTAAAATCTGCAACCAGATAAGCAGTATATCTTAAAGCGTACCGGCATCATGTGTAAGAAACCTTGAATTAAGCAATTAATCCAATCAATGTTCTCATACAGATGATTGCTGTCAGGTGACTGGAACTCATGTTGTTCTAGCAACCCTGTAAAGAAGCATCCATACACTAAATCAAAACAACAACTGAAACTGGGTCACTGATTCACTTCCTATTATTTGTATATGGATACTGGCATTCAGTAGCTCTGCTCAGGTCAAAGCAGTTCTGCTGAGGTCACAGTACTGGTCAGATTCAGATGCTGACGCAGTAAGCTCTCTTTAGCGGAGCCCATCTCCTTGCCATCCCTTGAATTGTTCCTCCTGAGAGGCTGCAGCGCTTCCAGCCTGGACTTTGAACACTATGGTGGAGCTCCCACTGTCATTCCTCACCTACTTTACTGGTTTCATTTTTTTTTTTTTGGCTACAAGCCACAACATACTGTGAAACAGGGAAGAACATATGGCCCTTTGAACATCGACTGTGCTGTAGCTGCTTCCTTTGCCCTGCTCTGATCCAGCAGCCTGCCTTGTCTGGCACATCTGATAAAACCTTCAAATGCTAAAGGTTCAGCTTTGCAAAGATCCATTTATTTGGTGTTTAAATGTGACTTAGAGCCCAGTAATCTCATGTCTTATGTTGTTTTTCCTGTTCTGCCTGTCAGATGCTCGGGCTTCTAAGCTTGTTGGCAGCTTCTTTTAAGAACCTCTGCGTGTCTGACCAAACTGATCCGGGAATCTTTTGCCCATATACTCTGTCCTTCAGGATCTTAATCTTATTAGTTCTAGTTATTTATTTAACTATTCCAGCATATATACATATGTGTACAGTGGGAGCATTTTGCAAAAATATATAAACTTTTTTTATGAATACATGAAATTTTGAATACAAAAAAGACTTTAATAATGAAAGTGTTTGTTGCCTACATTTATAAAACCAGTATCTCATTCTAATACTTCACTACTTCACAACATCTCCAAATTACAATGTGAATTATAATCTTGTCATTCAAAATCTACCATCTGCACATACTGTATATATTATTTGTGCATTTATTTCATCTCTCTTCTTTAGTAAATGCTTTTAAAATTTGACTATGAAGAAAAAGTACATATTCATAAATCTAAAGTAATTGTCAAGGTTTTTATTTCTGCTGTGCTTGCCGCATTTTTTTTTTATTATTTTTTTTTTAATGGAGACACTTCTGGGAACCGCTCAATGGCTTAAATAAAGATTCATTGAACTTATGGTTTAGAAAAGTTCGAGAATATTGGAACATTTCAGTAGTAGGCAAACAAGTAAAAGGTCATTCTAGATTTCAAGGAAGCCAGCAGAATTTTTTTCCCTGTGATTTTAGTGAAGGTTGAATATAGCTTTTAAAGTGAAAAATAGAGAAATACCATTACAATCTGCAAAGGAGTGAAGCTGTCACAGAAAACAGCTCCCAGGCTGTAGAACTTCTTCATACTTAAAAAAAAATTCCAACCAGTGCATTTCTAGTAAACTGGACAACCCATGACCTGTCTTCATGTATTCTACACATTAACTAATTTTCAAAGTTGACAGTATCACTACTTTCGACTGGCAAGTATCAGAACTTGTCTACGGAAAGTATATCTGATTTATACCTTTTGTATATGACATACCAGATTTAAAAAATTTCAACTTCCCCAGCAGACAGATGATAAGAGTGAACTACATAATTCAGTGCAAAATGACCTGTAAGTATTTATTTAGTCTTTACGTGAAAATATTGTTCTCTAACATTCCTGGGATGTTTGTTAGGATAAGATTAAATCTCAACTCAATATAGAAGTCCCATCATTTCCTCCCTTCTAGAAAATGGCTGATTAGTAAGAGCAAAGCTAAAATGCTACAGTTTGACACTAATTCAAATATCTGCAACTTAGCACACTTTCCTGAATAAAATACGTAAAATACTTTTTAATGTAAATTTTTAACCTAAAATAAGGCACTCTCTGTAACAAATAGGTACCAATAATGCTGCATAGAACAAGGTAGATGAACTAATAAAACAGAAATGTGTTGAGGAAGAAATTTTTAAAGAGATGTCTCAAAAGTATTAGTAGTTCAGGATTATCTTTCAAAATGTAAAATACAAGGAAGGAAGGAGTGTAGTCCTGTTTCACTTGCTTTCATGATCTAAAACCTAGTCTTAGCAGACTTCAATGAGTATCAGGCTGTGTTTATACATAAAAAACTTCACATAATCTTTCCATATCTTTTCAGCCTTAGGAATTTTAGCTTGCAGGAACCGTCCTACTGACATCAGTAGAATGTTTACTTAAGTCATTGGCAATTTCTTCATTATGTATTACATAAAAATATAAAGAACATTTTAAAAAAAATATAAGTGAAATGTCTGAAAATAAATTATGGTTAAGAGTAGCTCATTTTCTAATTCATCATAAACTGACACCTTATGAATGCAAACTCTTTAATTTCATCATATGATCTTTGCTCTATGACATGGTGCTTGTTTTCATTCTTCTATCATGCTATCTAAGGACACAAATGACACACTGCAGCATGTCACCAAGCTTTCTGAAAATTCATTGATACTGATGGATTAAAACTAAGCAGAAGAAGCTTAAAAAGTAAATACACTGGGGTAATGACAACCTGTAAACTAATTAAAATATAACTACACCACTCAATTACAAAACTGAAATAGCAGGGTGGGTAAAACACAAACTTTATTTATGGATTGATAACCCAACTATTTCAGCATTGTAATCAACAGATTTGTGAACATTATTCCTAACTGAGCTTTCAATATGCATAATTCATAAGAAGTAGGGCGTGTAATTCATAGGAACTAGGGCAAATATATTGGGTGTCGAAATTGCTGTCTTCCCTGGATGCTCTCCGCTGGTTTGAAAATCCTGTGCTCAGAGAAGAGCTTCCCCTATGGTAGTTTTCTCAGTAGGTGGCTTAATTAAACTTCAACACAGAGTCCAACGTTTGTTGGACTCAAACTGCATGCTTGGCTTTTCCCAGAAGCTGTGGTAATTCCTGCAATGTCGAAACAGATTGTTTCAAACAGGTCATAAAAACATAACTTGTCAGTTTCTCTAAAGCTCCAGCTGCTGCGCACAACTTTCTGCCCACCCTCAAGACAGACAATTGTGTTTCAGCTATTGTGTTAGTGCTGATGTATTCCTTGCCTAGTCTTGAGAACCACTGGAGACAATGTTGGTTATTTATGAGGGGGTGGGAGGGAGGAGGAAGAATATTTTCCATCACAGCTTTAAGTAATGGCATAAAAAGTTTAGTTCACTGTGAACTTCAGTTCTTTTTAAGACTGCCTTACACATACCATGTTGAAATGCCCACCCAACTGAACTGATGGACATCTTGTTATTTGTTTCAATAGCTCCAAATTGCTGTGTGCAAATAAAGTTCATTGCACTTTTCCTCTAGGATCTAATGTTAACATTACATTTTGATATCATACTCAAAAACTGTTCAGAAAACAAACTCAGTTTTGGAAGCAAGATGCAAAATTTGTTGAGAAATGAACACCAAAGCAACAACAAAAATAAAACTAATTGGTGCTATGTTGTACGTATTTCACTCTCACAGGTTGCTTCTGGTAATGGATTTTTTTTTTTATCAGATGAGTAGTTTTAAATTTTTTGAGTTCTAGGTAACATGAAAGCTAGATTCCCAAAGAACAAAGATCCCCATAAGATTTCTATTGGGTATATAAAAGAATTTTGTAGTCTTTTAAGGTCATATATACCATGTCTTGAAAGTGAGGGAAAGAAGGAGCAGAACTTCTGAAAACTTAATACTGAAAATAAAAACAAGTACATAAATATTATTTCCACAATCTTTGCAGAAAGGCATATTTGAAGCATAGAACTATTAGAATTACTTGTTGGTGCATAATTTCTCTCATATGTAACTGCCTGAATACATGCTTTAGCTGCACTTAACATGTAAACAGTTCTTGCTGAAACACTACTAGGAGTCATTAAGAACAAGAAAGTGTTCTTTCTAATGCCTGCACTGTCTATGAAAGTACCTAGCAGTAATTTCATTATGAAATTGTTTTGAATTAAATAGATTTGGAATATTAAGTCAGTATTGTATACAGAGACCAAATTAAGGGACAAAATGCCTGCAACAAAATTAGTGCAGACTTGATCTAAATTTGCTGGAACCGATGCTTTGGAAAAGCTGTGAATAAGATTTTGTAACAATTAATTCATACCTCAGGGTGTGACTTTCCTCAATCTCTGCAATAAGATTATGGCACAACATTTGCACACCTTTGAGCCATAAAGGCATCCTTCTTGTGTCCTTTATCTATAAGAAGCTCGGGAGACTTCCTATGGTTACTAGTGAGAAGGCATTCAAGCAACAAGAAATTATCAGGAGTCTCTGGGTTTAATTGCTTTATAGTCATAGTTATTCCTAGTTTCACTTTAAAGTTTTGAGTATTGATTTGAGCTGCCTACGAGCACCTTTTTTGGTTTTACACAAACAGACAAAAATAAATAGTTATCCCTAAAGTCCTTATTACTTGTTATCAGGTGCTTTGAGTAGTTCATTTGAGTTTGTGCCTGGGGAGAGTTCAATAGTGAGGTGGGGAGGGTGGGCAGGGGGAGGCAGCTAATGGCATGGCTCCTGTAAGAAGCTTGGAGAAGCTCCCCTGAACTCCAAGTCAGACCCGTCTCTGGCCAAGGCCAAGTCAATCGGGACTTCTGTGATAACATATTTAAAAGTAATTGTAGGATAATTTCTTTTGTGCTGGAAGTTCTTTTGTTTTGGAGAGGAGTGGAACAGAAGAGAGACTACCACAGGGACACAGAGGTCACTGACAAAGCAGTGGAGGAAGCACAGTGGAGCAGCTACTCCCATTCAGCCCATGGTAAGATGGCAGACCGAGCCCTTTCAGCCCTGAGAGATCAACAGTGGTGAAGGATACCATCTGTAGCCCATGGAGGACCCCATGCTGCAGCAGGGGACTGCTCCTGAAGGAGGCCATGACTCTGAGGGAGGCATGCACCGGAGTAGTCCATTGCTAGGAGGACCACAGCCTGTGGAAGAGAACCACCATAGCTGGAGAAGTTTATGGAGGACTGTCTCCTGTGGGAAGGATGCCATGCTGCCGAACGGATGGGGACTGACCACAACTCCCATTCCCTGTCCCCCTGTGCCACTGTAGGGGAGCAGATAGCAGAGTTGGGCCCAGGAAGAAAGGAGGGGTGGGGTGAAGATGTATTTTAAGATCCAGTTATATTTATCACTGTCTTGCTCTGATTCGGGTGGTGAATTGGTAGTGAGTTTTGTTTAAATTAAATTGATTTTTTTTTTCTCCAAGTTGAGTCTGTCTTTCGCTTCTGACCATAATTGGTGAGTAAGCCTTCCCTGTCCTTTGTCTCTGCCCTCAAGCTTTTTATTGTATTTTCTCCTCCCCATCCCACCAGAGAGTGGTAGGGGTGAATGAGCAGCTGCATGGTTACTTGTTGCCAGATGGGTCGGCTCAAATCACAACAATAGTAAAAAAGTTGTCTGTTGAACTTTCTCAAGTAAAGAAAAGAATTATACAAAGTCAGTTTTCATATTTCTGATTACCCATGCCATCTCTCCCGTCCACAGTTACGGTGAAGCCATAAACACCAAAGTAATTTGATCAAAACAAACACATATCTCAAAGAGAAAGATAAAAACTGTGAGTTTGTCCAATTTTATTTCCATACACTTAAAGTAAGCAGAAAAGTAAATAGACCCAGAAATCAAATTAGAACATCCTACCTTTACACTTGTCAAAACTTCAGCTAGCTTTGCAGGCAAGATTCTGCAGCTGCAGTGAGCAGTGAGACCTCCTAGTCTAAAGCTGCTTATTTACTGCAATTAAACAAAAAAAACCCGACAAAACAAATTGGGTAGTTTTCTCAGCCAACAGAAACACATCTTCTCAATTGAACAGTTGAGAGTGAGTCTATTTTAAGTCACCTGAGTGACTCTCTAGAGGACCCTGTACAGACATTAAAAGGGAGATTACAGATACACCTAAACAGCTAAATGAAACAAGGCCAGGAAGTGATAGCTGCTTCTGAGACTAAGCTGTCAGGGCTGCTTATGTCCACACTAAATAATACTTGGCCATATAGGCCCTGGCTGGACAGCAAATGGTCCCTTGGAGGCCAGTAATTACCATCATCAATAGCTATAGATACAATAGTTATACAGTAATTACCAGTATGTAAATATTTTTCTCACTTTAAGCAGCCTGCAGTACTAAGAAGGCTATGTTGAAGCCTATCAGACAGGGACACTATAGCCTGAAACTATAATCAGAATGCCTATAGGAACAGTTTCTACTCCTATCACTTGGGATAGTGAGTCTAAACCATACCAGGCATGAACTAAGAACTAAACAATGGAGGCAGTTATGGGTCTTTGCTTTAAGCCTTTGCTTTCTCCCTATTTTGTTTCCTACATAGATGTAGCCATTGAGTAGCATATCTAGCTGAATAAGGTGTCTGAAGTTGAGCATTATGAATGCTCCTCGTATCTTCTGGTTTTTGGTTTGTTTATTTGGTTTGGTTTGGGGTTTTTTTGGGTTTTGGGGTTTTTTTAATGTTTAACGATTAAATACTCTGCTCTGTCTTCGGTGAGAAATTGCTACCAGTTATCAACATTTCTAAACTGTCCAAAACATCCAAACAAGATAGATGTGCTATGTATAGTGGATAGATATTTCACCTGTATTAATAATTCATCATAGAAAGGTCCAAAAAATGTAACAAAAATGTCACCCTTGGAAAATTACAGTTAGCAACAATCCAGCACAAAATTTCAATGGTATTCAATGTACTGCCATTGTTCACAAGGATCTATATCAAAGAAAATTTGTCTTGAGAAAAGTTACTCTGTACTGAAAGGCACAAGCAAAACCTCAGTATGCAATCAGTTATGAGGTACCTTGTGACATTCTCTGTAAAATTTCCATATCCCCTACTACATTTGCCCTCTATCATTTCTGTTCCCTAGAATTAATTTATTCCAGGTGATCCTCCAAATATCTGCCTGTTGCAGTCTCACTGTTAATCTAATTTTAACAACAATGAAAAAAAAACAACTTAAACCTGTTCAAAGTAAAAAAAAAAAAAGCCATACATTTTCCCCAGTCACTGCTGAGAATCACAGAATCACAGAGTGTTAGGG
>VWZK01013508.1:27867-41169 GCA_013396935.1 Baryphthengus martii | reverse complement strand
GATTCTATGATTTGCAATCATGATTTATTCTTTTTTAAACAATTTTCATTCAAACCCACGCCCCTCACTTCTCTTTTTTGGTACTGTGATGACCTGCTGGAGGGAGCCATAGCCTATATTTAATGACAGGCAGTTAAGGAAAAGTGAATGGGATCGTATCAAGAAGCTAGGAGGAGGCAGCAGAGTTGGATGGGCCATGGTCTTAAAGTCCTACTTTCTTGAAATTGTTTGGAGTTTTTTTTTTTCTTAGTAGTTTTATTTCCTTCAGAGCAATCAAAAATTCGTACTGGTCTCTGTTTGGTAAATTGACTGATTAAATCTCAGCTTGTATTCTCTGATCCTCATCTGTCAAACTGAATTACTACAATCCTAAAAGAACTATTTAACTTGTAGAGGAGTGATGCTTTGCAGTGCTAAGATTTTCTTCAACCTTCACCTGTTATAGAAACAGCAGAAAAGGGCAGAGAAAGAACTAGAAATCCTACTGATAATACTGTAAGACTAAATCCTACTTCACATTAAATTTTCATACTCACGTAAGCTGTTCTAGCCATCAGTGCATGTTATTTGGAAAGATACGAACTGAGGATTTAGTTATTTAAGGATGACAAAGGAATTTCATGTTAATTAATTTGGAATAATTATTAATTATAATAATTAAATTACTGTAATCAGCTTTTTAAAAAAAATACTATGTATCATATGATAAATTCCAGTGACAGGGATATAATTTACTGATTATAAATTAATAAGGTCTTTAGACGAGCTTAAAAGAAATTATATGTAATTTTGTAATTCTATTGGAAATATTCTAATAATCTTAAAAGAATAATATAATTTGAATATAGTATTTTGTTTGTCGAAACAAGTTTTATTGGAAAACTGAATACAGAAGTGTTCTAAAGAAGTAAAAATAGCAGGAAGTATTCTGAATAGCTGTAGACTGGTTCAAACAGTTGTTAAATCTTTAATCAGAAGTCTCTTTTGATGACAGAATTTCTATAATGCTTTGTTTTTTTTTTTCCAAAACGTAGAAACAGAACAAAGGAGAGTTTGCAAGGTATGAAGAACCTTCATCACCTTAGCGAATAGTTAACAGTAGTAGTATAGGCTACAGTCCTTTCAGAATAGTGAGAACTGACTGGTTCTGTAGCAAAGGAATTGTGCACAGCTAGAGTCTGTGCATCTACATTTACCGTATTACAGATTCCACCTTTCTTTTTCCCCAGAAAATATTTCATAGCAGTATCAAGTACTCTGGGAACCAAGTTGCCTGAGGATAGGCATTCTAATTGATTGTTTCTATTAGAAAACTGGGTTTGATCGGTTTGATACTTTATAAAATGACTTGGCATTTGAACTTGAAATTTGTTTTGCCTTCAGAAAGCTAGAATTTGAACAGTTAGGCCTTCCCAATAGATGGGAAGAAATTATTTCCTTTTTGATTTGTCAAAGAATATGTATTTATTTTTTAAATTACTACCTTGCATATACTATTCAGTGTGCTGTGTCATCATACATCATGGTAGCTTGCTAATACTCATTGTTTAAATCAAACACCTTCTGCATTTTGGTTGCAGAAGGTGTTTGATTTAAAGAAAAAAATCTTAAGGCTGTAAGTACAGACATCATGTTGTTGAAAGCCAACTTAACATTTTCATATATGATTACATGTGCTGTTTTCACATTTGTCCCTGTGGTTCTTCTGTTTACAAACCTCTGAGAGACAAAGCAAGTTGTGAAATTTACTGTCTCAGCCAGTGCTATCTTCTTCTAGAGAATTGTAAAGTCTGTGTAATTTCCTCTAACTTAGTAGAAAATACAGAAAAAAATATTAGTCAACAGAGAAGAGAACATACTTACTGTCCTTTTGTCATTGCATCAATGGCATTTTCAATTTTGAAGGCATGTCTCCCTATTGTTAAGAGAGAATGTGCCTTTAATAACAAGGTAAGAGTAACAGTAAGGAGCACTCTCTGAAATTCTTTCTTTACCTTTAAAAGGAATTTTTCATAAAACTGCTCTGCATCTTTTTTTTTTTTTTAGAAGCAAGCTGAACATATAATGAAAAATGCTGTATGATACATTTGTGTCTCATATATGACAACTGTATGAAAAGACTGTGTTTTAATAGTGCTCAGGTAAAAAGTCAAGCATTCAGAAGTTCGGAGATCACTGAGTTTTATTGTTGCAGCCTCTGACAGCAGCAACGAAGAAACTGTGGCCCTGGGCTGAAGCATGTTGGGTGCACATAGGTCCTTTAGAAAACTTAATTTAAAATTCTGAGTTTCTCTAAATCCTTCACAAACTTTTCCTTCCCATGGTGTACAGTTCTTTACAAACTGCTTCAGTGTGGGTCACAAGTCCTGCCAACAAACCTGCCCCAGCGTAGGCACCACTCTCTATGTGCCCAGGGCCAGCTTCAACGTATGTTTCCCACAAGGTCACAGCCTCCTTTGGGCACACTCCTGCTCTGGCATGGGGTCCTCCACAGGCTGCAGGATGGATATTTGGTCCACTGTTAACCTCTGTGGGCTGCAAAGGCAGAGCCTGCCTCACTATGGTCTTTGCCACAGGCTGCAAGGGAATCTGCTCTGCTGCCTGGAGCACCACCTACCTCCTCTTCTTCACTGACCTTGGTGTCCGCAGAGTTGTTTCTCTCACATATTTTCACTTCTGTCTCCACTGTAGTTGCTGTTGTGCAGGTTTTCTTTCCTGTTCTTAAGTACATGATCACAGAGGTGCTACCACCATCACTGCTGGGCTCAGCCTTGCCCAGCAGAGTCTGTCTTGGAGCTGGCTGGCATTGGCTCTATTGGACATAGGGGAAGCTTTTAGCAGCCTCCCACAGAAGCCCCACCCCCCACCCCCAGTAGCCCCTTTTCCCTACCAAAACCTTGCCACACAAACCCAATACAATATTTTTAGCGTAACCTTTTGTCCCAATTTTAAGCCCTTGTGCAGAAATTGGGAAAACGCTGGAGATCATCAGCAGCGCTATTATAAGAATTCTCATCGCGTGGGCAGCCCAATGTGTTTTCACAAAATGTACGCTGTAGGTATGCGTGGCAACCTGAAGGCACACACATTTATGCCATAATACCTGTCCATAGTAGAAGCATCTAATAGAAACCTGCTTACAGAAAGCAGCATTATTTTTCTATGGAACACTTTTATGTGTTAATGTCTTACGCTTCTTTCCACATTCTACAAGGTAGTGCTGCTGCCTCATTGTTTTATTATTAAATCAGTGATATTTAGTGAGAATCTTTGCCTATCTTTTTTGTTTTAGATTCTCAGTGTGATGAAATTACATGGAAGTACCAAACTACTTTCTTTATGCTGTCTTTCCAATTCTTATAATTTCAGGACAGAGTAGTAATAACTTTAGTGAAGTTATAAAAGATGCCTCAGTAATGTCTTAAATGTTCAAAACTCAGCAGTAAGTAGAATGAATATTCCGTTCTGTATAAGGCACAATGTCATCAGCTTTAGGACTTCTTCAGTTTAATTGTCATAAGGAATATTTATTTAGTCTTGTCTTCCTAAGATATGACCTCTGCCAGAAATACCAGACAATGGCAGGGCTCTTAGCTGCTTCTGACTTTCTTATTCTTCATTGAAATGATTTCTGGTTTCTGAATGCATCTACTTGTCGCTGTGGTACTCTGTAATGAATAGGTTTTATTACTTCATAGTAAATTTAAAAGACAGAAGGGAGGGGAAAAAAAAGACAAAGACAAGATTGTCATTACTATTAACACTAATTTTTCATTTCTTCTAGATAAAGATCTTGAAAAGCTTTTATCACTCTTAAAAAGTCCAGAGAAGCAAACTGGATGGAAAGAACTTTGTAGAAAGCAGTTCTCTAAAGTCATGAAAACCAGACCAGGTATCATCAGTGGAACAAGTGAGTATGACTTAGAGTTAAACAAAGCAAGCAAAAAGAACGCCAAGAGTAAGCAACCATTCTTTAAAGTTTCATTGCAGATTATATTATCCATACAAATAGTCAATAATTTTGTATTGGTTATGAAAACTACTTCAATGGGATTTTCCTGAGAAAAAAAGACTTGCATCGTATGTCCTGTTTTTCTCTCTTCATAGCTGTCATCCCTCTGTGCTGGTTGCTTTCAGTGAAATTTGACACAGAAACAGCGCTCAAGTATAAGTCTCTGTTTCAGATCTCTAAAAAGCCAGCTATTGAACCACTGAGAAAATGGAGGAGAGCCTGAGAGAAAACAGACATTTCCCAGAGATCAGTGAATAAGTTTAAGGCGGGTTGAGAAATTATATTCATGGCTAATTTTAATAAAAAAATTTCAGAATTAAGCCACACTAAACATCAAAGAAACCACTCATTTAGGTTTCTATTAATTTTCATATGTATTTTCTAGTGAAGAGTGCACTCATGTGGAAGCATAAGTATAGATCAGATAAAACAACAAAACAGCCGAAACCATCAGCCATATGACATAAGTCATCAGAAATCAGACATAATAATTCGCTTGTACTGTCATATGAACTTGTGTATCTATAAAGAAGCTGGGGTTTTTTTCAGAACCTGCTGGCTTTCATTTCTGTAAGAATTCTGATTGTGATCAGATGGTCCGTACATGGTCTAAATTTTTGTTTACAGATGCCAAAGTTTTCCATTCAAATTCTTTAGGAAAGCAATTAATACAACTAACAGTGAAGACAGATGAAATATCTTCTGTATGGAATCAAAGCAACCTAGCATGTGTGTTTTACACGAGAGTCCTGAATTTTATAAGAAATTATATAGCAATATAACAGCTATAGAAGAGTTTTCAGAAGCTCTGAGGAAGTAATTTATACAAGAACTGATTTAATATTAAAATAGTTAATAAGAAATTTGTCATTTGTATAATGTGGTTCAAGTCAATAATTACTGAATGTTTCTAAATTCTTAGGAGCTTTCTGTTCTTATTGCTTGTTAGAAACAAGCTTAAGTCTATAGTCTTAGGTGATTTTCAATTAGTTTTAAATTAGAAGAATTATTCTTTCATCTCTCCCCCAAACCTGTTTGGTGCAACTTCCAAAAGAATAAAGTAAGCAGCATTAAGTGCCTGTGAATGTGCATGCATGTGTGGGAAGATTCTGACATTTGATTAGGATTTGAAAAGTATTAATAAAGAAGATACTTGTGCATGGGTAAAAGATGTGCAACCTTCGTCTCTAATGGAAACATTGTCAGAATTTGTATTATATTGTTTTCTTTTTTTTCGAAGAACATGCGAATTGTCCCTTCGCCATTTCAATGTACAGTAATTGAAAGTCTCTCTCATTAGCTTAGGAATTAAAAAAAACAACCCTCCTTATTGTTGCCATTAAGGGAATTGCCCACTGTTTTTCATAGATATATTAAACTGAAGCATGATTGATGTTGAAGTGCTCTTAGAAAGAAGTCAACTGTCCAACGTCTTCACTCTTTGATTTTTAACTTTTAACACAAGTCAAGCAGGGCTACTGTAAACACTTAAGAAAGTTCTTTTTCTTTTAAAATCTTCTGAAGCATCTCTAAGTTGGTAAATAATATGATCCAATAATGATAGTTACATTAGTGGATCTAAAAAAATGTGATGCTTTTCACAGTTTTTGACCATTTTGACTTAAACCAAAGCAGGAATTACATAAGTGCTGGTGGTGGTTACCTACTCAAGTAGTTTTAATCACGTGCATTTTTTTTAATGTATGTTCTCACGCAGTTTAGAAGCTGTTTCAGTTGCCTTCCTTTTGTACGTTAGTTCTTCAAGGAAAAGAAAAAAAAACACATCCTGCAGGAATTCAGCTGTTTATGAGCCTACTGCAATCGTTTAGGGAATTTAAAACCCCTTTCATTTATTTTTGTATATGATTACACTCTCCTAAATTAAAATTCTCCTTATTTTTGATGTCTAGATTAAATTTGCATGAGGTAATTGCTGGTTTCTTAAAAATGTCGGTGGTAATACAGCCAAGCTACCATAATTTAAGAAAAATCAACATTTTCAGTGAATTAGTAGGCCGCAACATGCATCTCTATCTCTGAATGTAACCTCTGCATGAGAAGGTGGGGTTTTGCGACAATATCGACTGTGCTATACTGTGGACTTTCCTAAATTTCGTCTACTTTTCCAGTTAAATGAAAAGTCACTGAGCCAGTTTCCACCTACGTAAAGATTTTCAGGGAATGGCCAGATGGCAGCTAAATCATTTAGTATTAAAAGACAAAAATTAAAATAACTACTTGTCATTTCACATGGACATTCTTTTGGAAGAGACCATGTCCTCTGGAACCCCTCTATTTCTGTATTAACCAAATTTATTTGGAAAAACGCTTATGTGTGTCTTCCTCTCTCATACTTGATTAAAAGCTTTTCAAAGACCCTGATAGGCACTTAGATAAATACTTTCAAATGGTTGAAATCAATTCCGTGCTTGAGTTTCAAGAAATTGCTTAGCAGTTGAGCTGTCACTTCTCCCATTAACTCAAGCACTGAACTGAAATATTTGACTGCTAGGTCAAGCGTGTGGATGCCTTCCAATGAAAAGGGAAGAAATGTACAACATACCAATGACTTGGTTTTAAATTTTCTGAATTATACGGTATTTTAGTTTTTTTAACATAGTTCTTGTTTGTTGTCATAGTATGGCGTATTTCAGTATCACAGTACTAACAGTCATACAGAAAACACCTAGCTAGTTACATATTTTTATTTTTTTTTTATCTACAGCTCGAGGTAGAGACACCTTATTTTACACAAATACTTGTTACATCGTTTGTGGACAAAACTCCACTAAGCATACTAGTGAATATTGGTAGAATTGTTTCTTCTCACAATAAGAATAAGCTGTTGCTCTTCTATAAAATAAATTGCTTTTTGCTAGCCCCATGTGGTTTATTAACCATGGTTAAAAACATCTATATTATGTTTAAGTAGCAGTTTCTTCTTTCCATGAAAATGCATAAGAATGTAAATTACACGTTGGTTTTTTTTTATTTTGATTTACTAGTCCTTTGCAATGCAGAATTAATTTTGTTACTGTTGGGGTTCCCTACTCCTAGCTATAAATCCATGTTTAGCTGTTGTAGTGAAAATTTTTTTCCCTCTTGCCTTACCCATCGAATAGTATTACTAAAACTCAACCTTTTAAAAACTTTTTCTGGACTCATTCAGTGTAAATAAATTTCCCTAAATGTCTTATACATTCAAGAAAAAAAAAAAGAATGATTTAATATCAGTATATTAGCTTAAAATTGTTGGAAGAAGGATTAATTGTCTTTATGATATCTTTTTCTTCCTTATTTATCTGGCATAACAAGCATCAGACTGTAGGTGGAGTTCTGTCATCTTCCTCCTCACACACAAAAGAGCTTGCACTGCCGAGCGGAAAACTCTCGGCAGAGTGTTACTCCCAGCAGGGCTAGCTTAAGAGTCTTCTAGCTTTCTCCATTGCCACGTCCACCACAGATTGTTATCCCTTACTTCTGCTGCAGCTGTCCACTAAAATGGTTTAGGGGAATGATTTAGTGTAAAACCAGCAAAACCGCCTGTTGGGTGCGTGGAGTTCTGTGCCGGAAGGAGTGACTAGGGGCCAAACCTTCAGTGCTATTACACTCAGCTGCTGCCAAGGAAACGGTAGCAGGCAGTCGTAAACCAGGAAATCCCATGTGTAGCAGCACTCGCCACTCTCTAGATGCACTTCCTTGCTTTGCATTGGTGTGAAAACAGTGTTATATCGCTATATTTTAAATCTTGCTCATCATGACAACAGCAACTGTTTTGGGATAGTGTTTACTTATAAAATGGGTTCATTGTTGCTATCTTAAGTTCTTCATATAGCTTATCTCAACATGGGCTTCCTCCATGCATGATGTGTAAAGGCTTCCCCATACCCTTAGTTTAAATCTGTAAAGGTGGTAGTGTGCTCAAGCTTGCAAGGAATCAGAAACAGGTTTTACTAATGATTTGTCCCTGAGAGTTCTTGCTAACTTCCTGCCTAATGTCCTGTTCAGGTGGCTTCACTGGGATAGAGTCATAGGCCAGCCATGGTCTGCAGATCATTGGCAATTTGGAGTCAGCCAGGGCAGCTGGCCCAAGCTGGTTTACAGGTGTATTCCAGGCCATAAAGTTCATTATAAAAGGGAAAGTTTGCTGAGGATGGAGGGCCTCTTGCTTGGGCTCCTCCAGATCTTTCCTGGTCCTGAGGACTGCTTTCTCATTTATTATGGCCACCATACATTTGCTGGGCTGAATACTTTATACTATCCTTGGTGTTAGTTTTGTTGTTTCATTAAATCCACTTTAATTTCAACGTGTGGGTCTCCTCTCCTTTTCCTGCTCTCCCCTTCTTGGCTGGGGAGGAATCATCACATAATAGAGCAACTGCTATAGTTCAGCTCCTGATAGGACCTAATGGAAATTGGTGAGAGGTGTGATGACAGCGTCTGATTTATCTGTGCAGTATCTGCAGGCTCAGAGTTCCACAGCAAGAACTGTATAAGAACATTATGGTCATCATAAAAAGGAAATGCTCCTGTTGCTTAATTTTAAGTGAATAAATTATATCGTGTGGTGGCATAGGTGTTTTTATATCGTGGGTTTTCTGAAACAGCTCTTAAAGCTACGTTTACTTCTGTTAACAACTTTTTGAAGTGATGTGGGGTTTATGTTTTATGAGGGTTGTTTGTTGTTTTGTGGTTTTTTTCTGTCTACATATACAGACAAATATGGTAAAGATTTTGTAGTTTAATTATAGTTAGTTTTCATTTTATGTGGAAAATATGTAACAAATTCTGAAGTAGTCCTTGGAGGATATAAAGATAATACATGATTCTCTTTCTGTTTACACTGAATATATTTTCAGTAAGGCAAATTAAAATTTAATTTAAGATAAGAACAGTGTCAGGAATGCGAGATCGCAATGCATGCTTTGATTTATTCCCCCATGAAACGGTGAATAGACACCTGGGAATTGAAAAACTTTAGTTTCTCATTTTGATAGGTGTTGATAGGTAATATAGTTCCATATTTTGTTTATTGTCTCTAATGTTTTAATGGGTTTCTACTTTTTGCAGTTTTTGCAGAATTAATTGAAAAGTTCGTGTCACATCTTTCTGAAAGCCGTTCGGATTGTTATTTCAGCACGGGAAACTATAAAGGTCAGTTTCCTAATAATTTATTGCTACGCAGCCTCTTCATATTTAAATTATTTTCGTTTTCAATGTATCTGTAGCATTTGGGTGGTTGTTTAATGTGTTCTTCAACAACTTAGAAAATAGTGACTTAACTGAAGGGAAATAAATACCTCACTTCGGAGCAAAAGATGATGTGCTTGAGTAAACAGTACAGATTATTAGTGATGGGCTTTCACATTTCTCTATGTGTAATGGAAAGATAGAGATGCAGAACAGGTGAGAATATAATTCAGAGTATTTGTTGACACCTATTATAGAATGATATGCAAAGATGGTGGCATAAACATTTAAGAAGGTGTAAGCAATCTGGCTCACCTTTTGAAAGCCCCATAATGTATAATCAACCCAAAGGTATGCAATTTATATTGAATTAAAGGATACGTCTTAAAGAATTGCTATTGTGGGCAGAGTAATCTGAGTGTTAGTTTTGTACAGCCAGGAATAAAAGATGAATGATAAAGTTAATGTATTCTGAATGCAAAATAATAAATGTTAATATTTTGAAGCACTTGCAAAATTAAATGATTTACAAACATTGTTAATATCTACCAGAAAAAGCACTTGATTCTTTACTACTTGTCCAGGACTTTTTAGGTTGTAGTTCAGCCATTTAGAGTACTTATTCTGCCACTAATTCTGGAGAACCAAGCCTGCTTTGGGGAGAGTCTGTTATTTATACTGTTATTTTATTCTCACATTCATAGAATACAAATAGAGTGTCCTTGGAGACTTCAGGCTTATGTTAAAATTTCAAAGCATAAAATCCCTTTGGTAATCTCCTTCTATATAGTGGTCTTTACCTTCTTAATGTTTGCTAACAGAATACTCTTTGATTTTATTTGAGAATATCTCTTTGCTTAATGAAGAGAGTTGCTGAAGTCATTCTTTCTGTCGCAATTTCATTTTTTCCTTAAAAGGTTTTTTTGTTGTCCTGCATTAGTTTGGCATTTACTTTTCAGCTTCTCCAGAGACATAATGAGCAACAAAAGTCTCTTCATGGACTTGTAAGACTTGCTATTTACATATTTCTGACGCTTCCCAATGCAAATGATGAGTTTGATGGTTCCTTTAAAAGCCCACAATATGGCTTCATGACGTAAATGATTTATTTGACACCTAGACTGCCTCTCTTGCTCCTCTCTGTATAGCTCTCTTTTCAGGTTGCAGTTCAAAGTATCAGGAGTTCTCCAATGATATGGAAGACCCAGGTGTAGTTTTCTTTTCTGTCTTGCGTTTGTTACATTGCTTTGGAGAGCAATACAGCCTGCAGACCTAAATTTTCAAGATTATCTTAGTGTTTCTGTTAGGAAAACTGGAAAATCTGCTTGGTTTGAATAAAGCAAAAACTTAACCAGAGGAGGAACAGACCTCTAACTGTGCAACTTCCAAGTGTCTTGCCCAGCAAAGACAGCATCCTGCTGTTTCTTGATTATAACAGTGAAGTGCTTCCATCCAGTGTGGAAGGGCTCTAATGAAGGGAAGGGAAGGGAATGGAACTCTGTTCACTTAGATGTCAAGTACCTTTGTGTCAATCCACTGTTCTCAACCTCTTTTTTTTCAAAGCTAGGATTTAAAACACATTCAGGAAGGTTCAACCTGGAACTTCCACTTCATTGATACATGCTTTCACCATGAACCATGGTGGAGGTGGCTACACCACTACATTATTTATCTAAAATTTAATGCCAACTTTGAAGAAACACCAGCTTTGAAAATTGTGACAATGGTGTGTGTTAATTTTCTAGAATGGAAAATCCCAATGATTAGCTACAGAAACAAAGCAAAATAAGATGATAGTAAAAGCCTCACTTCTTGATTTTTCTTGAGCTTGACAGATTTTCTTTCCATGATAAACCAATCCAGTCTGTGTGACACTCCTTTTTGTATTTTCTGAATGTTGGGGTTTTTTTTTCATTCAATCTTATACAGGCCCTATTAGAAATTAATTCTGGCTAAGTTTGCCTGTTCTGTTCTCAAATAAAAGTTCCATAATTTAGAGGCCTGGCTGATGAAAAAATTTCATTTGCAAATGCTTTTGATATTCTGTGTGCTTTAATGAAGTCAGACTTGGAAATGAGAGGATGAGAAGTGTTCTCAAGGACAATCAGTAGTCTAGTGGTAAGAAACTGATGGGAAATGTAGGCAAAGGGCTGGTGTTGTCTTCGTGCTTCCTTTCCCTATCAACAGTCCCATTATCATGCTTCTTATGAAGTATTCTCCAGTCCAGGGAAGACGGTTGCTACGGCAAACAGCATGTGTTTTGTTAAGGGTTTCTTTTAAGTTTTATAGGAAAATAGTTACTAAAATTTCATAGCACCTTTTTCAGACAGATGTAGCAATGAGTGTTGACCGAGTAAACTAGTTTAGACCAGTAAATTCATGCTGGTTGACACAAAAGTGAAACAAAAATCTGGCTCTAAAAATTGAATCTATGATTGTACTCCACTCTGGAACAGTAAAAGGGCTTGATTGTAAAGATCAGTTTTATAGCTAAATTTACACTCATTTCAGGTTCCTTTCTTACATCATAAAACATATAGTGTGGCATTCCTATGAAGACAGAGAATGTGCTTTTAGAACCCTATTCTGTGTTATGGTTCCTGTGTTTTTGTATGAGACACAAACAAAACACACTCTAATTTTTATCGGACCTTAGTTAAAATTAGGTTTCACAGTGGCTGAATAACAATTGATCAGATTTGTACACATTTCCCGGGTTTTCTGCTAACGTATATGAAGGGTTGGAATTCCATCCAGAACAATTATTGAATGCCATGTTATTTCACAGTATCTTTCCCATATGTGTTTGTGCTATCTGAGATAAATCCTAAAACTACTGTTACGGTAGAGACATTTTTCTGAATTAGGTAAAGCTAATGAGTTGTTAAAAGGTAAACTATATTCCAAGTGCATCTCTCTAGATGAGCATGTCTTTAAGACAAACGTGGACTTGGCAATTGTGTGTCCACCATTCTCTTGAATAAACTTGAGTCTGAGGAACTGAAAAAAAAAATTCTAATAGTGGTTTAATTTTAATGATGAGAAGCCAAAGTTTTCATGAAAGTGGATTCAGTACAATGCATAGATATTCAGTGTTTATCATGTTTCTTGAAATGAGAAATTGATTATCCTAAAAAATGACAGCTTTCTAAACCTCTAGGTAGTTGTAATTAGAATAACACACTCATCCATCTGTTGTGAAATCCCTCGGGGTTTCAGTCTATTACAAAATTTGCAAATATGGAAAAACCAAATTAGTTTGGCTTGTTACTATTTTCAAGATAAGAGAGGAGGAAAAATATCTGATAAGCCACTACGCAGTTGCAAAGTTTAATTACAACACAAATCTTAGTTGAGGTCTACTTTCAGCTAGCAGCAATGTTACTGCTGTGATGTGGATTCAGATGAGTAAAATAACACACAATAAGGACATTAAATGTTACTGGACTGTCTGTCCTCTTTCCCAGAATTAATACTTTCTAGTTTTATTGTCTTTCTTCTTAAGAAACAAAACAACAAAATCAACCCCCACCAAAAAACCGACTACAAACAAAAACAAACCATAAAACACTGAAACATGAAATATTGATGTCTAGCTGCAATAGGCAATAGGATGGCAAGAAACTGGAACCTGTGATAGTAGTAAAATACGCATTACACATTAGGTATACGGAGTTTCTAAAATAGCGACTTGCTCTTCCTGTTAGCAAATTCCAGTTCAATGCAACATTAAGTGTTTGTGTAAAAAGAGGAAGACAGGAAAGAATGCTAGGAGACCTGCCTGGATGAGCAAGGAGCTCCTGGACACACTGTCACACAAAAAGAAACTTTACAAGGAGTGGAGGAAAGGACAGGTAGAATGGGGGGGATATAAGGAAGCTGTCAGAGCAGCAAGACACCTGGTCAGTAAAGCTAAAGGTCAGTTAGAATTAAATCTAGCCAGGCAGATCAAGGGGAATACCGAAAATTTCTATAGGTATATTAATGACAAAAGGTAGATTAGGGAAGGTGTGGGCCCCCTCAGAAAGGAAACAGGAGAACCGGTGACAAGTGATATGGAGAAGGCTGAGGTTCCGAATGACTTCTTTACCGCAGTCTTC
>VWZK01013508.1:0-27547 GCA_013396935.1 Baryphthengus martii | reverse complement strand
GCTGCATCAAGAGAAGCGTGGCCAGCAGATCGAGGGAGGTGATTCTCCCCCTGTACTCCACTCTCATGAGACCCCACCTGGAGCCCTGTGTCCAGCTCTGGAGTCTCTATTACAAGAAAAATATGGACGTGCTGGAATGTGTCCAGAGAAGGGCCACGAGGACGATCAGAGGGCTGGAGCACCTCTCCTAAGAAGACAGGCTGAGAAAGTTGGGGTTATTCAGTCTGGAGAAGAGAAGGCTGCGAGGAGACCTTATTGTGGCCTTCCAGTATGTGAAGGAGGCCTACAAGAAAGCTGGGGAGGGACTTTTTAGGATGTCGAGTAGTGATAGAACAAGGGGGAATGGATCCACAGTAGAGGAGGGTAGATTTAGATTAGATGTTAGGAAGAAGTTCTTCCCCATGAGGGTGGTGAGACACTGGAACAGGTTGCCCAGAGGTGGTGGAAGCGCCATCCCTGGAAGTTTTGAAGGCCAGGCTCTGAGCAACCTGGTCTAAGTGGGAGGCGTTCCTGCCCGTGGCACGGGTGTTGGAACTCGATAATCTTTAAGGTCCCTTCCAACTCAAGCCATTCTATGATTCCATGATTCCATGAAATTTATTAGTTTTCTCAAGTTGTCTGCATTTCTCAATTGATCTCTGCCATGGGTTGCAGACTTCCCAAACATGGGAATGCTACAACTTTTCAGGATCAACCAGATTTTTTGATAGCTTCTGTTGTAAGATGACCTTGCAGTTGAGTTCTCTATTTCCAACAGTCTTCGTCTCTGAAACAGCTCTGCCATCTACTGCTAATGGACAGAACCTCGGGGATTTCAGGTCTTGGCTGTGGAACTCAAGTGTCATGGTGCGTTCCCTCTCTAGATGAGGTTTAGTTTTCCAGTTGAACAAAATCTCATCGAAACTTTCTACTATTTAATGAGCTCTTAATCTTCAAAGGGTCAGGTGGATTGGGTAATGAACTGAGAAATTTTAAAAACTCAATGGGGAGCTATCAGTATAGAGCTGATCAGAAGGAGTAGCAAGTAAGAAATACAGGACTACAAATCCAAATTGGATTGAAAGGGAAGGAGAAGGAAGGACATCCTTCCCTTTTCCTGCATCATTTGATGAATGCACAGTTTTACAAATGGATGTCCACTTTAAAGATGCTGTTAGCAAAAAAGCGTTTTGCCCTTTGCTGCTACATATGTAACTGGACTGAGAATGTGGTTCGTTCTTAATGACATTGCTGCCAAAAATAGCCTGAGTATTTGTGATGACCGATACATACAGAAGTTCTAGATATGAATGTCATCATAGTGATGACATAAGAGTTACTTTGAATAGTCAAGGTGGAATTGCTCATGAAAGTACTTAGCTCTGATGAGAAACCAGCACTATTCTCCAGCAATTATTCTTGGATCTTGTTTACATTATCTCCATTCATAGTTCAAATCCAACTTTAATAATGCTTTTCTTTGAAATGGGATTTTTTAATAGACAATTGTAACAATAAATATGAGATTCAAACTGTCAGAAGTGCTCTAGATGAGTAGCCTGGTGGAGGAAACGACACCATCAAAAAATGGTAGCAAAATGGCTAGGAGAAATGTATGACTCCAAATAATGTTTTAAAATAGAAAGCTTCCATAAGAACATCAGAAGGAGAGAGGATAGGAACTGAAAAAACAATGTGCTTCTGAATGCTACAAAATATCTTGAGAAGTATTGCCCATTTTGATGCTTGAAATGGGCTTGATCAGAGTTACTACAAATGATCAGTCATGACCTCAGAGCAAGGAAATACGAAGATAGCTTGAAGAACTGCTCCCCGTCTTCACTTCATCCTGTTCTTCCCATGCCACCTGATCCCTTTTGACATTTACAATTGAGGAGTTTTGCAGGAAGACTTGGAAGATAAAACCCACAGAAGACAATTAGCCCATCTTTTCCTATGCAGACAAGATGAAAACCGTCAAATTCCTTTCTGTCACTAGGTTTTGTTCTGCAATAAATAAACAGTCAAGGGAAGGGCTTGTAAGCAGAAGTTAATCCCCATCTCTCCCCAGGACCACCTGATTTGCACCTGGTACTATCCAGGATGCACACGATTTCTTTTCCTTAGAGATGAAGACTAGACAGGCAGTGTCAGTGAAGCCCTGCTTCTCGCACTCCAGCAGCTTTGGTCTTAATTCTCTGGTTTATATTCTCTGTGGAACACTGAATTTGATTTGGCAGTAGAAGATTTGGAAACAACAGGAAGATTACCAAGTCATAAAAAAATACTACTTTATTCTAGAAAAAGATAATATCTACAGTTTTTCATGTATAGTAGAGGGTTTTTTTGTTGCTTTGTTTAAAGTTGGCTCTGGCAATAGCTTACTGTCCTTAGTGTTTCAAAGGAAGCTTTTTCTCTTTTAAATGGCAAAGATTGTGATAAATAGTGGAATTATAAAAAACAGATTTAAGAGAAGGCATACCAATGTTTCTTATGATTAGCTGATGTGTTACTGGTAGGTTGCTAATGTAAAGAAAAGTTACATGGATTAAAAAAAAAAACCAACAATGAATGTATCATTTACACTGAAAAATGTTCCATACTTAGTGCTGTGGGGTTTTTTTATGCATTTTAGAATGAGAGATAAAGTCAACTTTCTATAATAGTAATTTTGTTTTTACATTGTAAATCAGCTCCTAGAGAATTTTGATATCCTTCGAGTCACTAGTTTAACTTTAGCTTAATTTCTATTTTACAGTCCTTTACATTTTTAAAGAAAGAAGTGTAAAACACCTGTCCCACATAGATTTTTTTTTTTCTTTTATTTAATAAATAAAAAAGGAAGCTGACAAAGCACGTTGTTCATTCCATTTAATAATAGCCGCAGTGCTGTATCATGTTGTTATCTAATTCACAGTTCAGGGAGCTGTTCTGTCCTTTGTGTGAGGATAAATAGCATTCTTATTCAGAAAATTGATCTGTTGATGCCTTTTGTTATGAAACCCATCATGTTTCAGGACAGTTATATCAGGTCTTTTGATAACTATCTGTCAAATGAGTTTTGTAGAAACAAATTAAGTTCAGTGTATTAAATCAGAGGTATGAGCATCATTACAATGATCATTACAATGATGCTCATACACAAGATACTCTGCAAGCTTACTAGTCAACTTTCTAGCCATGGATTGCAATATGCAGTATTTCAGTGTTCCACTTACTGTCAATAACAATTTTCTAAGCTTAATGGAGCATTTAAGGGGTTTAGGTCCAGATTTTAATCAGTGGGAAGTGGTCTTTTGTGTATTCTAAATGACGTTACAGTTTTCTGAAGCCCAGTCTTCCCTAGTCAGTAAACAAAATGGAAGATCAAAACTTCCGACGCAGGACAAAGAACCGCAGTTTGTGTGTTCCCGTTGTGAGCTGTGGATTGACAGCAACTTGACTGCCTAGTGTACGGAGCTATGATTATATCAAATACACTGGTGTACAAGAGCAAGAAGTTTTGCCTTGATGAGGTAATGTGTAATATAGATTTATTATTCAACCCAAACTCTATGTTAATTTTATCTTCTTTCACAATACAGGGAAAAATACCAGAAGAAAAACTGATAAGGACAAAATCCTTTTCAGCAACTAAGAAATTATTACGACAGAGAGGAAAAGGCAATGAGATTCAAGAAAATTAGTTGCGTTCTTTTAATTTTAATGGGAAACGAGCATTCAGTACTTGCTCTAAACTGTTACAGTACGGAAACTGGGCTCAGATTATGGGTTGTGATACGGCTGTTCCGCATTACACCTCTGCTGGACTGGGATACCACAAGGAGGATCCACCTCAAACTAGAGGGAGGGCTTCTTTGTGGCTGTAGAGACTGTTACACTGCTTGCCTCTCCCCTGACATTAAATAGAGTCATGTAAGGACTGAATTAGCCATTAGTCGTAGCTAATAACTCATTCCAGGATGCCTCTTGCCTTCACAGTTGCACACAGGAACCTGAAAATAAATTGACTTAGTATGGTAATTGCGGCCTGAGTAAACAGGGAGCTTTGAACAAGAGTTTTAAAAAGATAGGAACTGTTTCACTCATCTCAGTGGGATTTTTAACTGAAAAGCCCTGTGATTTGATATGTATTCTTCCAAATACTGTGTTGCTGGTAATGCTGCTATGCAAAAGATATTTGGACCTCTGCTGTTTGGGTAAAAAAACCCTCTGATGTGCATTTGCTATTTCAGTTCCATCATCTTATTGAATAAATTTGTTTCACTCAGACCAGTTCATTTTTTCTTATATATAAATGTGTTTGTCAAACATAGGGGGTTAATTTCTCGTGACCCTAACAGTTAGATCGTTGTCCTCTATTAAAGTTATAATGCGGAGAGGGTTTGGGTTTTTTTACCATACTTCCTCTGCTGAATTTTTTTCTTCATTGTTGAGAGTAATTTTGCTGTATTGTTTTCTTCATGAAAATTTCAGCCGACATCATCTCATCTAAACAGAGTACTTCTTAATATTTTTTTCTTTAAATTTTCTTCCTAACCAGAGGCATTTCCTCCCTTAATCTGTAAATATTTCATCTTTGTTTGCTTACCAGGGACATAGACTGTTTACCTGGAAAAGTTGCCAGGGAATCCTTCAGTTTGATTTTTCTATCTGCCCAGGAAGGATTTAGAAAAAAAAGGGTGATATATGTACATGAGAGAAATAATGGCCCATTTTAAGTTCCATTTAGAATTTAAAATTTTGAGAAAATATTACAACAAAGGTTGCTTTATTTCATGAATTATGAATTTGTCTAACTTGGATTTCGAATTTAAACAAATGCAAAAAATGGGGCCTATATTGCTGTGTGGAAGAAAAATGCATAGAAATACAGGATTTTTAAATCTATCAGTTATAAAGTTTTCTGTGATTTGTATCTACATAGAAATTTTTATAACTAAAGAAGTTGATTTTACAGCTAGGAGACTTTAAGGCCACTGGAATGGAAGAAGGCAGATCAGAACATCCTGCTTTGATTTCTTGGCCAGAAAGAATAAAGCTCAATGAAGAAACGGGACTGAAAAAAAGATTGTTTGTTTACATCGTGCTTTTTTAATTCCTAAAAAGCAAGATGATAATTGTAATAACAGTGAAAATTTCATTATAAAGAAAGTAATTTTAATTTTTAAAACCCCATATATTAAGAATTTTGTTTCTTGATGCATCCTTTGCAAACACTACTAAACTCATTTTGAATAAGAAACAGTTCTCCAGGATTGGTATTTGTACATAAAAGGAGCTTTACATTAGTATTCAGTTAAATTCATATTTATCATAATACTTTATTAGATTTTTTTTCTTTCTTTTGTTTTAGCCATGGATGCAGATGTGAAGAATGAAAGCCTTTCATCTGTGCAGCAGCTTGGTGTTGAAAAGACAGTCAGGTACGTGGTACTAAAGTGTTTCCCTAGTGTATTTCTAGGATTTGATTGATTTTCATGGAATGACTTTAATAGTACTTAATCCATCAACTCTATACTTTATACCATTTCAATCTAAAGATCTTCTTTAAGAAAATTGATTCTAACTTTGAAAATGAAAAAGGTATTAGTACATAATTAAATTATCTTTACAGATTATATAGGTTATTATCCTTTATTGTTGCAAAGGCTAATTTTAACTTAGTAGGATTTACCATAAAATCACATTAGCCTGAGTTATGTGCCTTTTTTAGCTCGCTTTACTTCTCTAAATAGTTCTGTTTAGCTAAGCTTAGTTATATGCAATTTAAACATTTCATTTGGCTGGTAATTTGCAGAGCCATGATGAAGGAAAAGCTAATGTGTCTGTACTTCCACAGATTGTTATCTTTAGAACTAATATTTGAATTCTGGTGCTAATAATTACACATGCGGTATACTTAGATGGAATTTAAAGTAACGTATGTGAAGAAAATGAGACGTGTGCTTTAGAGTACGTGCTCCTCCCCACCCCAGTCTCTAAAACTAAACTAAAAGGAGTTTAGGTGAGGAATTGTAACACTGAGTAGAAGATGTTTGTTGTGTGTCCTTCCTCAATAAAACATAACAGGTTTTATTAAACCATTTATGTCTCTGTCTAAAACACAGTGTGTGTTATGAACAATGCTATGACAGTTTAACTTTCACAGGCCTACTCAATATGAGTGCTTGGTTTTTAGGAATATTTAACTTCTTTTAAACAGTTTTGTTTTTTAACATGTTGTGCTAGGTATGGAAAACATCTAAACTTGCTAAAAGAACATGCTGAAAACGATCTGTGCTTTGTGTTAATGAATTGTGAGGAGTTTCTGAAACAACAGCAGAGAACTATGGTATCCTCACTTCGTATCCTTTCTTGATGGCATAAATCATATTGCCTAAAAATGCCAGTGGAATTTGAACTCTCAGTTTGGGCTTTTGATGGTGATGTAGATGTGCAATACGTACTGAAAGAACAAAAAAACCCCAAACAACGCAACACTATTACTTGGAAATTTAAAATTGAAATGCACACCCAGTGCACTCAAGAAAATCTTCATCTTTTTGTTGCCATAATTTGTTAAAATTGTAAGTAAGTCTCATTCATTTTTGTCATAGATTTTTTTGGAGTAGGATCACATCTTTCTGTATGTGATAAAGAGTTTGTGGCAGTGCACCTTTGAGTATTAGTAAGTACTTATGGTACTCTCACAATACCAACAGTATTAATGATTATTGCCCACACAATGATATATGGCTGTAAGCAGATCAACAGGAATGTGTTGACTTCTGACTCTTTTAGACCTACTGTGGAACTTTTTAAAAAAACAGAACTGATACCCCTTCCAACAAGCGTTGCTGCGTTGCTGTGTTCTTCAGGTATTAGACTTACATATCCCTATTAAAATACACCAGGTATATTAGAATATGCTTAATCTTTTAAAAACTTTAATTTTACTTTTGTGTTTTTTGTTGGGTTTGGGTTTTTTCGCTTATAATCTTCACAGCTCCTGTTTTCCAGCTCCACCATTCTCCTTTCTTGGACTACAAGCACACTTGGTGACGCTGCCTTCGGTGCAGCTGTCTGGGACTCTTGTCCCAGGGACTCTTGTCCCACCTCTAACAAACCAGCTCTTGCCTCTGTGTGCATGGGCCTGGGGAGGAGGAGAAGGGCTGCAGTTCCAGCAGGCCAATGAGGAGGTTTCTGCCCAAGTTCCTTAACCTTCTCACACAGGCTGCTTGCAGGAGCGCTACGCTGGCTACGACTGGTTTGCATCTTCTGTCTTCCTCATAATGTCAGGGGATGGGGAGAAGACACTAACGTTTCTTCAGCGATTTTCACGTCTTCTTGTTTCAGCATATCTCTGGCTACCAAGACTGCATAGATCCGTAAGAATTTAAAAGCTGTTTCTTTCCGAAAGGCAACTTTGCAAGTTTCTAAAGGAGACTTTATCAATTTCGTTAGTTTTGGGCGGGGTTTTTTTTTAATGCATTAAGTTCTCATTAAAGCCCCCTAACTGAATATGTGACCCTGAAAAATTTCCTCCCTCATAAAAATACAGATTTGACGTTTGCTGAAATGGTGGTTTAAAAGTACTGAAATAACAGGTGCACTGGTAGTAAAGGCAATGTTATTGAATTTTAAAGCTGGCTGTAAACTAAACTCTGTTAGTGACATTAAATTCTGTGTGAAGGCTGCAATACTGTTGAATGACCTTTTTTATATATATGTTTTACAGTGTGCAAATCCAAATTTTAGGTTTTTGGGGTTTTTTTTAGCTTAAAATTTACTAGAATGTATATAGTACATTTTAAAAGTTATTACTGCCCAAATGCTGAATGCTTGACAATTTAAAATTATTAGTATTTTGAACGAAGTCTGCAGCATAGGAAACATCATTTCCATCTTCCATTAGAGGTGGTTCCATCTATTTAAAACAAAGCTTTTACCATTTGAATTTGTACATTTTCATGTTGTTCTGAATGTTTTGACCGTAAACTATAAAACAACCGTAGTCTTTACTAGAGAACTCTGGGGTATATGAAGCATGGATTAGATTCCGTACCTCTTCTGTATTCTGTATTAATATCCATTGTCCTCTGCTGTCACTAGAAGTGACCGTGTTGGTCAACTCGCAGCACCAAGTACAGGCCTGAGATTGCTCCAGCACAATGAAATTTTGTTCCATTGTGTAAATATAATTATGCTGAACACTGTCAGTGCTGAGAACTTCAGTGTCATCTTCCATACAAGAACAAGCCAGCACTGCAGGCAGGCTGCTGCAGTGCTAACATTTATTCTTAATACCTAAATGATTTTTTTCGTAATATATCTTGAAAACACAAAAAGAAAATTAACCTATTTGCATAACTACTGCAATGTAAACTAAACTAAAATGTCAAAACGTGAATGAGGAATTATCCAGCCATTGGATTGTGATACTGCTTACCTCAGGAAGGAGGAAAATTTCAAAGGATGTACCTTGACTTTCTAGCACGAAGCCAAGGTCTCATTACCTAGAAACCAGGCACTGATATCCAGAGCTTTCTATAACAACGGTTTCTCCATCTCTGCTTTTTCGCTAATTTCTGTTAGTGTTCCCATATATTCCAACATGTTCTACATGTTTTTCTTCCTGATGGTAGTAACAACATTTTTGCTTATTTCCTGTCTTTAAAATAACTAGGATGACTTATCTTACAAGCAAATGTGTATATTTTTATACATTATTTTTCCAGAGTATTTTAAAGTAACGTAATTTTGTAGTTTGAAATCCTTTTCCTCAATTTTGTTGATGTTGTTTTTGTTAATCAGATGCACTTGCCTATTACCACGGTGGAGTCTGGCATCCATCCAGTCTATTTTTGCAGTGCTCACCACATTGAAATGTTGCTGAAAGCTGAGTTGCCGCTTGTCTTTTCAGCTTTCCACATGTCTGGTTTCGCTCCATCCCAGGTAACCGATGAAATTGTAGCAAAGTATCATCAACTTTTTCAGTTCATCAAAGACTTGCAGAAACTACTGAGTTTTTTTCTATATGGCACTTGTATGGCGGTGATGAAACTGGGCATAAGAGATAGCACTGAATGCATACTGACTTAGAGCATCTGAAAATAGAAAGCAACTGACTTTGGACCGCAGCTGGTGACCTTCCATTACAGGTTCATGCAGAAAACGAAACCCTCAGATTTATCATTGAAAATAAGTAGACTATCTTATTCCCTGGAATAATTTTCTATATTTTCCATAGGAGGGAAATTAGTAATTTGGGATATGTAAATAGTAGGAAGCAGTTCAGGTGATCTTAGAGCAAAAAAAAAAAAAAAATTGATGTGAGCTAGCATAACTATTACAAGCAGTAACACACTATTCTTCTATAACAAAAAGATGTTACTAAAGAAGAATATTTATCCATACTGGAACCTTTCATTTTACCTACTTACTACAAGTCTTTGGTAATACGGAATGTTACATATAGAGCATTACTCGGAGAGACTACAGTCATGATGAAGCATAGACAGCTTCATGCAGTAATGAGTTGCATTGCCAATGCGAAGGACCTCTCATCACAGTAAACAAGCTTATTGCTGTTCTAAGGCAAGAAAAATATTTTTCATCTTATACCTTCAAAATTCCTTTTTGCTACACGATTTGCAGTTTAACAGACTTCTTAGTGGGGACAGGTGCCAGTGTGGTACATATGCTGCTTCAAATAGTCATTTTGGGATTCGATCTTTGAGGAGAGAAGATTGGCCGATAAGGGAGTTTATCTCAGCATAGGAATGAGGTGCTTAAAATAAGGTTCCTGTTTTGATGTGGGAAAACATGGGGACAGTCACTCCTTCCTCAGCCATTCTTGTCTATGTTACACTATTTGCTTTTTTTATTGTTTGCACTCAATTAATAATAGACCAGTCATTGTTCTAAACTACTAACAAACAAGGCTTGTTGTTTGGGGATTTTTTTTATTTATTTTTTTTTCAATTTAATGTATTACTGAAATGCCAGTGATGGGTGCCACTGCATCTTCTGTGTGATTTGAAGGTTCTACTGGAGAATTAAAAACAAACCCTGAACTGTGAAAACAACTCTAATGTATTTAAGTGCTTGTGTGCATCAAGAAATCCCTGAAAACAGAATGAATGCCAGAGTATGGCTGCTGTCATCTAGTTAGAATCTTGGTACTTCTGCTGCTGCATATTTCTAAACACTGTAAGAATTGATCAGCAGATCTGCGGTCTAGAACTAGATGAAACGTGCTGTGCACATCTTAATACATGGTGATTTAGAACTGGAAAAAGAAATCGCTATGTGTGTGTTCCATACCCACCTCATTACATGAAAACATGCCTTAGGGAAGGGACTGACATTCATTTATAAGGCAAAGAGCTACTTTAATTTAAAGGGAAAACCACATGAAACACACTTTCATCACCCTCATCACCACCTTTTTCAAAAATTTTGAAGAAATAACCTTTGCTTTCATAGAACTTTGAGTTTTACATCTCAAACTCAGGAGTTGCCAGAATATACTCAGATAAGTGAGACACACAGATGCAGGGTGTTAATGTTTAGCGGAACTCACTGGAAGTCTACTCAGAGGCTATGATTTTAAAAATGGTGATTCTTGCCTACTTTTGTATTTTATCCCGTTTATTTTCATAAGATGGGTAATGTTATAGGAAAAAGAAAAGTCTGTAGTATAGAAAAGTTAAAGGATAAAGCTGATCAATTGTGACTGAATGTCTACAGCAATTTAATTATATATAATTTCATTCCCATCTAGATTTGTCTGCAATGGATAACTCAGTGCTTCTGGAATTACATGGACTGGAATGAGATCTGTCACTACATCGCTACATGTATTTTCCTTGGTCCTGATTATCAAATATACGTGTGTATTTCTGTGTTCAAGCACCTACAGCAAGACATCCTGGAGCACACTGAAGCCCAAGATCTCCTGGTTTTTCTTAAAGTAAAAGTTTCTCTTTTTTTTTAAAATTTTTTAATTGCTGCAGGGAAGCAAAGCTCTCAGTAATGAAAATATATGTTACTTAATCTGAAGCGCTTACTGAGTTTCACTTATTGATTTGGAGTGAAATAATACTTTAATTTTATTTACTTATTTGTTTACCTGGCAGGAAATTGTAGTATAGTATTTTCCAGAGAATAGCTTTCCTGCATTTTGTCCTGATCAGTTCCCTTTATAAGCAAAGCAAATAGCCACATTAAGTAATAAGAATATTTGATTCAGGCCTCTCTGCGTGGCCCCATTGTTGTTAAACTAGATGTTCTCCAGAAAGGTGTCTTTACCCAGTGGTCTTCTACTGAAGTGTGAAGAGAGGTGGCACAAAGCTCAGTGTTATTTTGAATAGACATATTACTGAACAACCAGTCTTACAGTTTCATAGTCTTGGCCATCTTACAAATTAGGTTCGGTTATTGGATTCTTTTTTGCAGGTTCCTGCAGTTGTACATAGATACAAATATTTAACTCTTCTTCCCTGAGATATTTTTGCTTTTTTGGTGCGACTTTTTCTCTCTGGTCAAAACTATTTTGAGAGATATATATCTGCGTCTTAGTCTGTCCTGTCAATGAGTGTTCTCTGACTAGTTTGCATCTGTATTCTTATATATGAATAATATGTCAGCTCAGTCATTTTCCTTGAAAAAGTTTGATACAAAGTCTAACGAGCAAATTGTTTCCTTTGATTGATTTTGATCAATGTGGTTTAAAAACTACTTCATCTTGATTGCATTATTGGGATAGTTTATGTAAATTATAGAAGAGTTTTTATGTTGTCACCTCCAGTATAAATGGGCCAAAGCTTTGACACAGTACTATTAAATTAATGAAAAATATGGTATATTAATGCACTACTAGAATATTTACAATTCATTGAGTGACTACTGCAGAAAAAGAGGAGTTAATAGTACACTTAAACTGTACTATTACTTTTGATAGCCGTGAATTCATCTATAGAAAAAATATTCAGTGATTATATTAATTCAATCTCAGCTCCGTTATAGGCTTCCTGAGAGCTTACTTGGGTTTACTTGCGAAGGTGTTAGTCAGCTGCCCTTTCATTGAAATAACCAAATTTATTTTCACGTTTTGGCCTATTTCTCAGCACAGCATTCACAAATTTGGATTACTGTCATAGAACACTTCTCTTAAAAGAAGTCAAAGTATAAACTATTGTGAGAACATAATCCAAGTTATGAAAAAAACCCCACAATACATCTGCAACCTTTGAATATTCATTTTATATTTTTTTTAATGTAGTGTCACATCTTGAACTTCATACTAGCAGTGATCATTTAATATATAAAAGTCCTGCTGCCTGTTTTCCTTCCAGGAACCAATAGTACTTTGTGGTTCTAAGCTTCTAACATGCTTTATATCTATAATTAAAAGATGATGATTTGACAGCAATACACATTTGATGGTATTATCTAATAAGTAGTTCCAGATAGCTATTAAAATTAAAACCAAATATTTTCTTTTAAAAATATGAATATACTTTCATTTGCACATGAAAAAAAAGTTGGAGACAACTTTGTTGTCAATTCAGATGACATTATGTCTGACAATTAAAACAAGTAAACCATTCACCCTTTCAGTGTGTCCTTCTAGTGATAAAAAACAGATGACCACATGTAAAAGAGATCATCTTCTCTTACTCTATAATTTACTTTTCCTCTGTGCCAGGAAGAAAGAAGTAGTAATGAATGATCCATGATTTTTTTTCCCCCTTTTTCTGGTTCTTTTTGATGGCTGAGGTGGGTTGCTAACAGTTACGATCCCTTTGAGATACCTTGACGTTTCAGCATTAACTGAATTTTAAAGTTATTTCTTGATCTTTTATTAATCCTTTCATGGAAGGTGTTGCTGCACAGCTTTCTAATTTCCACATATGAACCGAGAATACTGTAACCTGCCACCTCAGTAACGCTGTCTTGACTATACTGGCTTCATTTGGATAAAATACAAGAAATTGAGGCTACAAGGTTCCTGACTTCTTGTAATAGCGCATGTAGACCACTATGTCAGTAATTTAGCTACTCTTCACTTTATTTTCCATGAGCATGGGCCAACTAAGTTGCTGACCAATGATTTAATATGTGTGCATGTGTAATCGATATAGAATTTGACTGCTTTAAAAAAAAAATTTTAAAAAACCTTCTCACAGTGCATGAAGTCCAACTTGGAAGGTAAAGGTAAAATCGTGCTTTTGCTTTCACTTGTGAGTAGGGGAGGAAAAATCTAAAGACCATCTCAAATTCCTGTTCAGGTGCCAAAGTGCATCCTTCCAAGCCTGAGGAGCAGAGATGCACAGTCAGTTCTTCTTAGCAGAGATACAACATGTGTCCACAAGGACTGTCTGACTCCCGAGTGCTTTTTGCAGCACATGCAAACAATAATAACTACTACTAATAATACTAACTACTAATAACAGTAGATGAGCTATCTGTAGAGGAATCTGTTGGATTTCATGAATTTTGACTTGTGTATCTTTTTTTTTCCTAGCTAAGAAATGTTTTATGTGTGTATTTTTGCAGGAAGAAGCACTCCATGGATTTCGAGTGAGTGATTATCTAGAATACATGGAAAGCTTGGAGGCAATCTACAGACCTATGCTGCTGAAAGACATGAGGAATATAAGAGTGCAGAGTACATAGATAAAGCAAAAAAAACCTGACTATTTTTCAGTTTTGGTTATGTCTTTTAAAAGGATGCTGGCTGATTGATGTATCAGTCTCACCTAAAATCAGTCAGGCTATGTAAATATACACACATACTGTAATATAAATAAGGAGGGTTTTCAGAGTATAATTTTTGCAAAAGGACTTAATCATTAAGTTTGGTAAGTTAAAATACCACATTTTTTCAAACAGGTTGTATGTACAGCCTCAATTTCAGTTGGCAGAAGGCAGCTTCAGAACCCACCTGTAGGATGCTGAGGTGTCTTCCTTAGAACATGTCTTTTCTATAAAGCCTTGAACCTGATCCCAATTCATTGCATTATTTCTCATCTTTTTGTAGCACAGTCTTGAAACCTTCATATTTTGCTAGGATCTCACAGCGATTTTTCTTAGAAACAACTGCTAGTGTGTATTCATATGCATGAGAAGTCAAGAAAGGAAAAGCAGCTTCCCATACACAGCTGTTCTGACTTTGTGGATAAGGTTGAGAAAATGGAGGGTTCAAATACATGCAATGAAAAAAAAGAGTGGTATTCCTGTATTCTTTTAAAATAAATAATTTTATGTCATAAAACATTTATTCGTAACACACACTGTCTGTCTGCATAAGTGAATGAGAAGTCCTTGAGCAACGTGCTTTTCCTATCTCTGGAAAATAATAATTTTTAAAGATTCTGGTTTCATTCAGACAGGAAAATAAATAAGAAACATTATCTGTGGTTGCCTTTCATCATCAATGAAAAGCAAGAATTAAGGCTGCTAGGTATTTTCTAACACTAGTGCAGTCTAGATAAAATTTCAACATTGCTGAAGCTGTAAATTCCTGATTTTAAAAGAAACATGATTTTCTTGAGAAGCGCTGCATCCCTTTTGCTGTAAGGACAGGTTTTAGGTAGCGGTCAGTGGGCAGCTGAGGAAACATTCTATCAGCTTTCTTTTCCATATTAAATCATTGTTAATCTTACTTAAGAAACTAAGATATAATTGTGCACCAATTAAAAGTTGTCTTTTGAATCCAAATTTCAAAGCACTGGGCATGATGTTGAGTCAATAAATAATACTCAATTTGATGACAGCATAGTCCTAAAAAGAATACTACAGTTGGCTTCTCAGGAATTAATAAATGTCTTTGCAGTTGATTGAAATTGTGGCCAATAAAACAATAGTAAATAGCAAGCAGGAGGGCTTCCTTCAGTATTTGCAAGTAATCAGAGGATGCAGATGGAAAATTACAAGGTATGTTATCCTATGGTCGTTTAATATTTTTCATACAGTCAATTAGATCTGCATCAAAGTTTCAAAAAAATAAAATACCAAGCAGAAATGTAACCTTTACAATGCCCACGTGAAGTTAGATGAAAAATAGACATTTAATATGATAGCTTACTAAATGCAGAAATTCATAGTCACATGGAAGGGAAATTAAAATTAGAACAGTTAGTAAAAATTATTCTCAAACTTGTGAAATTAATGTCTCGAAGTGGAAAAGGAGAAAAAGTGTGGTCTGTTTGGTACGTCCTACCCATCACCAGCTAAGCTTCCTCTCCTGTCTCTCTCATGCACCCCCCATAGTATTCATAGATTGCTTGTTCTTTTCATTTTGCAAGACTAATTTTTTTTTTTTTTCCTCACTTACTGATGTATTTTGTTGGCCTCTTCTATTCAGGACTTTTCGTCTGTGCTTAGAGGTATTCTCTCAGTACATGCACTGATTTCCAGTTCTCCTTTACAGAACGCAGGGTAGTGATGTGGACTTTCATCTGTTTCTACCTCACCAGTAGAACTTTATGGTTTGAAGCTCTGTCTCGTGAGTTGTCCAAGTTCACTGTCTTGAGTGTTAGGAAGGTTGAAAGAGTTTAGACAGTGGTATTAGCTCAGCCAGCAAGGCTTAGAGACTGGCTTGGAGCAAAACTTTGGGAAACATTTAAGAGTAGTAGCATCCATCCATGGTGAAACGCTTGCCAGGTTTTTTCTCCTGCGCTACACTAGGTGCAGAACTGGCATTTGTTGCACACTGGCCCACAGCCTTCCCCGCAGAGTAACAGTACTGGTGCTTTGTAATGTTCATTCATCCATACAGGTAGTTTTGACTGATGATCTCTGACCTTCCTAGATTATCAATCATGAATTACAAATTTCTTAATAAAGTTTTACAGTAAAAGTTTCAAAGGACCTCTGGATAGGTTCTAAAAGTAGCGCATAGTTCATTTTGGGTGCTGTGAAGAAACTCACCAAGGAATCCTACTCATGTCTAGTGAGTTGGCTCACTAAGAGCTGCTGAGGCAGTGGCTGTCATTTTCTCTTCGTATCTTAGAGGTGGGAAGCAGACTGTTTTCAGAAGTATTGCAGTCAGTAGGCAAACCGTAGGTGAAAGCTGAAAGAAAGTAATGGCTTTAGTAGAGGTTTTGCTTGGAAGGCGTCTTCTCTAGACACCCTCCACCCCTTCTCTCCACTACACATGCCCTTTATTAATGCATTTTTTTCAAACTGTTCTTTCCAAGACTGACTCAACACAACCACATTCTGATTTAGCCCAGCCTTGATTAAGACTTATCCAACCCCTAGATTTACAAAGTCTTTCCACGAAAGTGCCTTAACTTTCATTTAAGATCTTAAGATTGTGTATTGGAATTTGGTCATTCACTAAGGGCATGGTCAGTGATGGCATCTAAATAGGATTTGCAGTCAGTCAAAGTGAAAGTTCAACTGCATAGAAAAGAGCAAATACCAGGTTATTACTTACTTTGAGAGTGTAAGAGATGCTCTAGTGTCATCAGTTCCTAAACAGCTTTTTGATAATGAGATGACTTTTGGCTTAGTCTTGGTAAATCAACCTGTTCTCACACTGAGATACTGATTTTTCTGAGTAAATTTGCATCAATAATTCTGAAGTTAATTGAAATTCATGCTTCCTCCTTCAGCCACTCAGTTTATATAAGACAAATACTAAATGTATCTTGTTTTAGATCTACCCTTTCTTAGGATCTCATTTTCATTTCAGCCAAAGTAATAGTTGCACTACTTCAATTTAAAGTGGAATGCCCTATTCCTGCGGTTCTCTTTACAGAGATTTTTGGTCTTGATAATTATTTTTGCATAGGAAGTTGGTAAATTACCCTGTACTTTATAGTACCAGACTCTTAATACCTCATTTATCAAATGAAGCAAGAATCAGCTTCTCTACCAAAAAGTAACTTATCTATGTTTTTATATGAAAAAATCTTTATACTGTCAAATGCAAGTAACTGGCATAATTGGTCAAGTCCCTGCTGTAGCTTGTTTAGTAACTAAGCAGCATAAATTCTGCAAATGCATCCTAGTTATGTAGGCAGCATTGCCAGATGATATTACATAGTGAGAGTTGAACATTAAGTAGTCCATTATTTGGTTAAAGAAGTAGAGAAAATGTTATGTTTTATCGACACCTAAAATAACATTTTTGTCACAGAATGTCTGGAATCTTAAAATCATTTGAATATGATTTGTGATATAATAAATGCTTTAGAAGTCCAACAGAAACCACGAATGCTGAATTTAGATTTATCCAATATCATTGTCATATTCCTGTGAGACAAACCAAACATTACTGCAGAGTTCTTCAAAAACAACTTCACTGGATAAAATGAATGTGTGAGCACATACACAAATTCAAATTATAAAATACATTAGAACCTGTAGAGAAATTTATGTAATCATATGCAGCCTAGGAGTGAACACTGACAAAGGTTTTGCCACTAATTTCTAGTTTCCTGACTCTGCATTTCATACGTTCATGGGTTTAGCTTTTTATCCTGCCTAGAAAAAAAAAAAAGTTTTAAATATTTTTAGACTTTTGTGAACTGTGTTGGCTCACCTACATTCATAAAGGAGGCTGGCAAATATGAGGAAAGAGTTATGACGACTGATAGAACCACATATTTGACTGACACTGGGGTCAAGGAATGTGAAGAGTCCCATGAAAATCTGTTGTTCTAACCTTAACAGCAGGCTCTTTTTAAAAAATAACTTCTTTGGTATATATGTCTCAAAATAATCAAATGACAAACATGCAGATAGTGAATAGCGCTGGAACACTAATATGTGTTTCTAGAGATTCTACGATTTTTATAGAGACCATGGTTGATTAAGCTACCAATTACGAAGTCATCGGTTCCTTTATCAGCAGCAGGTATTTGTCAGGAAAGTTAGCTCTTGAGCTAGGCATTTGAGTAAGCCAGGGACTCTTGCCATCTAAAATAGCTGCCATTTTGTATTCCTCCTTCTCCAACAAAGAAGAGAGAGGCACTACAGAGCTGACCCTTAATATCAATGACTTTCATCAATATTGCATCAAATTAATGCCAAGAGGTAGAGTACACAGTAATAAGGAAGATGAGTCGAATACAAATATAAAGTGTGCAGCCTGAGTACCAAGTGCTGGCTACAGAGCAAAGCACTTTTTGCATTGCCTCCAGCAATTCAATTGGCTGTACTTTTCCCCATCTGCAAAACAGCTACAATTTTGTACAGTCCATGTAGGTGCTAAGATGATTAATTAGAGAATATCTGTAAAACATTTAGTGCATGAAAACTCTATATAAATGCTAAATCTTAATACTTGATAATAATAAAAAAATTCCATTGTACTCAGTGACAGGAAAAGGACACTGACACATGTTACAAGTAGACTGAAACACAAGGAAGGGATGGTAGTCAGGGAAACCAGTGGCCTCTTCTTTGGATCAATGACAGTCTACAAACAAATTACCATTTTAGCAACAGATACCTGAAGACATGCTCATATGCTATATTACCTCTGCTTAGAAGACTTCTCATCCAGCTTTGCTTGCTTATATATGATTTTCTCCCTTTACTCAGCTCCCCGTTTTCTGTTAGGGAACTAAAGATGCAAAAACATTTTCTGTTTCTAAATGTATTTATATTTTTCTGTTTGCCTCTTCTTTCCCCCTTCTCATCTTGATTGTATTTACCTCTCTTGGGCTTTTTCTTTCTTTTATTTTCAGCCATCTCATTTCCAGTCAGCAGTGACAGTTCAAGCACTAAAGGATAAGAAGCGGTTCCTTGGTTGTATGTAAAATGCATAACTAAACATGAAAAAAGAAAAAAAAAAGAAACACTAAATAAAACCCCAACTGAGAAAAACTGAGAAGCCACTTGTAGGAAGAAACACCTGACCTCCACCATAAGCTGTCCTCATTCCTGACCAGGTCTCCTACTGGAGGATGCTAAGCACAGGTGCCACTGGCTGGCTGTCACATCCTCCTGACCAGCAGCTGGGATACCGTGCTGAAGAGAAACGTCTGTGTTGTCCCTAAAAGACATGCAGCTTCCAGCCCCCCTCCTTCAGCCGGTTCTGCAGCATGACTAAGACATTTAGGATAAAATCGGTAATCCACAAAAATGTTTTTCACCTGTTCATGTCTGCCAAGTTGTTTTACTTCAGAAATTCTTGAGTACCTATGAAAAAAACCAGCAACCAAAACCCAAATACTGCATGCTTGCTTTTCCAAAAGAAAACAGTTCTGCGAGTGGAAACAGTTTTCTCATTATCATATATAGTACTCATGCAACAAGAAAAATACTGGTGGTGGAAGCAACTAGCAGGTTAAAAAAAATTCTTTCCATCTGATAGAAAAAAAAAAAAGTTATGTAATTGCATTCTAAACTCTGTTTTCCAGTGTTTTTAAGATGTCCAACTCAAACAATTGCTAGGTCAGCAGGTAAATGGTCTCAGCTTCTCTAAACCATTTAGTTGTCTTAAGTAACTTCCAGCTAATCCATAGCAATAGTCCATAGATTTCAGAAGGAATCAAGTTTGAGTAACTTTAAAAGATCCCAGTAAGTAAAAGTTGAATTTCGGTGTAACATTATCATTAATGACAAGAGCTCACAATACAGACTAAAAGCAGAAGCACTGGTGATTTGACATTCCGAAGGAAGTTAGAAAAATGCCAGACTACAGGCAAAGCTGTGGTGTCACAAAGCGTGCAGTAGTGACACAAGGCTTCGTTGCCGATCTGCATTTCGTCACCTCCAGCATGAGACTTATCCTCAATTGCTTGTCCAGGTAGCAGCAGTGAACACGTACTTAGTCCAATCATTTGCTGTTTTCATATAGGGATGATGCTTCAAGGACGGCATGAAATTTGGCAAGAAGAATGGGGTTAGCTCCAGCAGAGTTTCAGAATATGTGCGTTATTATAAGACAATAAATAATCAGATCAGTATTTTCAGTCAAGATCTGATTTTTTTTGAGATGTGCTATTCTAGAACACAAGCTATTCTAAAATATCTAATTTATTCCAAGTTCCACAGCCCAAGTTATATAGTCGGTTAACTCTGTGATATCTGACCTTTATGTCTCTAAAATATATTTTAAAAGTTTGTATCAATGGGATACAAATCTTCCAATTCTCTTTGATGCATTTTAAGTAAGTTGTAACAAAACAAAACCTCAAAACAAAACTAACACAACGAGTTAGAGATGGACAAATCTGAGGTAGAACAACAAAAACTTTATATAAAATTTGAGAATAGATGGTAATGACAGCACACATTTTCCCTTTCACATTATAATATATACCTATATGCAACACTGGACTAGAACCAAAGATGCAATTTTAACTAGTTTGAGCAGATAGAAAAATCAAAACCTGTTTGAAACATAGGATTATATTTCATAGAATCATAGTATGGTTTGGGTTGGAAGGGACCTTAAAAATCATCGCGTTCCAACCCCACCCTGCCATGCTAGGGACAACTCCCACTAGACCAGGTTGCTCAAGACCCCATCCAACCTGGATTTGAACACATCCAGTGGTGAAGCATCCACAGCTTCCCTGGGCAACCTGTTCCACTGTCTCACCACCCTCAGAGTGAAGAATTTCCTTCTTATTTCCAATCCAAATCTACCCTCTTCCAGTTTCAAACCATTAAACCTCATCCTATCACCACAGACCTTTGCAAGAAGTCCTCCTCCATTTTTCTGGTAGGCCCCCTTCAGATACTGGTAGGGCAAAAAAGGTCTCCCCGGAGCCTTCTCTTCCCCAGGCTGAACAAGAGGTAACTTACTTCCTGTAAGGGAGTAATTCGGAGAGCTGCAATGTTTGCACCGTTTCTGCAAATCACTGGAGTATATTCATGACATCTCTCCTGGCATTTTGTTTATTAACTGTTCACACATACGTAGACAAAGGTATGACTCTTACTTCAAAGCTGGATTATCAACCTAGTTTCCAGTCATTTAAAATGCTATTTCCAGATACACAGACCATGTCCTTTCAGATTTCTTTTTTTGTTCTAAGTTAAAACAGAACAAATCTTTTAATTTCAGATCTTGAATGAGGTACCAGTTTTATTACTTCACCTAACAAGAACTAGTTCAAAAACTCTTGTATACTCTACAGAGTATCAGGGAAAAAAAACCACCTTCCCTGTTCCTCTGATACCAAACCACTAGTAAATTAAAAAAGCCCCACAGCTCCAGGGCATAATGCTCTTTGATTCTATTCCATCACAAAAGAACTGTCTTAAAGCTTAACATACAAATGCAATGGTGCGTAGGGAGGTATCAACATGGTTTGAAAAATTATTTTAGATGGGGTTAAACTGGGAACTGACACTTGACTAATATTTCATCAGGTCAGCTTCCTGCTCAGAAATAGAATGAGACAAGGAGAATACATGAGATCGGTTTAGAATGATGAATGGGGAAAGCAGGCTTTTTTTGTGGTAGATTTTTAAAGAAACAAACACAATAAAAAAACAAATCTCCAAGGGAAATTAACCATTTGAAAGAAATCGGTGTTTACTCTCTCAAAAGATTTCATCTGCCCTTGGCATTTCCTGTGCTCTAATTCAAAGCCTATCATGGTATCAGATTCATCCATGATGTGGGAATTAGCTGCTTTCAAAATGAACTCACCTTCTAAAATGTTGCTTGAAATTGATACAGACATTCATAAACCAACACAACAGTCCGTTTACACTCCAGCATTCCTTTTCACCACAGCTGCAGGTAAGGCCACTGCTGAAAGCAAGCAATATTCCTACTAAAACCAGGAGGCAGAGGGTCTCACCATGGTGAAAAAATAACATTAATTGAAAGAGGAAGAAGCCTATCATTTGGCCTATCATCAAATGGATCAAAATCCATTTGTCAGCTGTTCTCTAGAGTAGAAGATGAAATTTCAAGCAAAGCAGTAAAAGTGATGCCTATTTGGTTATATTTGCATTCAACAATTTGAACTTCCTTTTCCTCCAAATTCCTGATGGTTTAGATAAGATACATTTTCTGGACTTACCAAGACTATCTGCTGCAGCATAATTTTCACTTATAAAGAAAATTGTAAGTATTTTTTTTCAGATCAACCTTTGCTTGGTTTATAAACCCCACCGTTGTAAACAGTGTCGTATACTGTCACAATTTATGTCACGAACCTTCTAGGTAAAGGTTTCAGGTCCAGAAGATCTTACTCCCCATTTTGATTCAGGTTGGTGTTTCGTTATAATGTTATAAATAATGTTAAATTAACAAAGAAAAGTCTCCTGCTAGTAAATAGGAACCCAGGCTTGGAATAAATACAGTTTTGGCAAGAAATTCTCTCTGAGGGAAATTATAGACCCATGAAGCCAGTTAGACCATCTGTCTAAATCCCTTTGGAGTCATTCAGATACTTGTAGGATATTCATTTTGCACAGAACCTGGAGGTGAGGGAAAACCATGGCCTCTAGATAACCCAAGCCTTTCAGACTCTCATGAAAGTTAAATTTAGTCAGTTTTCAGAGCCAAACAGCTTTCTCCTTTAGAGAAGCTAATTTTATATCTTGGATAATTGCCTTCACCTTTAACATGCTGTAGACCTGGAGCTTCCAAAACATCCTAAACCGCAGGACTGGGACAATCTCAGTGTAGCGCTTGACAACCAGTGTTCTGGATTTATTTTGCAACTCTGCTGCAGAGTACCAGCATGGCTGTTCTCAGTGCCAGCTGCTTTTCATCTGTGAAGCTGGAGTTTGAAATAGCTATCAACAATTGTCACACAAAAGCAGCATGCTATGCTGAAGGAAAACAGGATTGTCGTCCACCAGCAAGCTGCTAGCTCATTGTCTCTTGGGAATAATAATAGAATTGTTTGCTGCAACAGAATTTTGACGTCAGATTTCATCAAGTACTTTTCCGATAAGCACAGTGATTCTTTTCAGAGAGGGAAACTCTCGTAAATGTCTCCCATAAAAACAGCCTCCTTCACCATCGGCACCAAAATAACAATGCAGTATTTAAAATGCAAATCTCCTTGGAGAAAGAGAGTAATAAAGAACTCCCAGGGCATGCGCTTACATGCGGCAAAAACAACCTAATGATCGGCTACCTTCTATAATCTCTGCTCCTATGTTGAATACTCCCACCGCTTGCACCACTCTGATTCTTACAAGATCCTTCCACTAGCTGCTTTATATCATTAAAACAGGAGAAGGACATCTTATTTTGTGGGGTTTGTTACCTAGATGCTTGAATGGGGAGTGGGAGCCCCGTTAGGGTTGCAGGCTGAACCAGTAACATGAGCAATAGTGCACACATGAAAAACCTCTGCTCCACTTGTATCACACACAGTTAAATTGTCATTTGCTACAGTAGAGAAGATGAAACTGTCAAAATTCCAATGTAAGAAGAGTTTGTTTTGCCCCACACAAACATATTCCTACTACAACATGGCCTGTGTTGTTTGTCGTTGTTTTATCAACGATATAGACAGCGGGATCGAGTGCACCATCAGCAAGTTTGCAGATGACACCAAGCTGAGTGGTGCTGTTGATACACCAGAGGGACAGGATGTCATCCAGAGGGACCTGGATGGGCTGGAGAGGTAGGCCTGGGTGCAGCTCATGAGGTTCAACAAGAGCAAGTGCACGGTCCTGCACCTGGGCAGGAACAATCCCCACTATCAATACAGACTGGGGGATGAGGCAATAGAGAGCAGCCCTGCAGAAAAGGACTTGAGGGTGCTGATTGATAGATGAGAAGCTGGACATGAGTAAACAGTGTGGGCTTGCAGCCCAGAAGGCCAATCGAATCCTGGGCTGCATCAAAAAAAGTGTGGCTAGCAGATCGAGAGAGGTGATTCTGCCGCTCTACTCTGTGCTTGTGAGACCTCACCTGGAATACTGCATCCAGCTCTGGAGCCCTCAGCACAGGAAGGACATGGACCTGGTGGAGTGGGTCCAGAGGAGAGCCACAAAGATGATCAGGGGGCTGGAATACCTCCCCTACGAGGACAGGCTGAGGGAACTGGGATTGTTCAGCCTGGAGAAGAGAAGGCTTTGGGGAGATCTAATAGCGACCTTCCAGTACCTGAAGGGAGCTTATAAAAAGACTGGAAAAGGACTGTTTACAAAGGCCTGTAGTGATAGGACGAGGGGTAATGATTTTAAATTAGAAAAGAGTAGATTTAGATTAGACATAAGGAAGAATTTCTTTACCATGAGGGTAATAGAACACTGGAACAGGTTGCCCAAGGAGGGGGTTGGGGCCCCATCCCTAGAGACGTTCATGGTGGGGCTTGACGTGGCTCTGAGTAACCTGCTCTCAGCAGGGGGGTTGGACTAGATGACCTCTGAAGGTCCCTTCTAACCCAGACAATTCTATGATTCTATAAATTTCAGCTACTGAAGAAGAAGTTTGAAAGATTTAGAGAAATGTATTAACCTACTTTATGGTATAGCATGGTCTGGATTGTAAGCAGCCAGTTTGACTTGACTTTACAGAGCAGAAGAGGTAAATATGAGAATTTGGTCTTCCAAATCAGCCTTTGAGAAGATATGAATGGGCAATAAACTAGAAAAGGCCAAATGTTCTCTCCTATTCTATCCAAGTAAACAAGCTCAGCACCGACAACACAGCAGATGTTTTCCTTTGGGAAAATCCCAGCTGAGACCCACAGTAAATTTTCTTTGGCATACAGTGTTTACTTCAGCTTGCTGATTGAACTGTTCATTCACATTTGCCATCGTCTATCCATAAGGTCCTTGTATACCCACCACTTATTTACACTTTAAAGAAACAAACAAACCACAAAACAATAGCAAAGTTATACAAAGACTGCAGTAGTATAAGAGCAGGAATTCATTTTAAAGGGTTTGTGATCTTCAAGCAGAAGGGTGCTCTTGAACCAGTAACTGTAAAGGGTGCTTGAACTATTACTTGTAAATGATGACAATAGTCAGCTCACGATGGTTTTGGGGTTTCACAGTGTGTGTTGTGGATCAGCCAGGTTTAGCCTTTCTGCAGCTTCCCTGACTGCACCACAGGCTCCTTGCACAAGGCTGTGCTCAGACTGCTACTGCTTAAAAGTTGTTACAGCTCCTAAAAGAAATCGGTCTGGAAGCTTGTCCCAAAGTGAATGCTCTCAATTTTAGCCTCTAGCTGAGTGTTAGCTACTTCAAAATATGAGTAATGTCAGAGAATCCACATATATATATATCTCCAAAGGTCTTTCATCAGCAGATACTCAAGGCAATAAATTGCATTTAGTTCCTGACTCCTTATCCCTCCTCATGGGCCATGGTGTGTAAATCACAAGTTCTCCGTGCTTCAGATTCACAACTGTACAACATGGAGAATAATACTTTGTCCCTCTCTACCTTAGCTCCTGCTCCTTCAGGAGAGAGCCTCCTCCTTGGTAACTGTACTAACAGCTGCTATCCCAATTTCACAATGTTTCAGGACATGGAACGAGAAGGTGTGAAGAATTCCTTGAATTAGAATAACAGTGTCATGGTTTAAGTTTATGAAAAAATTCAAAGTCACAAAAACAATGTGCTGCTCACAGAGGTCAAGGGACCTACCTGCACTTTAACACTTTAGAAAAACATGTCACATTGCCACGTAATAGAGGCCAGTGTTGACATGTTTGGGGTTTGTTTTTTTATTTAATCCCAGTGATAATTTCAATGAGATTAGATTAGACTATTTGTAAATTCAACTTCACAAGTTTCATTTGTGAATACAGAAAGACAAAAAGGTAGATTGACAAATTTAAGATAGATGTGATAGTTAAGTTAATATAGAACTTTAGCATTCTTTAACCTGTCTGAAGGAAAAAAAAAGCTTTAGGTGTTCTGCTTGCAAAGAAAGAATTATGAGCTCAGTGAACAAAAAGGCAGGGCAGTCAATTTATAATAGCAGCTTGGAAAAGTACATACTTTGATGGCTTCAAACTAATATTATTTTAAGATATACCAGTACCTTTAACAAAAATTAAAGGATTTTTTTAATATAACTTTTTTTTTTTTTCCTTCAAATTTCAGAGCAACTGTCCTGAGAAGATCCCAGGCTTTCTTCTGATAGAGCCAAATGCTAGGTGAAGTTTCTAGACAGATGTCAATATGGAGAGTGAGAGCTCATAAAATTCAGCAGAAGTTTTCACAAACATTGTGAGATCATTTGTGAGGTGACTGTGCAGTTTGATAGATTGCAATTATTACCAGTTAAATGTTCAATTCTTTCCACAAAGTAATCAGCCAACAAAGATTAGCTCATTATGCAAATGCAGACAGTGAACACTGTGTGCACAGTGGTGTAACAAAGATGCTGCACTGGTAGCAAACTACTTAAGGTACAGAGAGAAAGCAGAATTTAAAACAGTAAATGTAATAATAAAAACCAATTAGAGAGAGTGTAAACATTAGGTCTGAGACTAAGAAATTAGAAAAGAAATAACTATCAAATTAGTATGCCAGCATGGAGTTGGAAAGCAAGGCCCTTCATAAAATAATCAGAGCACAACAGAGACCATCTGAATTTAAAATTGCAGTTCCAATGGATATGAAAGTATCATCCACTTGCAACAAAAATCAGCCCCAAGGGGTATATGAAATTAACTGAGCTCTCACCCTACTGTAGAATGGTGTCTTCTGTGCAATGCCGTCCTGTGTTTACAAAGCTGACAATTTCTTGACAGAACCATTTTGTTAAAACTGCCGGCGCACTGGCCTCAGGCAGCTCTTCTGAAGCAACAACAGAAACTGTGAGAAAGTGAAGAGTTCTCCATAATCCCATGGCAGGTATTTCAAAAACCTTGCTTGCATTACCTGAGGTCAAGCTCTTCTCGCCCTGCCAACGTGGCTTTCTGAAAGTGCTGGCAACCTCATCAGGAGCAAACAAGAAATGACTCATCTTGTAACACCACACAAGTTGCCCAGGCTGTGAGCTAACGACTAGCATCCCAGTTCAGGTTGGGAAGCCTTCTAGAGACATGACTGCACGTGTGCCCATGCTATGTCCATACAACTTGCAGGCAAGAGCGATCAGCTTTGAGTTAGCACATAATTGCACATCTCCATGTCAGTATAGCCTATTCCAATCTCACTGAGAAACCGCAAGCTCTAAGCACATCTTATTATATGGAAGTGTTCTTAACTTAAATAGTTCCAGGTTTTTGGATCAATAACAAAAGACACTAACTGGAAGTCCCAGCTTGACACATTTGTTTAGGTAAAGGTATCCCAACAGCACTACAATAGATAACATATCCTGGAAAACAGCTTAAAGAAACATACTTGTTTCAAAGGTGGGCATCCTGTTCTTTGGATAGGCATTCAAATTGCCATACGTACTAAGGTCCTTCTAAAGATGTTTTTCACATCTTTAGAAGAGTTTGAGGCTTAAAACTGGTGCTTGTATGCTCCACTGTAGACTGTGTCTGTGTCCTAAGAATTTGCTTGGTTTCTTTCAAACATTTTGATCGTTCATGGATAGTCTCAGACAGACATCACTAATACATTACTATCCAATATCTAGACTAAAATAATTCACTGCTTCTCGATATGATCTTAATAGAATCATAGTATAGTCTGTGTTGGAAGGGACCTTAAAGATCAT
>VWZK01013505.1:45624-64508 GCA_013396935.1 Baryphthengus martii | reverse complement strand
TGAAGGAATTATTCTTTGAAAATGCATTTATTATTTTTTTTTTCTTCAGAAATTATAACCAGGAGAATGCCAAACCTTGTAGAGATGGCAATCCATTGCAGAAGGAGAATTTCTAAATATCTGAAAGATGTGCTCATCTAAAGTATCACTCATGTTTCAAGATGGCCAGTGAAACCATTTTATTACTGCAGTTAGTTGGAAAGAGCGCTAATCTGCAAAAATCAGATAATGTACTTATTTCTAAAAGCCTGGAACAAAAGAGCCAGTAGAGATTTGCTGAGTAGTTGCAAGATAGCCATTAAATATAAATATTTTTAAAAACAATTTACTCTTTCCTAATGCTTTTAGAGCAGCATGTGGGAACAGAGTCTAAGTGCAGCATCTTACTGCATTAAAAAGGACAGGATGAAGGTTATTTGGCTCCAGATTTAACCCTTCTATCTCTTAACTGCTCATAGCAGTTCCTAACCTATATAGACTATTTGAGTTTACATAAAACTTACCCTTCTTTTCTAATGGTAACGATACAAGTTTCAATTTTTAGAACAGCTGTTCCAAATGATCTACATTTTTCACATTCCTATAGAAACAAACTATTTTTAATAGTGAATTCAAGTTTAAGTTTCCATTCCTCAAATTAAAAATAGCAGCAGAACTGGGAATTGCTTTTTTCTTCATGCTGAGCATGCATTGTAGATGGAAAAAAGAACTGCTTTTGGGGGGTCTGTATACCTATAAATGATACAAGTACTTACATGACTGGTTCAAATGAAAATGTATAGGCCAGTTAGAACGAAAAGAGGCTGATTTTTGCTCCAAACTATCCAGATCTCACTCCAGTATAAGCAATAATGGAATTTAATTCTGCCACTTGGGAAGCAAAGTGTCATTCAAGCCCTCGATAAGAGCAGTGCACCTAATAGAGTACAGCCCATTACTTCTCCGCAGGAGGCAGACTGGCTGAACCGTGAGACCTCTTCTCACGAGAGAGGAACAACGACGAGGCTGATGGTACCAACATCAGCCTTTGCAAGGTGGCTCTCATGCTTAGGGCATTCTGAAGCAGACCTGCAGCAACTGCATTGCACAGCACTTGGCCTGGGCTTCCTCTAGCTCCATACAGAACCTTCATGGCCCAAAAGCCCAAAGACAAGCGTTGACTTTTTACTCTGCCCAAAATGACAAGCAGGCCTGGCAGTGGGGTGGTTTTTAGCATCGTGCTGAGGATGCTCACAAGTGTTAGGCGAGGCCTGTGCGGATAGTATCAGGGCACTGTAAAGAGCTGAGTGAGCCAAAGCTCACGTGGACTTATCCACACTGCCAAGGAATAATCGATCCCTGGAGAGAAGTGTCCCAGGACCTCTATCTCATTCACTCCAGAGGAGAATCGAGGAATGAACTAACACACAGACAGGACAGAGGACACAGGAGCAAACATACCTTAGAAAAATCCTTCTTGATTCATGATACTCCCACATTTGGAGTTTTGGTAGCTGTAGTAGAATTCATCTGATCTAACTTAAGACACCTGAGTCCAAGCAAAAGACTTGAGGCTACTTTCACTGTCAACAAAGAAAAAAGGCCCATCCATACAGTGACTCACCTGGGCTTTCTTAGATGCCTGTTTAAGGATGAAACAGTTGAGTCTTCATGAGTGGCAGAGCAGCAGCCCTGCTGAACCTGGGCTTACAGCGGATGCCCAACTGAATATGAGCCAACAGTGCACTCTCATCACAAGGCAGACAAAAAGCACGCTGAGCACTACCGACTGGCTGGAAGTGGCCAGCAGATGGGAGGGAATGTTTTGTTCTTTTCTGCTCGGCACTGACGAGGCCGTACTTGGAATCCAGTCCAGTTTTGGCACAACTGGTACAAAAGGGATGTGGAGATACTGGAACTGGTCCACTGGAGGGCTATCAAGCTGGTTATCTAGAGAACATGGCCTACAAGGAGAGTGGAGGAAGCTGGACTTGTTCAGTCAGGCACAGAGGAGTCCAAGTGTGGTCTAACTGCAGCCTGTGACTGCTTGGAAAGAGCTACACAGATAACACAGCTGAAGCTTTCTCAGCAATGTCAGATAATGTAACAAGGGGCAATGGCCAAAAAAATGCTGCTTTGAGACTCAGACTGGACAGTAAGAAAAAATATTTCACCAGGAGGGTTACAGAAGTTAGATCTGGGTTAGATCAGCCAGAGGGGCAGCTGAATTCCTGTTGTTGGAGGTTGTCGAGACTATAAAACCACGGCTGAACTGCTCCCATGTTGGTAAAAGCCCAGCTTTGAGCACAAGGATGTGCTAACACATCTAAGATTCTGTCATAAACTCAAGACAAACAGCCTGGAAATTACAGCTGGGTCAATACACTACTGGGTGAGTATTTCTGCTGAAGTCCACAGGTTTTCACAGTGTGCTCTTTGGGAAACTAAACAGCCCTGAGCCACGCTCGGCCTCACTGGAGTCAACAGCAAAATTCTCTAGAGCTGGGATAAGTGTTGAACTGACAGTGGAAAACCAGGATTTGATGAGGGAGACAAACTAGTAATACACACAGTTCATAAGCAGATACATTCGTAAAGAGCAATGGCTTTTGTCTGTAGCATGTGAAGTGCTGCAATCCATGATGACATCTACTACCATCATCTCTGGAATGTATCCAAGCCCCCCTTTAATTCTCTACTATTAACAATAAAAGGAAATTATTGTCCAGAACTATGGGGACAGATACTGAACAGAGTCATCTGAGCTCTCTCTCAGTCCCTGGGATTCTCTTAAGTAACTTGGGACATACTAAACTGATTTTTTGCGGTACAGAGTTCCTTCTAAACCCATACATTAAATTCATTGCTGAAAAAATCCATTTAGTTTGATTTTTCTTAACATTTATTATACACTTAGAATAAATTTATTGTGTCTTTGGCATAGGTAAGAAGGGAAATTTAACTTTCAGTAAGGACAAAAATATAGTTCCCAAAGGCAACTGCGTGAAGAATTATAAAGCACAGTTAAGCTTGGCTTAGAAACAAGATTCATTTCTTCTCATCCTGTGAGTGTGACCAGATGGGCTTGCGTTTCTGGATGAAGGCTTCAATACCCTCCTGTCCATCTCTCAAAGTCAAATTGTCTATCATGACCTGAGTAGTCATTTTGTAAGCAGTATCGAGGTCCTGTGTAATCTGTCTGTAAAAGGTGGCCTTCCCCAACGCCAGGACGGATTTGCTGCTTTCGCAGATCTTCTGAGAGATTTTCATGGTCTCCTCTTCCAGCTTGTCTTCTGGCACCACCTTGCTGACGAGCCCGTGCAGTAATGCTTCTTGGGCAGAAAGAGGTTCACCCGTGAAAAGCATCTCTAATGCCACCTAAACAAGAAAAAATATTGCATTCAGTCCATCCAACTGCCTTATTGCTTTGGTTCGTTTGGGGAATTTCAGCCTCCTCCTTCAAGTACAAGTTGACAAATGCAAGATTTACATCTTTTGGCCTCTTAAACTGCCAAGGAAGTGTTAAGATGTTTCAGCAAAGAGAAGGACCGAGTCTAAAGCTGGCCTTTAGTCAAACCTGCCCACTGATTCCACCTGTCCTAGGCTGGCACCTTTGGGTTTCTTTTCAACAGCCCACAATCTCTAGAGATTGCAGTAGGAATTAAGAAAGACGTGGATGGTCCACAACGTCAAATGCCTGAATTCGGTATTTTAAGATGGGCATATAGTAATAAATAAAGACTTAGAATCATAGAATCATAGAATCGTTGAGGCTGGAATAGACCTCTGAGATCATCAAGTCCAGCCTATGACCCCAACACCACAACACCTAGCTAGACTTACTACATCAATATGTAGATTTGAAAATACCTCCTTTAGTTTTAAGTTTAGTCGGGGTATTTTTAAATATATCCTTATTGCTGCATTTATTTCGGTCTCCTGCTGCTTCCAGCATCTTGTACTTGAGGTTTCAAATTAAAAAATCTCCCAGGTACTCAGTGGCTATTCAATGTTATATATCAGTAAGAATTTTTCCCCTTGACTCTTGATGCTATTGACCAAAATCCTGAATCGTTAAGAGCTGATTATCCTCATTAGTGTCTTTGCTCTGGTAGCTACACTGGCAACATTTCATCTGATAAAAGGTAAAACTCGTAATCCCAAGTACTGCAGGGAATGTTCTTGCTACTTTGCAAAGTGGCCCAGAGTTGTGTATCCCACAAATTTCAAAAAGGTAATCACAAACCCCAGCAATACTCATTCAGAAAGAGTTACAACTGTACACTACAGCACACTTGTAAAAAAACCACCCAGAGACAGACTACATTTGAACAGCGAGGCCTTGAAGATGGGAAATAGAAAGTCAAAGCTCTCATTCAGTTAATTGGACTTGTGCAGTTAAGTCACAGCATCTCAGCAGAGCCCTGCTGGGCTTGGAGAGTCTGTCTGCATGAATCCATCTGGATCAGAACTTAGAATTTCTTTCCTCACTTACAGAAGCTTTACAGACCCTAGTACGGTTTATGCAGTGAGAGATGTGTAGTCACAAGCAGTAGGACATAAAGTAGGAAGAAAGTACAGGAGGGTTTCAGATGCTATTTAAAGCATCTTGATCTACACCCAGGCAGATCATGCTGGCCGTGAAATGTCACTGCCTGGCAGGAGTTGATACCGCGGTGAGACTGACATCCTGAGCTTGCAGGGGTTTCCTCATCGGAGGAGAACATCATTGTCTAAAGCACAGAGCTGTCTTTTGGAAAGGAAAGGGATCGCTGCGCTGGTGTGCTGCTGGTGTGAGCTCATGCTGTCTGGAATCGCATCGGTAGGAAGCTGCTTTCCCTAAACTCCTTTTCACAATGCAAAGAGTTACGACGATGTCTTTTGCAGTGAAGTATTTTGAATGTTGTACTGCAGGGAAATAAAGTTTAGGCAATGGAACTACAACTCCGAACATGGGAACCTACTTCTGGCAAAACGACAAAGAGATGTGGGAAGGAAGCCTACCTTTCTTGGAAGAGATCGGCCCAAGGCCACAGCTGGTGTGGAGCAAAACAGTCCAATGTTTACTCCAGGAGTAGCAAATTGAGATTTCTCACTTGCCACTGCGATATCACAGCTTGCCACAAGCTGACAGCCTGCTGCTGTAGCCAAGCCATTTACTTTGGCGATCACTGGCACTGGAAGTTTCTGGATTAACGTCATAACCTGCATGCACAAAAGAAAGTGGCCAGTTAGTCCTTGAAATTTAAGCAGTGGCTGTTCTAAAAGTTGCAATTGCTTGACACACCCGACGTGCATTTTTCAGTTTTATTAACCAGAGTTGAGCAAAAGAAGTAAACTCTCTGCAAAACCTGTTCTAATGCACGAGACCACTGTCGTTTCAGTCTCTGCAGAGTCGTGTTTCGGTAGCCTGAGCTGGTCCTACTAACTCCAGCGGAAATGGAAACCACAAGAATGAAAGGCAGAAACACTTGTCATCAGACCGTGCATGGCGCTCGGGTGCCTCTGCAGGGCAGGTCTAGTCTTCCTGGCCGCGGGAAGATCTGTATCTGAGACACACCAGCCCCACCTCCATCTGCACCGTAACGGAAAATGGACTTAACAGAAGTCTCTGGCCCAGGAAATTAAAGCAGCTTCTTGCTGCTTTCTCCATGATCTCAAGTCTGGGTTAATCTCACCCAAACACAATCACTGAATGTCTTTCTAGGCTTATTCTGCATTCCAGGGAGAGACTTACCTGCCAGAAAACAATTTTTCCTGCTTGTGTTAGACTTAAGATTCATTCTTTCTCGCTCAGATAATTCCTGATGGCTGGACATCCCACTTCAGACAGCTGAAGTCAAGAAAGATGAATTTCTCTGAACTTTACTAACTCAGGTTCTCCTTCCATACAGTGTGAATCAACAAACTCACCTCATTCTAATGTCTCAAGATAAAAAATACTAATTTAATGATTACAGTCATCATCTGGGTTAAAAAAGGATAAATTTCATATTAGCACAGCAAGATAACGAATTTTCATTTGCTACTTCAATTTCTCCAGTAGATGAAGTCTAGCGAATTCTATGTTGTTTAGGTAAAACTATCTACAGCCAGTTTTGAACACGATCAGTCTTTGTCTCTGTTCTCTGTTTAAAACCAACTGTTTCAGTGGATCATGAAAAGCAAACAACAAAAGAGCCACACTGTGTGCACGTGTGCAGGCAAACAACTCTAGAGTACTCCTGTGGTTACAAAAATTCAAACTCAACTGCTTCTCTGAAAAACCCAGTACTCGTGGTCTGGTATTTGAAAAGCCTCTGGAGAAGGGATATTATCAGCTGTTTCACACTCTTATGTGGCAAGTACTTAATTCTCAGCTACTGCATTATATAGGAATGCTACATGCCTGGAGAAACATGGGTGTAGCAGCTGAGAGGATCTGCTTAAGATTACCAGTCACAGACAGATGTAGAAGCCAAGGTTCCTGAAACTCCATCCAATGCTCTGGACCCCCCAGCCCACAACGCTGTAGGCAGGGCATTTAGGGGAGGATCCATTCTACGTAAGTGCCGAAATCCGAGAAGACATGATCCTGTTTTGGAAGCCCTCAAAAGTACCTTTTTTCTCTATTGACCAAAAAACGCGCAAAAGTTAATTATTCTATCAGACAACTACAATTTAGGCATTATTTAGGATCCTAAATCAAGTCTAAATTAATTTTTCTATTTATGTTTGCCTGTAAAGTGCCATTATTATCTAACAGTAAGACCTTCTTCCTCCATGGGGATACTAGTGAGTTGTGAATTATGAGAAACTTAAATCCCTTTAGGATACTCAGGTAGAGTTTAAAGCACTTAGCCCTATCATGATCACTTCGTTTCAATTCCTACATTTAATTTCTTCCTGTACTTCCTTTGCCTATTTCAAAGAAGCATTTAGGTTGGCAGTGACCTCTTGAGATCTATGAGTCCAACTGCCCTCCTCAAGCAGGCCTGGGTAGAGCAGGTTCTCCAGGACTGTGTCCAGTTGTGTTTTGACTGTATTTCTATCTCTGAATTTCATGGTCTCAGGAATACGCATCTAAAATTGGTGTATCAGTTTTTATTTGTAATAATGCTCCCTTATTAAACTTCCAGTGGGGCACCATTCTCACAAAGAAGGCTAGGCTTGTTTTAATTCGAAACGCTGACACTCTGTTATATTTTGCTATTTCTCTTTATTAATCAAAGTTAGGCTTGCTACACTACTCATTAATCCTGATTAAAGCCACAATGCTGGATATATGTACAGGACAATTTAAATTCTTCTGGTCCTTAAAGTGAGAAATTGATCACAAAATCAAGATTTCGTGCCATATGGAGCAAGTTTCACGTTTTTTTTCTCTGTCTGATCTTTCATATTCTGTGACCAGGAAGCCACATGGTTCAGTTTCCCACCGACAGCATACTGGTGTTCTGCTCCGCAACTGCAAAATTAATATTAAACTATTGGCTTCTAAACTATTGGGCCTTGGCTCCTCTCTGGTGAAAGGACTAACCTGTCATTCAGTCCTATTTGCGCTTACCTCTCTGTGAGCAGCACACCAAGATGAAATCCAGGCAAAGCTGCCAGGATGATTCTTTCATAGGACACTGAAGACTTTCAGTGGCAACTTTCAAGATGGTTTTTACACCGGTTGTTAAATGTGGGCTTGCCAATGTGTCTAGAGATCGTTATTACACGAGGAACTAGAGCAAAGTTTTCAAATGACTTCCTGTGGTCACACTGAGCAGGATTAGGGGGTCAAATTCTAGCGCCATCACAATCAAAGTGGGTTTTGTCATTCTCTCCAAAGGCACCAGGACTCCCTTTAACTTCCAGACCTCCAGGGCTGTGCCTTTGTAACAAGAGCTTGTATGGTCTGCTAACTGGGCAACCAGCGAGTCAAATCTTACTTTCACATTGTCTACGAGAGGAAGAGATGGGCCAGGTACAGATCTCTTCGCTCCTGTGACCAATGACAGGACTCGGGGAAATAGCTGAAAGCTGAACCAGGGGAGGTTTAGGTTGGATATCAGGAAAAAGTTCTTCACCCAGAGAGTGGTCGAGAAGTGGAACAAGCTCCCCTGGGAAGTGGTCCCAGCACCGAGCCTGCCTGAGTTCAAGAGGTGTTTGGACGATGTTCTCAGGCACATGGTGTGATTCTTGGGGTGCCCTACACAGGGACAGGAGTTGGACTCAATGATCCTGATGGGTCCCTTTTAACCCAGCATATTCTATGATTCTATGATTCTACTTGATGTTTAAGCTGGTCTAGAGTTCTTAGTCTGATGCTGGGAACAAACATTTGATCACAAGTGATTTGAAGGTGGCTATCCCTAGATTTCTAGGAAAGACATTGCCCAAGTACTCAGCTGTGAGGAACCCTGGCTAAAGTAAGGAATACACCATGACTACACCTGTTGTAGGAGACATGCACATTGGCATTCTAACCCTTTTCTTCGCACATAGAGAAATCCAATGAAAACATAATTTCACCATCAGGATCAGGTATTAAAAGGGCAGAGCTGCAAAAAGCAAGGAATCTGGAGCAACAGTCTGCGCTTGAGCTAGCGGATGAGTAACGCTTTCCCTCCTTGAACCAGTATCACTGCTTGCTCTTAATACCAGGCAAAAGAACTTGAGAGCTGCTTACCTCTGCACATATTTCAAATACTTGGGAATGATGCTTCACATCATCTTCACTTGACAGTTCCTTTAAATCATGGCCGGAACAAAAGACAGGTCCTTCAGCTGCAAGGAATTGCAGGAAAAGTCAGGAGTAGCTTTGATTCTCATCAACGCCCCGGCAGGCCTAATGTCAATGAGATGTCAATGAGATGTCAATGGTCAAAAAGGAGCCTGGGCTGGGAGTTTTACAGAGAGTACCAAAATACTGCCCTGTGGGCTCTGTCACAACTTTGAACTGCCACCATGCAACATTTAACCACAGTAACACCCACAAACATTTTTAAAGGCCTGATTTTACTTTCATTTCAAGTTAAAGCAGTTAAAAATAAGATACTTCACACTTCTGAGCTCAGTTGCTTGTAAGGGTATCGTTCGAAGCAGCTCTTTGGTACAATGTAAACTAGTCAGCCGGAGCAAGGATGGAGTGCTCTGCTCTCGGACTAATAAATACCGTTAGTCTCTGTTTATTGTACCCAGCATTAATGATTAACTTTGGCTAAATAAGCATCAACATTTTTGTGTTGTGGCGTTCAAGGCCACAACTGGAAAAAAAAAAAAAACGAAAAAGAAAAAGAAAAGAAAAAAAGAAAAAAAGAAGAAGAAAAAAAAGGTTTGTTCTGCTAGAGTTGAGAAGAACCAGAAGGACTGTTGGTTCATCTTCTCCACTGTTATCTAGAGAATCCCAAAAAGCATGTCCAGGATTTGGGCAGCAAAAGAGCAGATTTCTGTGGACCCAAGCATTGGATCTGCTTGCCTCCAGTGGCAGCTAAGATGAGAACAGCCTTTATGGGTATCTTTACAACAGCTTTCCTTTGTCATGAGGATATCTGCCGTAAGAATAAAATAATTTGATGCTTTTGAATTCTTCAAAACTTCTCAGATATGTGTATGGATGTGACACTTCCATTTACAGCTATGCAGACGTGACCTTACCTGTGCTTTTGTTTCTTACGGATCAGATTATTGTGACACAGTCTATCCAGAAAAAAACACACCGTTAACACCGGTCGGCTCATGGGATCAGCAATACAGGTCTGGAGATTGATCACATCTGCATTTGTGCCTCAATGAAGAAGAATCCACTGCAGAGTCTGCGTTAAAGACTCAAAGCATTCCCTGAGAAGTCTTGGATTTTTCTTGAGATTTCTTCTTTTGCATTCCATTCAGCAAGGGAAGTGGAAATCAACAGGAACATGCAGTTTCTTTTGAAACTAAACCAGATGACATCATGCTTGCAAACTCCCAGACTACTGTACTCTCAAAGAACCCGAAGTGTCACAAAGTTTGTAACTGCTGAACATCTCTATATATATGGTGAACATACATATATATTTAATGTCACCCCATGAAGTTAGCTTACTTCCACTCTCATATGTATGTATGTGCACTAACACAGTGTTTTCCTCTCTGTAAGGAAAGAGCAGCATCCTAAACTAATAAAACCTCTTTCTCCAAGGGATTTGGAAGGGTGGCAGGGGAATATTATCTTCAAATAGCACAGGAAAGAAAAAAAAAGGCTTAAGAACAGCTCAAGTTTCATTATCTTTAAGAACTCTATCAGTTAATACCTAAAGGGAAGAAAACTGTAATGGGCTCTGAGGGGATGTTTTACACCTGCAGATTTCGTGTGACTGCAGTATCAACATTATGGCCTGTCCTTCACGGAAGAGCTTTAAAAACAATTTTGACAAACCGGTGGCAAAGTAATCAGGCTGATCCTGGCTTAGAGCAGGGGATCAGAGCACATCATTTGAGAAACCCTGTGAGCCGTTTACTACACTCTATACCTGCTACCAAACACACTAAGCATCATATCAGCTCAGCCTGTTCCTGCACAAAACCCCGTATCTGGGAATGTTCTTTCTTTAGCATTCCATAAGCATTAGAACCTGGCTTTTGTCCTGTTTAAAGTATTCTTTACATATCGTTTTTAAACCAATTATTTCATCTGCTGATTGTTTTTACAAAAGGAAAAAGCTGATGGGATTCTGGAAACATACTGCACAACCTGACTCAAACACTGACATTTTGAAACGTGTTTCTAGTGTTTCTTCTTACACGTGTTAAGGATCAACAAAAGCATAACAAACCCCGGGTCAGGTGTTAATGCTGTGTTCAAGAATGAGGAATTCAGTGTGTGAGAGTAGAAACTGGGATGAGTACAGAAGAACAGCAGGAGAGCGGGGTCTGAAGGGTGAGGGCACCCGTAGGATCCCCTGCACGGTTCTGGCCAACCCTACAGAAAACAACACACGAGTCGGTTCCCGTCCCAGTTTCCTGTAATTCTGTGAGAGATTTAGGTTTAAACTCAACATTACCCCCTTTCTCCTCCCTCTCTCGCCCTCCCTTTTTCTTCCGTCGGCTTGAAATGACGTAGTACCTGAAATGATGATAACTCGGAGGTCTTTGCTTTTGACGTCGTGCAGCAGGTCCCCCCTGAGGGACTGCAGCATGGCCAGGGACAGCGCGTTTCTTTTCCGCGGGTTGTTCAAGATAATGTTTCTGTGAAAGCCGTTAAATACAACGAGGGTTACTCTAAAGAATAAATAAATCACAAACGCATTCCAAGCCCCAGGGATGGGCCCGCAGCGGTGCCTTGACACCTCCACACATCACCCCCCGACACCCCCTCCCGCCGCCGCCTCACCGGACNTACTGGGTTCAGTTTTCAGCCACTCACTCCAAGAAGGACATTGAGGGGCTGGAGTAGGTCCAAAGAAGGGCAACAAAGCTGGTGAAGGGCCTACAGAACAAATCCTATTAGGAGTGGCTGAGGGACCTGGGGCTGTTTAGCGTGGAGAAAAAGAAGGCTCGGGGGAGACCTCACTCTCGACAACTGCCTGAAAGGAGGTTGTAGCGAGATGAGGGTTGATCTAGTCTCCCAAGTAACAAGCAATAGGACAAGAGTAAATGGTCTGAAGTTGCACCAGGGGAGGTTTAGTTTGGATATTAGGAAAAATTTCTTCCCTGAAAGGGTTGTCAAGCCCTGGCCCAGGCTGCCTAGGGAAATAGTGGAGTCCCCACCCCTGGAGGTATTTAAAAGTCATGTAGATGAGGGACATGGTTTAGTGGTGGACCTGGCAGTGCTGGGTTAATGGTTGGACTTGATGATCTCAAAGGTTTCCTTCAGCCAAAACGATTCTGTGATTCTATGATCAATGGAGGGTACAACTGTGTTACACACAAAGAGTGAGATCACGTTGAGACCGAGAGTAACTGGTATGGTATGAAATTCAACACTATACGGTTTGGGGGCATATACTTGGGAACTAATAAGCTCGTCATTTATTCAGTGGGAGCTCGTAATTTGGAAATGACTGTGGAGAAGACCTTGGGTTTCTTAATTGGTTCCAGAGAGTCCGTCTGTAATCTGTATGCTGCGTCCAAGAGGCTATAAGACAAATGTGATTTTAAAAGGTGATTTTAAAATTCAAATGTGATTTTAAAATTCAAAGTATTTTAGGGACGTACAGGAACACTCACAGCTCATCCTTGATTATTGCTTCTGGTCATCCACATTCAAGAAGCCAAACACTGCTCTCTAACAGGTCTGTCCCCAGCCTATACTGGAACCTGGGGTTGTTCCTGCCCAGAAGCCAAGTGGACATAATCTGTTGGTTCTTGTTGTGGTGGTGGTGGGTTGTTTTTTTTTTTTCTGTATTTTTTTTTAGTAGAGGGAGCTCAGGAGGCTTCTGAAAGGGGTAATGTAGATCTGGGGAAGTTGGCTCCCCTCCATTTGTGTTTCTGCTACACCCCAGAGCTCTCCTTTGCCAGCTCCTAGTACGACACGTAGTAAGTCTTCCCAGTTTGAGAGAGGTGCAACTCTCTGTAGACCCTGATTACTCAAAACAGGTCTTCAGAAAATGTCACTTTGCAGTATAACCTCTCACATTTCTTTCATTCTTCTTTTCTCTGTTTACTCAAAAGAGTGATGACCTCTCTCCACACCTGGCTCAGGGAGTCTCCTGGGAAAGAAGCAGCCGTGCGGATGAGGCAGCAAGTGAACAATCCTATCTGCCATGAGATGCCAATAGGCCCAGAGACCAAGCAGTGTTGTTCCAGGAGACACAGGCTGCCCCAGACACGATTCCTGCCTCTTCCTTATCACACCGATTCATGGGTGCAAGCTGGAACATAGGAGGTTCCGCTTAAACTCTAGAAGGAACTTCTTTACAGTAAGGGTGACAGAGCACTGGAACAGGCTGCCCAGGGGGGTTGTGGAGTCTCCTTCTCTGGAGACATTCAAGACCCGCCTGGACACCTTCCTGTGTGATGTCATTTAGGTTCCTGCTCTGGCAGGGGGATTGGACTTGATGATCCTTTGAGGTCCCTTCCAATCCCTAGCATTCTGTGATTCTGTGATTCTGTGATGGTGTATCCTTTCCTAAGTGTGAGGGGAGCTTATTAGTCAGTGAGGTGTTTTGTGCACATTCAGGTCTTCATTGTTTGTGCTCCGTTTTCTAGCAGAGCACTCGATACCCTAAAATAAAATAGACAGGTGTCCAGCATATGTTCCTTGTAAATGTAAATCTATGCTCCTGCTTCCCGAGCTCCCCATTCTTGTGAGTTCTTGCAAAGTACTTGTAGGTTCCCAAACGTGTCTCTAGTTTTTCTCAGTGTCTCCTTTGAACCTCCGCAGCTTCTTCTGACTGTAGTGGCAATTGTGGCTTTTCAGTTCTGAGCATCAGCCTCATAAAAGAACGACTTGAATTCTGTATTTAATAGTATGTTTACTTATACAGATAGTAACAGGCTTAGCGGATACAGTTTTTACTTACTGATTTTATATTGCCTAAGCCAGTGACCCGTCAGATGTTGGGTTTTGTGGCTCTACTGCAATACCAACAGTGGGTTTATGTACATTTTGAAGTGTTGAAGGACACTGGTAGGCCTGACAGCTAGGTCTGCACTGGGCTTTCCTCACTTCCCATTTTCATTTTCTCATGGTTGTACTTCATGGACATTCACTGAAAAGTTCTTCCCAGATTTACTTTTAATATATGGTAGGAATCTGTAGTAAAAAAAATAAAATTGCCCATTTAGAAGAAAAGGAAATCATCTTAAATAGATCACAGCAGCTTTCAAAGTCCCTGCTTGGTGTGGCAAAGGCCAGCACACAATGCGTGTGCCAGCTCGGGGAGGAGTTCTCAATCCCCTGCAACCCTGACCAGTGACCTCTTTCAAGCTGGCCTTGTGAATGCAATCTTTTTTTTCTTTCTCTTTTTTTTTTTTTTCCCCCTAGTTCCTTTTCTTTCGCTGCCTTCTTGTCCCTTTTCTGTCCAGCTCCAAGGAAAGACTTTTTTTTGGTCTCCCCAAAAAGCTTCTTTTTAATACAGAGTTTCCAACTCCGTGGAAATTCTGTTCCTTGTCACTTTGATTGACAACCTCATGTTTCCTTTCACACCCACCCCCATTATAGATTATTTTTTTTTTTTTTTTGGCTGCAGCTTCCCCAGTGCATTAAAATGCTGCTGCCTTCTCTTGAGAAACCGCTGAAAAAACTTTTCCTATTCTAGGCAGCTCTCCGTTTTATAGCATCTGCCAGCAGCACTGTGGTTATGGCTGAGCTCACACTTCCAACTGGAGACAACTGGGAGCCAGGATTGCAAGTACCAGCTGGGGCTTTTCTAACCTTTAGCTGCATTGACCCTTCATGGAAAATATGATAAAGGACATAACACAACTTCAGCGTTAGATCACGGCAGAAACTTTCCAGGTATTGCGCTGTGCTAGGAAAAGATGTTTTGGACTTGAATTGGGCTTAGCTGCTCTGAAGCACTCTGGGGTCTCCGTTCTGATGTGGCTACATCACAAGCATGGACAGCAAAGATAATAGGCAGCAGCTCCTTCTTTATAAAGCACAAGTTATTTATTTGGGTCTTTATTTCCTTGGCTTCCAGTGAGCCCAGATGGGACCCGCACCTTGTAGGAGTACCCACTTCACCCTGACGGGGAGTATAAAGAGCAGCTCATCCCAGGGCAAGGGCAGACCTTGTTGGGATGAGGCTGAAATGTGAACCACATCTACACACAGAGGTAAATGAGTCGATATACACATCCAGACTTCTACCTAGTAATTGGGATGCTGTGATGAAAAATTGGGACTTTTTGATGGAAGGTGAGGCAGGCCTATGCCTAGCTGAGTTTGATGCAAATTATTTCTCGTGAAACGCTGGCATTCCCAGAGGGTCTTGTGACCTGATTTTCAAGGCTGCTAAAGGCACTCACGTCCCACTGGGAGCCAGAGGGGTTCAGCACCTTTATAACTCAAGGACTGCTTCGTGGTAGTTCCAGGATAACAGGAAGAGCAGGGCCCTGATCTTGCACCCAGGACAAGGAAAATAATTTATTTTCCTGCTTTGTGAATTCTGCTAGTGAAGAGATAGATGAGTGCCTTATGGTTTCTCTGATGTGGAACCCTCCAGGCCTGCCTAGAGAAAAGATGTAAAAAAAGTCTGTATTTTTGTTCCTGTTTAGCCAGGACTCTGAGCTGAGTCCCAGAACCACATGTGGGGTGCTGTCTGTGTCTCCTACATTCTTTCTTGTATCCTTAGACATTTATGTTTTCTATATAGGTATTAAGACAAAAATATCACAGGCACTTCAGGACAATATTCGCTTGGGCTGGGAATTTCTAAAACCATAAAGCTAAGGGCTCATTTTTGGGTCCTAGCCTTGGTTCTGGGGGTTTTTGTTGTTGTTTTTTTTGTTTGTTTGTTTTTTGGTTTTTTTTAAGATATTAGTCTACTTTAGTCACAGGAAGATAGGTCATATACCAGCCTTCTCTTTAGAGAGGCTTTAATTGCTAGAAGGAGTAATTGAAAATCAGTTACAGGATGAATGTATAGCAGAATATCAGAAAAGTTTAGCCTGTACTCTAAGAGAAATTGACTTTTTTTTTAAAAAAATGATTATTTTTGCTAAAATAAAGGCCTTGAGTCCAGTTTTAACTCCATGACTGCTACTGGTATTTCATAAGAACCTCTGGACCAGGCTCAACACCTGCCCTCCAGTCAGGCTCAGAGTAGGACCTTACCTGGCAGTGCTGCTTCCTCCTCTCGTTACATTTAACGCTCCTTCGGCAAACAAGCCAGTGTCCTGTTTGGCTTTGACATTAAATATAAAGCTCTCAGTGTCATTAGTTGGTTTGGTTTTTTCCTGCAATTACTGCTCAGAGCTTTTTCTGTCACGGTGTGGCAGCACTGCTCCGTGAAATGCTACTTATTTTCCCTTCGGCTTGAGAACCAGGTTAATGATCAAAGCCCTTTTGTCACTAGACCCATCCCTGTTCCTCTGTATTTGCCGTTTTCTCTCTTATCCTTCCCACACTCATTTTTCATCCTTCATTGTCCTCGCTTCCTCAGAGCTTTTCAAGTGATTCATATTCCCCTGGCTTCAGTATTAGATTTTCATATGTGCCTCCCAATTATGAGATTCTTAAGTCATGAACAATTATTAGAATTACAAAATCTGTGGGAGGCTATAACGGGCTTGGAAAAAAAGTGGTATTCATGCCTGTCCTCAGAGTGTCTAACCTTAGATTCCCAATTTAGATGCTTAATCCTGTAAAGCTCCCTGGACAATGAATAGAGATGCGTGCTTCTCCGCAGGGCTGCTCTCCAGGCTGCCTGTGCCTCTCTCCAGATTGCGTAGGGAACCAAGAGGAACTGGTCAGATGCCTCTTGCAGATGGTGTGAACATTCCTCTCACCGCCACAAAAGGTACAGATGCTGCTCTCAGCCCAGAGACCTCACTGAAGGAAGGGAGTTCCAGAATCCTCTCAGCCTGACGATCCTCTGGCTGTCTCTCTGCTGCGGTTACGGAGAAAAGCATTGCTGGGAAACATGAGGTAAATTGTAGCTGCTGTTTGGGGACAAGAGCAAAAATTTTGCCTCTGAGCTCTCTGTACTTGGGAACAGCTACTGTCGTTGTGTGGCTTTGCTTCGAGCCATGTCTGCAAAGGACAATTTTCACCACAAAATGACACCCCTACCAACCTTGTCCCTGCCTCTGCTGGTAACTTCTTGCCATAGCAAAACACGTTGAATTTTCTGGATCACCTGTTTCCTGCCCTTTGGCCGATTTTCAGTTAATTTTTCTTTCATTCCTTTTCTTTTCACCTCATTAACAACCACCAGAGGCATCACATTACAGAAAAATATTCATTTATTTTCACTTAAATAGAATATTTATCCAATAAGAATACTGGAATCTTAACAAATGACCCTGAGTTTTATAGGGAAATAGGAGAATTACAGAATCCTAATAGTTAACGGTCAGAAGGTCCATGGGGATAAGACAGATAAAATCTATCTTATAAAAAAAGTTTAGACAGAAAAAGTTTAGACAGAAACATTTACACAGTCACAGAAGAGTTGAGTCCAGTGAGGAGCTGAAGCCACGCACATCGGTACCAGACTGGGGCGAGAGGTGGAGGATGCTCTCAAGTGTCCTCAGATGAAACATTTCCTGCAAGGGGCTTGCTCCAGAATGCTGCTCATTAACGGGTTGTGGGCGACCGATTGTATATTTTACCTTATCTTCCATCTTCTCTCCCCTGTGCTGGGTCAAGTGTGGGAGCCATGAGGCAGGACAAGGAATCGCCAGCAGAGCTGCCAACTGCTCTGTGTGTATTTCCTTCCCTTGCATGGGAGGGAACGCCAGCCAGGAGTTGGGGCTCAGACCCTAAGGCAGCTGGCCCTGTCACCCTCACCGCACCGGTTTATCTTACCGAGGCCACGCACGTGGAACTGGCAATGCGCTGGCACGAAGGAAGGGGCGCTGGCTTGGATCAACACAGCTGCCCGATCTTGTGGAGAAACATCCTGTAGCTCTCTGTGTCAAAGTGCTCGTGGTTCCTGTTTCCAGGCAGAGGAAATATTAATACGTAACGAGCAGAGAAAATCATTCTATATTTAGGGAATACTAACACGCAAATTAGAAGGGACATTTTTATAATAAAGGCTTCTTACAGTTTTGAAGGGAAAAAAAAAAAAAAAGGTTCAGGGAATGATGTCTACCAGTCGCCCAGATTGGTCAAGGAGGTTGGAAGAGATATTAAAAGTTGCAGGGAAATTGTTGCTGAGGAGAACAAAAAAGGCAGAAGTGAATGCTCATGATGAGGAAAAGGCTGCAGCGTTAAGTTCAGTGACCATCTGTCTCGTGTGACCTACCGACCAATTAATCGAGAGGCGTGAGCCGGTCGATACGCATCGCTCGGAGCCAGAGCCAGCCTCGCCCATCACCCGGCGAAGAGTTACGGGCCATGGAAAGAAGCCAAGTAAAAATGTGTGTCTGCAGATATGCCAAACAACGACACTGTAAGAGAGAGGATTATATATAAAGGGAACTTTGGGTTACTGTGACAGTGCGTGATTGAATTGAAATTTGTAGAAAAGAGTCTTTACTAGTTCTGTAGCTGAAGAAATAAGTCACGTTGCTACGTCCCTAACACTTTGCGTCGCCCGCCCTCTCACTCCCCCACCATACGTCCAGTCCTCCCGATCACCCTGTCCATTAACAGTGTGAATTACAGTGTGAAGAGCGCAGGGTTTTGTCAGGTCAAGCACAACAGATGATTGCCCAGTGAACTCTTCGGCTTTTCTCTTCCTAGAGGCGATAATTTGGGTCTCTAGTCTCTGTCCAGCCATCAGTGTTCTTAAAAGAATTGGATACTTAAGATCACTGAGAACCCCAAGCTGCTATCTGTCGCGGTTTAGGGTCAGGGCAGCCCCAGAACCTAACAGACGCTCTCTGTTAACTCCACTCCTCCCCAAAGGGGAAGAGAAAAGGAATAAGGGAGAGAGATTTAGCGATTAGAAAAGGAAACTAGAACAGCTTTAATGAAAGCGGAAAATAATAATAATAAAATGGAATATATACAAATATATACCCAAGCCCTCCTGATGGCACATGTCACCATCACCACTGATGTTGTGGAGCAGGCACTGGGAAAGTCCCGGGCAGGGTCCAGCAGCAGACGAGAACCGAGTTCAGGAGCTGTATTCTGGTACTGGATTCAGGAGCACTCCAATCAGGATTGAAGGCAGAATGAACAGAGTCCTCTTTGGATTCCAGCTGTTGAAGGAACGAGGAAGAATCCGAGCGAGGACCCAGAGCAAGAGGCCCCGAGCTGAGAGCAACTGAGCCAGGGCCCCCAGCAGCCAAATGTGGCATCTATGGGATGGGATATCCCGTGGGTCAGTTTAAGGGCA
>VWZK01013505.1:0-45209 GCA_013396935.1 Baryphthengus martii | reverse complement strand
GGTAACTGGCTCACCTTCATGATGGTTATAGTCCTTTCTCAGATTCTGCAGCTCCTTCATAGAGAAAGGTCTGTTGTCACCCTCTGCATCTGATGAGTCTACATCACAGAATCACAGAATTGTTGAGGCTGGAATAGACCTCTGAGATCATCAAGTCCAGCCTATGACCCAACACCACAACACCTAGCTAAACCATGGCACTAAGTGCCACATCCAATCTTTCCTTAAACACCTCCAGGGATGGTGACTCCACCACCTCCCTGGGCAGTCCATTCCAGCGCCTCATGACCCTTTCCATGAGGGGTTTGCCTTAGAAGGACCTGCTCTGTTATCCTTCGGCCCTGGGTGAGCTGTTGAGGGGCCTGCCCCATTATCATCTGACAACACTGGGCGATCTGTGTTTGTTAGGTGTTTCTTTCCAGTTGCAGAGGTGTCAGGCCTCACCTGTGGTTCTGAATCACTCTCTGATTCAGCTGGAGGAGGACTCTCTCCCTGATCTGGAGTTAGCGGATTTTGTTACTAATAATATGTTTGGTTTCACTTGGGGAAGTTACGCTTTTCCCCAGTATGCTAATGTAGCAGGAGACAAAGAGTACGATGATCTTTCCAAAGGTAAGCAGGCTGAAATAGCCTCCATGATAATGTTAATCTCCTGCCTTTAAAATGATGCTGTTGTTTTCCCAAAGAACAGCCTCCTGCTCAACAGCAACACTACAGTAAACAGAAGATTTTCATCGCTGTGTATCTGGGAGCTGAGCTCATTAGTGCTGGAAAGATTCTTAATATGGAAATGGACTTATCAATTATCAATGAACATCTTAATGAACTAATCACATTAGTGAATTTTTAGAGTTCCGTTTACTTCAAATAGCCAACTGACTTATCTTTGCCTCTTTGCCTTTTTTTTTTTTTTTTTTTTCACTTTTTCATGCCGTTTGTGTGAGAAACTTGTGCTTGGGCTTCACAAGACAGCAGGAGAGACGTGTGCACACTGATTTCCCCCTCTCTTCTCACCAGAGGCAAGAAAATCAGGTGCTTCTCTGATTTACATCCTACTTAATCTCTCTGACATTAATTTACTTAAATCTGGGTACATTATTTGTCCAATTAGATCTGTACAATATGCAAAAAATGAGGGTTTGTCTGGGTCTCTTTAAAATAATGTAGTTTAATAGATCACTTATTTTAAAACACAGCTACCTTTCATTTCTCCTTCATCAATATTTATGTGCCTAGTTCTAGAGGAGGCCAAAAAGAGACCATTTCTAGCTAGTAATTTATTTAAATTCTACTTTTTAAAATGTTGTTGTTGTTGTTTCAGGAGTACCTTTTGTGCTTGACATGTTCAGCTCGAGGAACCTGGGCCCCTCAACTGATACTACTGTTCTCAGCAGGAACCTTCAGGGAGATGAGCAGCATATGTTTGGACATCTGAGGTATATGAAATAGGATTCTATGAATTAATTGTGGCTGTGAAGTTTTTCGAGTTCTTCATGTTTTTCATGAACATACAGATCTGGTTGTTGACAGTGGCATGAAGTGTCATTGGAATTGCTGAGGATGGAAGATGATGTTGCAAGTCAGCTCAATCTCCATCCTGTTTGAAGCGGATGGCTGGATGGTTGTGAATGGTGCCACATCCAGCTGGTGTCCGGTGACCAGTGGTGTCCCCCAGGGTTCAGTACTGGGCCCAGTTCCATTCAACATCTTTATTGATGACCTGGATGAGGGGATTGAGTCTACCCTTAGTAAATTTGCAGATGACACTAAGTTGGGAGGGAGTGTTGATCTGCTGGAGGGTAGGGAGATGCTGCAGAGGGACCTGGACAGGCTTGATCGATGGGCTGAGGCCAATGGTATGAGGTTCAACAAGGCCAAGTGCAGGGTCCTGCACTTTGGCCACAATAACCCCAGGCAGTGCTACAGACTGGGGGTTGAGTGGCTGGAGAGTGGCCTGGCAGAGAGGGACCTGGGAGTACTGGTTGACAACCGGCTGAACATGAGCCAGCAGTGTGCCCAGGTGGCACGGAAGGCCAATGGGANCTAGGTGTTGTGGTGTTGGGTCATAGGCTGGACTTGATGATCTCAGAGGTCTATTCCAGCCTCAGCAATTCTGTGATTCTGTGATTCTGTGATTCTTATGAACTTCAAGGCGAGGTTGGACAGAGCCTTGAGTAACCTGGTCTAGTTGAGAGGCATCCCTGCCCATAGCAGGGAGGTCGGATTAGATGATCTCTAAGGTCCCTTCCAATTTAGGCCATTCTATGATTCTATGAACTTCACTGCCTCTTTTCTGGACCCAGCAGAGCAATCATCAAGCACTGATGCTGGTGGCAGCTCATGAAGACTTACTTTCAGCTTTTGGATATGAGGTGCTAATAACATCTGCGCAGGCTCAGAGCCACAGCAGTACGCAATGGCATTCAGAGAGCACCGTGGCTCCTCGGTGCTCCCAAAATTGCAGAGCAGCGTGAAGTACATAATTGCACAACTTTTTGATAGGAAAAGACCAACTGCTTTTCTTCAATGCATGTAAATATTAATCCCTTGTCTAGGTCTGGATTAATCTATACGAGTGAAATTACAGGGACGTTAGGAAGGTGAATCATGTTTATTACATGAGTGCCTAAGGCTGAGAAAGTACGAGGCTCCTCCCCACAAGACACAGTACTCGTTGCTCCGAAAAAGCTCAGAGCTGGAGAAAAGCAGCTTAAGGAATATGTAAAAGTGAACGCTGCAACTTGATAGCAAGCATGTAGGTTCTGTGATATTTTGGTGATGTAACAATAGTTACGAGAATGCAAATGGAAAGAAAAGAGAAAGGAGAAAGAGATAGAGAAAAGAGGATTGTTGGAGTAACAGTAACAGGAGCGAAATGAAGCTGGTGTAAAGAGGTTTTGAGCACAGGGCCTGGAACAAACAACCCGTGAACGTGGGTGAAAGTCGAGCCAGAACTGCAGAATGGCTCTGGGGGTGGTTGTCACTCTTGCCTTGGCAGCTGCTCTGATGGTTTGCTTTTTCCCATTCTGAGACCTGGTTCCCCCTAGAAATGGGGACTGCTGTCATTTTAGATGTGAGCCAGAACACCCACAGTTTACTTTTTTCTCTTTGAGACTTCAGGGAGGGAAACCACAGCGTACAGGGAGGGATGTTTGCAGTAATGTGTTGAAAATACTGGCCCAGATCTTCAAGTTTAGGAACTAAAGCCTAGGTATCCACAAGCTAAATTAGCTCAACTCTAGTGCTGGCTTTAAATTAAATCTTGCTGCTCACAGCCTCATTCATCACATGGCATAAAAACAGAGCTGTTTTGATGTCCCTTATTTCTTCACTACATGAGCTCTAGGCCACCTCAGGATTTGTCCTCCGCTGAGGGATTTCTCCTGTAACGCACTGAGCTGTCCGTTTGTTTCTTCCATCTGCTCCTATCTGCTGCAGCAGGGATTAGAATTTGTCTTGAGGAATCCCCATTTTCTTTTCATAGCTTCACTCTGATTCATCATGGGATGGGGCTCAGGCATGAGGAATGTTGCAGGCTGTGAACTATATCCTGCTCAGCCATACACCAGCAGCTTCCACTCATTTGGAAAAAAATGACTGACGTATCCAGGAGGCTAATTTGGTCCTGTTCCTGCTATTAGACCTGCCTGACTTGGTATTGCTCAGAAATAGTTTTCTGGCCTTTGGAAGCCTGTTATTATCATTAGGAGACTCTGTTATTCTTAGTAGGAAGAGGGAGGCTTTTGATGAAAAATAATTCTCCTCTCCTTATCCTCAAGCTTACTGTTCCCCTTCCAGTTGTGTCCAAACATGACAGCTGTGACAAACCCCCCTGGCTCCTTTCTTTGTATGGACAGGTAATCTGTAGCTGCATTCTGTCCAAGATTCTGACTAAACCAAAAAGCGTGGGTTTGTTGGGTTTTTGTGACAGGTTTCTTTGATCCAAGCAATTCCTGTCCTCCGAACGGAAATAAAACAGTGTCCAGTCCTGCAAAGAAAACAGTAAAGAACAAGATACTGTTTTAATATGTTTTTTGAAAGGGTATACTCGCTTAGAAGCTTTAGGTATAGCTGATCCAGCTGGTGGTAGGAGGATGCAGGGGATGAGCCCATCTCAGTGTCCCTTCCAGTTATCTTTTCTATGATGATATGATTGGGAAGATGATAATTATCAGCAATATCCAGTGTGAACACAGGAGCAGATTTGGAGTGCTGCCTGATTACAAGGTATTTGTCTAACACTCATCGTTGTTGTATGAGAATGCTTTAATTAGCACTGAAAACATTTAGTTCCATGCACCCTCTCTGGCAAAAATAGATTGTGCGCCTGGTGGTTTTTACGCAATGTATTAAATGCTGAGTATTTAGACTTACGTGGCCACACAGTGTCATCACCTGAGAACACTGAGAAAACCGAGAAATCCCTGATTTTCATTTGCAACAGAAATATCAAGAATCTTTGTTAATGTATCAGCATTGATTTTGGCGTTGAAATGACTGGAAATATCAACCATGCAGCAGATTTCAGTGCCAGGGAAACATTTTCTCGTCAGGAAGGATGAATGATCACAAAGTGTGTTTTATCTATTCAAAAATAGATAATCAGCTTATAATCATGAAGAGGACAAACGATCCTGATCTATTTCTACAAAGGCAGATCCTGTTCTGGCATCTGAACAGCTGAGTGGGAGGTATGTATATAAAGAAAGACACCACACATACAGAGCAGATGCCTGTTTGGTCCTTATACTGGTTTATATTCAGCTCTAAATGCAGTTTAGATTATATTTTCCAAACCATTTACTTCTCCCCGTTCAGTTCATCATAGTTACTCAAATCTGGAATTTAAACCTGTGTTTCTACGAAGTTGACTGGAAGCAGATTCATTTGCCTGGTGTAAAGGTGAGACTCAGTATGCAGATTAACACACCTAAATTTAGGTGCCTGCACGTAGGTGTTTCCGTGTGAGCTCGCTGTCGTAGCTCCTGTCGCCATCAGAGGAGATACCTATGGTTGCTTTGCTTGATAGCACTCGAGATTCATTGATCATAATCTGATGGTAAAGGAAACTTAGACACTGTGGTGGGTTGACTTTGGCTGGACACCAGGTGCCCACCAAACTGCTCTATCACTCCCCTCCTCAGCAGGTGTGGTGGATTGACCATGGCTGAGCGCCAGGTACCCACCAAGTTGCTCTATCCCTCCCCTCCACCTCCCTCAGCATGACAAGAAGAGAGAGAGTAAGATGGGAAGAGCCCGTGGGTTATGATAAAGGCAGTTTAATGAAAAAAAAAAAAGCAAGGCTGCAGAGCAAAGCAAAGATTTATTCTTTACTTCCCATCAGCAGGCGATGTCTGGCCTTTCCTGGGAAGCAGGGCTCCAGTGTGTGTAGCAGTTGCTTGGAGGACAAGCGTCTTCTCAAATGGATGTCTCCCCCTCCTCCTCCTTTCTCTCCCTTTTATACTTGAGGACATGGTGTGGAATATCTCTTTGGTCAGTTTGGGTCAGCTGTCCCGACTGTGTCCCCTCCCAGGATCTTGCCCACCCTATCCCGCTGTGGGGGCAGATGTTGGAAAGAGCCTTGGTGCTGTGCGAGTGCTGCTCGGCAGCAGCCACAACGCTGGTGTCTTATCAACAGCCTTCTCCCTCCCAATACAAAGCACAGCACCGTAAGAGCTGCTCTGGAGAACATCAACTCCATCTCAGCCAAACCCAATACAGCAGGACAGTGAGTGGAGAAGATAAGATGGAAGAAACCCACATGGGTGAAGATACGGGCAGTTTATTACAGCAAAAATAAAGGCCACAAGTGAAAGCAAAGGGAATCAAAAGATTGATTCTCTGCTTTCCATCAGCAGGTGATGTCCAGCTACTTCCCAGGAAGTACGAATAGTGGTTGCTCCAGAAGATGAATGTCATAGCAACAAATGCCGACCAGCACAGTAAGACCATCAATGCCAGGGCAAAGCACAGAGCCATGATTTGTACCAACGTGTCTCCAAGCTCAGTAATACAAAGAGCTAAAGGGTGCAGCCAACAAACGCTGACCTGCACAGGAGCCTGACACCTACCACCTCCTACAGCTCCAGTAGGCTTAATGCAAAACTGCCCTTGTCTCCAGCCCCACCCTGGATGCCATGAAGAGGACTGCAGTGGGTTGACCACCAAAACTGCTCTATCTCTCCCTTCCTCAACTGGACAGGGGAGAGAAAAATCTAACAAAAGGCTCGTGGGTTGAGATTATCCCAGGGAGAGATTGCTCACCAATTACTGTCATGGGCAAAACAGACTTGACTTGGGGAAATCAGTTTATTACCAAACAAAATCAGAGTAGGATAATGAGAAATAGAAACTAAATCTTAAAACACCTTCCCCTCACCCCTCCCATCTTTCCGGGCTTAACTTTACTCTCCATTTCTTTACCTCCTCCCATCCAGTAGCACAGGGGGACAGGGAATGGGGGTCGCAGTCAGTCCATCACACATTGTCTCTGTTGCTCCTTCCTCCTCAAGGGGAGGACTCCTCACACTCTTCCCGTGCTCCGGTGTGCGGCCCCTCCCAAGGGGGACACTCCTCCATGAACTTTTCAAACATGAGTCCTTCTCACGGGCTGCAGATCTTCACAAATTGTTCCAGCGTGGGCCCCTTCCATGGAGTGTAGCCCTTCAGGAACAGACTGCTCCAGTGTGGGTCCCCCACGGGGTCACAAGTCCTGCCAACAAACCTGCTGCAGTGTGGGCTCCTTTGTCCACGGCTCCACAGGTCCTGCCAGGAGCCTGCTTCAGTGTGGGCATCCCATGGGGTCACAGCCTCCCTTGGGCTCATCCACCTGGGGTTCTCCACGGGCTCTAGGTGGATATCTGCTTCTCCGTTAATTTCCACAGGCTGCAGTGAGACAGCCTGGCTCCTATGGTCTTTACCATGGGCTGCAGGGGAATCTCTGCTCCAGCACCTGGAGCATCTCCTCCCTGTCCTTTTTCACTGACCTTGGCGCCTGCAGAGTTGCTTCTCTCACATGTCCTCACTCCTTTCTTTGGCTGCAGTTTCTGTTGCACAGCAGATTTTTCCCCTTCTTAAATATGTTATGACAGGTGCTACTGTCACTGACTTGCTCAGCCTTGTCCAGCAGCTGGTCCAACTTGGAGCTGGTGGCATTGGCTCTATTGGAGGTAGGGAAAGCTTCCAGCAGCTTTTCATAGAAGGCACCCCTGTAGTCCCACCCACTGTCAAACCTTGACACTTCAACCCAGTACAGACACCTCACTCGCATCGTGAAGACACGTATTGTTTGGTGTCTCAAACGCAGGCTGAACCGGATCTCAGGCATTTATGAAATAGGCATCTAAAGCTGAGCAAGTACTGAGTCATTTCTCAGTATAATCAATGAAGAGCTGGTCAGTGGAGCTTAGGGTGTGATTAATCCAATCAGTTGTGTCTGTTTTATAAAGAGCTAAATCATGCCCTGAACTCCTCTGACTAGCCCTCCAGCAACCAGGACAGAAGCCTAGACACCTTGTTTACATATGGGCACACACATTTTAGACATCTAAGGTTAAGTGAGATTAATCCTACCTTAGGTGGCTACTAGCTGAGGAGATCCTCTTGGCTGACTTCTTGCATGACACAGGCTGTAGAACTGAGTTCAGCAGTCTCTGGAGAAGCAGTCTCACAGAAAAAGGTGGTTAAATACACTTGTTGACCCCGCTCACCTACAGCTCACCCAGAAACTCTGCACACCCCAGGCTTTTCCCAGCTTTCCCACAAAGTCTAGACAAGGAGAAAAAGAGATTCCTTTATGCACAACAAGGGCGGGGGCTCATCACCGATTCCTTCTTCCCATGGGAAGGATTTGGGGGGCGACCGACGAAGGACACAACATGATTATGCTTTTGTATCTCAGTGCAGACGTTCCAGAAAAAAAATTATCAAGAAGAGGCTGATGCAGCACGTGTGACAGATATTCAGGATTGTATGGGATGTATTTTAAATGACAAATCCTGTGTCATTTAATTAATTGATATACAGGGGATGCGTTGGCTTCGCCAGAGGATATTTCTAAACTCTTTGTGCCAACTAATTTTAGTTGAGAGACAGTATAATGAACTTATTCCGTTTTCTGCATTTCCCCAAATATAGATTTCACCCTTTATCTTAACTAGATTGGGAGCAGCACATTGTATTTTCCATCACTTCCCCTGCTTCTAATTAAAATTAGATTATGGGTCAAATCCTTGGCTGGAAAGAGTACATAGACCAGGATCTGCCTTGTATAAAAAAGCTACAAAAACAGGATGTGTTTTATTTGACTGGAGTGAACTTAATGGTCAGGGGTCATTTTCATTTAAGACACACTTTTTTTTCTCATGGTTTTCAAATGTATTTTGCTTCTTAAATGACAGCAAAAATAAAATGCATTTTTCTCAGCATTTTTTCGTAAGGATCTTAAGGCACTTTATTGGCAGTAATTTGCTAAATCTTGCGGTCTCCTTATCTAGTGAATATATCGCTGATTTGCCTTATCTGCTTTCACAGCTTTCAGGCTTATTTTCCTTCAGAGGGAGGGAAGACCCTGGGTGCTTTCCAATGTATAATTACTAAGAGGACAGAAGCCCCATATGTACGTTTATGTACAACTTACTATTTTCCGTTACTTGTGTTTTACTTCGTCTTCCCAAACTGAAAACTTGCTTTCCTCCCCTGGCAGCTGTACTTGTCCCTTGTTTTTAACTACTCCCCTATGAGCCTCCGGTTTGCCCTGTTCCATTCATTCCCTCTAGAAGGGTTTTCAGGTTTTGAAAGTTCACTGCAGGAAGATTTCATAATAAGAACTTAAGGAAAATAGTATAATCTCGCTTTAAAACACTTCCTTCCTCTGTTTTGCTGGTGAATTATAACAATTCACAATACCATCTGGCCAGCAACTGGTACAAAACTGATTTCATTGTTTTAAATGCATTTGTTTCTTTTGGTCGTAGAGCACATAACATGAGGATTCCCTAACTGCCGTTCTGTGGTCAGACCATCGGAGTACAACACCAGGTCAAAATGCGCCCAAATGTTTGCAACTGGGCTAGGAATAGCCTGGGCAAATGATCTGTAGTCTTATAGGGAGTTAGAATGTGAGTCTTGTGGTGAAGGGCAAAATGCAGGTCTGAATTTTGCAGCTTCCTCTATTTTCTAAACTCAAGAGAAAAATCTGAAGAGAAATCCAACCTTCTCCTTCTTAAGGTGACTTTGTAGAAAACTGTTAAGCTCATAGATCAAATTTAAAAAGGAAAGAAACGATTTTCTGAATCCAGCTTTGACATTAACTCAGGATAATGGAAATACAGCTGGACAAAAAGTTTTTATGAGCTTTCTACAATCTCATTCTTGAGGAATCTCACAGAACAATTTGAGAAGTCGGATGGTGCTCTCGACCCAAGTCCAGAAAGGCCAGCTTCCGCTCCAAAACCCAAGTGACAGACTAAGCACAGTTCAGTTCTGAACTTGATCACACATGGATCGGGAGCATTGGTGGTAATGTGGAGGCGAAGGACTGGACCGGGGCCTCTCAGATCATCTGGAGCACTTAATACATAAGGTGAGTGAAAGTACAGGGCTTTCTAGATCCTCTCTCTGAGCAGATTTGGAGCACATGTGAATGATCAGACTTTTAATACATAATTTGAGGCCTGATTCAACGTGTATCCTAAGGTAGTGCAACTTCAGTGAAACTACCTCTCCTTATCCTACAGCCAAATTAAATTTAATGCTCTTGGGTGTTTTCGAAAAGACTGTGAAAATGAACAGTTACTGAAAACAGTCTGTAGTGATTCTGGATGTCCTGACAGCCCTTACGCAAAGTGAATTAACTGGTGTAAATGTACAGACCACTTAGCAACAGCCATTCACTGTCTGTCCCACGAACTGATATTAATCTTCAGTGTCAGTGCTGCTCCAGCCACAACCTTGCTGCCCGATGTCATCTTTGGTGTTGATTTGTTGATACAGATCTTTGGATCGCCACCTTTTTCACATGATCCGTCGCCGATAATAAAGAGGCAAAGGCTTCACATCAATGACATAGAGAGTAAAGTTCTTACAATTTATTTTTAGTCCACCAAAGCATTTTAGTCCTCAGATTTAGACTCTTTAAAGCAAACGTTGCCGCGTACCCAAACACGCGGTGTCTCCTCACGTGCTGCCTCCTTTCCACATGCTCGTGTAACTTCCATGTGAACTCCAGCATATTGTAAAGCCGTGTCGTACGCTTTTAATTTTTACACTGAAGGATTTCAAATGGAACCTAACATAATTAGATTACATGTAATCTCTTCCCATTTTGATCCTATTCTCAAGAGTGTTTGCAAAGGAGCTTACTTGAGTCTTAAATGCACAACTTTAAATCACGCTGACGGTGACGAATGAGGGAAGCACGCTCTGAGGAAAACACAGCGACGCGCAGGACAAAGCCTCCTGACTTTGTCAAGTGAAAAAGGTCTCTCCGTTGGCAGAGTCCGCTTTAAAATCCTCGACATGTAATTTTTAAACTTCTGCTCAAAACCTATAAAAAGTTGATTCAGAGTCTTCCTTTATCCATTTCTCTCCTGAATCAACACAGACCCTTATTAATATCTGCTCGTAACAGGATTCCCAGAGAGATGGTATAGTTTCTATTGAGGTGTCAGCCCTCGAGATAAACTGCAGTTTAGAAGCATTTTCAAAGAGCCATCACCTTCCTGGTAGTATATTAAAAGAGATTATATGTTGCCAGAGACACCGAGCCTTGTCAGGTCAGGGCAAAACAACATTTTAAGCCGATTGGCTCATATATCTCAAGGTATGTGTGTCCTTGCACAAATTCACTTTCTCCTCAACCCAGCGTTTAAGAAAATCCACCTTTCGTGATGTTGATCGATCTGAAGCGTGGGCAGATTGAATCCTGCTTATTATCCTGGGGTTAGGGAAGGAGAGAAAACTCCAGACGTGATAGTAAATTATTGAGCAGAAGGAAACTTTGAGGAAAAAAAGCCTATTATAGGGTGATTGGTGCCTCATCCTTCAGAAAGCTGCTCTTTGCATTCAAATTTTGTGACGGGATAAAGCGTGTTTACACTCCAGGGATATTTGCTAAATGTTTGGGAAGCTTCCCACCGCTTTCCAGGCTAAAGCTGGCTTTGCTTGCCAAAGGTGAGGGCTGCCTTTATTAACGGTGGTGGCTGTCTGCAGGGTTCCCTGGCTTCCTCACAGGATGAAACTGGGTAACTGCTTCCTAGTAAGACCTAGTGTACACACCAGCCCCAGGAGTATCTGTGAGCACCTCTTCTTCACCAGCCAGGAATGTGAATTACCTCCCAGTTGCCATATTTGGGCACTCTTACCGCCAGTTGTGCAATGGTCCTACCGTGGGAAATGAAATCGGTGACTTACTGGTGTGAAACAGCTTGAGAGAGCTTGGCCACCCTCTAGTTGGCTTGTTTCACTCCATGGTTGCCATATGGGCTCGGTTAGGGAAAAGAGAAGCGGACAGGACTTCCACTTCCCTGGCAAGCTACTTCTACAGTTAAGGCTTCACAGGGAACCTTCACGCTGCTTCACCCCAAGCGGGAAGCTGACCGAACACAGATGGCTCAAGGCAGAGGAGGAAGAACGTGTGTAAAAGCCCAACTTGCATCCCCCATTTCACGTTGTGCTGTATAAATTCTACACGAAGCGGAGCCGGGAAGAGACTCTAAATACCACAGTGTTGGAAAAAAAATGATTTTGATCTTCCACAAGGAGCTTTACTTGAATGAACTGAATATATTTCTTCTCCATCAGTAATTTATGCTCCTCTGTCTGCTTGTTTCAGCAGCAAACGGAAAAGGTCATAAAGCTTTAACTTTGGCACTACATTATACAAGTGATTACACCTTTTGTAGGATACACTATTACAGCACAGACCATCCACACATTTTATTATGGGCTCCTGTTTTCATTTGTTTGTAACTTCATGAAAATGTATCCCTTTGAGGTTCTTAAATTTGTTGGTATCTAAGAAATGATTCAATTTCTGTGAACTTTGAGTTACTTCTGACATTCTGGTGGTTACGGGTGAGTGACAATAAACTTGAATAGTGACTGTGCTCTGAAAACTGACTCTATAAAATACTGTCATGAGATTCCAGGTTCTTTGTCTTACTGTAACTCTCCATCTGCTCTTGAGAGTTGGCAAAAACGTATCTTTCAACTACTGTCCTGGAAAACCACACTACGGGTCACAAAAGATGACGCTAATGTTTTGTTTTGTTATGCATCACTGACAATAAGACTTAATCTTCTGTCTTCTTACCCGCTCCTTTTCTTTCTCTACTCTATGTTCTACTTTTCCTTGATTTGAAAGCTATATGATTTCATCCTAGCTTTTCTCTCTCTGTCTTTCATCAGATCCCTTCTCCTTCTGCTGTGGGAGCAGGATGAAATCCGGTTAACAAGAATCTAAAATTCAGATCCAGGAAAAAATCCCAATGTCATATTTTAAGCTCATCATATGCTTCCGTTTTGGTAGAGCCACACGTGCCTCCTTCAGTCAGGCTTTCTAACTTCTGCATCGCCTACATGAAGTCATCTTGCATTATCTATCTAGTCAATGTAGAAAGGGATCTCCAGGAAGTTATAGGCCATGGAATATCCAGCTAAGTGATGCATTTTTGGCGTCGTGATGTTTCAATTCACTGAAAAACTACTCTGTATTAAGGAGATAGTTAAAAAAAAAAAAGTTCTGTACTGTATGAGTATAGCAAACTTTGTTCTATGTGTACTTTTCATGGCTAGAAGAATGCTGAAAGCTAAATCAACATTAAAAAGAGAAAGAAATGACAGATTATTGAAGTAACAGAAGGAATAAGACAGAAGGAGGCGAATGGGAAAAGACAAGAAAATGCTAGAGGAGACAGAAAATTTGGGAAGAAAAGAAGGAAATGAAGAGAATCTGTCTCAACAGAGGGGACAGAAATAGTCCCTCCCATCAGGCAGCGCCAGCAAACCCTGCACACATTCAAATCTGATTCCCATGGCGGGAGCCACCAAAAGCAGGAAGAGAGGCCTGAATCAGTGAAACCTGAACCTCAGCAAAGCAGGGGAGCCTGCAGACAATGGGACTGAGTGCGGGCAGGCGAACAATCAGAATCAAAAGGAAGAGAAACCAGTCTTTTAGGCAGCCAGAAAAATTACATCACCGGTCAGTAACGAAGCACAGGGCAAACCCTCCTGCTCAGAGTCCTGCTCCCACTCCTGGGAGCTCTTAGCACATCTCTTCCTCGATACAATCCAGTATGTCAGTATATAACGGTGGGTTGATGCCGCCACGCGGGTAGAGGCAAACCTCTGCCTAAAGCATCGGTTCTGCAGAAGTGGCTGACGCTAAGCTCCTGGAAATGCCTACGACCCGATCAGGCAAGTGACGGGCTGAAAGTAACGCCTGAAACACAGTCACCCACAACTTTCATTTTGGGGAAAATAAACCAAAGCAAACGCAGCAGGTGGTGTAGCAGCTGAGGACATTGAATCTTGTCAAGTATGGATGTACTTTGTGATACTGGAAAGAACAGCCGGCTGCCACCTATTGTTCCTAGTCCTATAAACACTGCATATCAAATCAGACATTTTGAGTGAAATCCTTTGCGATGATGAGAGCAGGTTTTAAAAGCAATGAGCCTCAGAGGTTCAACAGGCTTGTATTTGTTGAGATACCTGCAGGATCTTTGGAGTCACTCACTCCGAGGGTACGTGCCTGTGCATAAATGGTTTGCATCTTGAATGACATAGAAAAAAACCCCGTTAGTTCACGTGCCTTAAAAATAATCTGCAAGCGAAGTGGAAATGCCATATGCCACAGAAAATATGCTGAAATCCTACATAGCACAGAAGCTAAGCCAAACCTATAGCGCAAACACAATTTGAAAAGGAACAGTCCAAAACCAGTTTTAAAAATTATTTTATTACCAATAAACTTCTATTGGCCGCTGCCTTTTCAGTCCAGAGACTGCAGAATTTTGTAAAGCCAGAAGTCAAGCTCTTCGTGGCTGCAACTGTGTCCTGAGGTGAATTTATGAGTTCAGCCAGATGGGCTGCCTTAGGGATAGGCCACCACCGCAAAGAGCTCCGAAACTGCCATGGATTTCCGTTTTACAAGCACCAATTCAAAGCCTGGGGTTTGATTTCCGAAGCCATCGTTATTCTGAAACCTCGCTCTGCCGGGGGTCACAGCTCCATCAGCGACTGGCTGAGGCGGCTGACGGCAAAAGCCATACGCACCAGTACGCAGAGCCCTGCAGAGCTGGGTGTGCTCTGAAGGCTTGGGAAGCCCAAGAAGGAAGAAAGAAACTCAAGAAGGAATCTGGAGGGGTCATCAAATTAATTCCCTTGTCCCATTGCAAGACTCAAATCTCAGAGGCTTTATTCAGCCAGGAATCGATCCACTGACACACAGCGGGCAGACTGTAAGCCCAACTTGAAGCCAGGCAAATTTATTTCCATGAGCTGTTGCAGTCAGCCGATATAATTCTGCACATATGCTTTGTGTTCTGCTTCATTTTTAAAAATGTTTTTTTATTGAAGAAAATGGGTTTCATAAGCTTCATAACTAAAAAAGACCAAACAACCAAAGGGCAAAGCACATTGAGAAATAATTGCTGATGAAATCTTGTCGTTTTTGCAGCATGAATTGTTGTAGTCCTTTGAAGTCCAGCAGGAAGGGTTGCAAAGTTACAGGGAACAGGACGCTTTAAAAAAGAATGTTATAAATATTCTGTTCTTTCGACTCTGGCTTTGTAATATTGCTGCCAAATAACGTCTGAGGCGATGCCGAGTGCTCAGCATCCTGATGCCGTGTGTCCAAAGTGCAGGCTTGACCAGGTGAGTGTTCGTTTGCAAGGTGTTCGGTGTCTTCACTTCCATGGTTCCAGTCACAGCTGGAGGTGGCTACAATAACCAAACACAGACCAGGTCATCTTCTGAGGTAACCGCTGAATGACCCCAATGTTAACAGCTATTGCCAGCTCACAACGTCATTTACTGAGAAGGTCTGGCCTGCATCAGAAATGTGATGCCCACCAGAAATCCAAGGGTGCCTTACATCTCTCCAGTCCAGATTCACACTCGGTGAGCAAACTGCAGCTTTCCTCTCTAGAGAGCAGAGGGACTCGACACTGGCAGTTTTTCTACCATGTAACCAACACTGCTCATCCTGCTCACATTGGGTGAAGGGATCGAGAGCAGTCCTACGGAGGAGGACTTGGGGCGCTGGAGGGTGAGAAGCTGGATATGAGCTGGCAACGTGTGCTCACAGCCCAGAAGGGCAATCACATCCTGGGCTGCATCAAAAGAAGCATGGCCAGCAGGACCAGGGAGGTTGTTCTCCCCCTCTGCTCTATTCTGGTGAGACCTCACCTGCAGTGCTGGGTCCAGCTCTGGAATTCTCAGTACAAGAAAGACATGGACCCATTGGAGCGTGTCCAGAGGAGGCCACAAAAATGATCAGAGGGCTGGAAACCCTCTGCTATGAGGCCAGGATGAGAGAGTTGGGGTTGTTCAGCTCGGAGAAGAGAAGGCTCCGGGGAGACCTTTTTGTGGCCTTTCAGTACTTAAAGGGGCCTATAAGAAAGATGGGGACACACTTTTTAGCAGGGCCTGTTGCAACAGGACAAAGGGTGATGATTTTGAACTAAAAGAGGGGAGATTTAGACGAGACAGAAGGAAGAATTTTTTTACACTGAGGGTGATGGGACCCTGGCCCAGGTTGCCCAGAGAGGTGGTCAATGCCCCATCCCTGGAACCATTCCAGGTCAGGTTGGCTGGGGCTCTGAGCAATCTGCTCTAGTTGCAGATGTCCCTGCTCCCTGCAGGGGGGCTGGACTAAATGACCTTCAAAGGTCCCCCTCCAACCCAACCCATTCTATGCTTCTATTCTATGATACCTACATGACATGGAAGGTTAATCAGCACGTTGGGAATCGTATGAAGCCAAGCAGAACGAGGCTGGTTGGCAGGCAACATAAAGGACTAGTTTTGAGGGCAGCATAGAAATAACAGCGGTCAAAGACTGAGGAGAACCATGCTGAGCTGGGCCTGCTCCTGCAAAGAGAGCAGAGACACAGGCAATGTCTCTTCTACATCCTCCTGATGCCACCTAGGTGTTTAAGCCCGATAAACAACAATGGTTGCATGTTATACTTTCTCTGACTAAGGACTGTAATAAAAAATGAAGCGATGGGAGAAATGTTACCGCAGGACTTGTACGAGGGAGTAGCGCTAAAACAAGTGAGATCACTGTCAGCCACTTGGGAAGCTGTGAGCTTAGAACTGTTCCACATCCCAGTTATAGTAGGGCAACAGGAAACAACGAACATATGGGGGAAACAAAAATGGTGATCGATGGTTTGAGAATGTACAAAAGAGAGACAAGAGGGTTCAGATGAAGCAGAGAGTTCCCTGTGGAAGACACTTAACTAATTAGGCATTTGGGGAGGAAATATATCCCTAGCTGGAAGAAAGTTTTTGCATTCCAACACCTTCTAAAATTTTTAGGAAGACGATTAAGACTTGAAATTGGATGGAGTCAGATCTGACCACAGCAGCCCTCTTGGCATTTATGGAATAGCGACAGGCTAGTCAATCGTAATTACTTTCTGAAATGTATTGCAAAGCAACAAATAATTTCTGTTTTCAGTTACACTTCCCCTGCACAAGGAGAGGAAACATTTAGACAAAAGCGATCCGAGCTGCTGTGTCTAACTGCCTTCAGCCATCTTTTACATGAAATGAATGTCACGCGGAACCGTGCTCGTACACGCCTCGGTAGATTTTCTAGATCCTCAGAGGCAGTGAGATCTGCTGGCAGGGCCATTTCCCACATCAGAGATGATACTTTCAGTTTTTCCAGAAGTAACAGTACTCAGGCTATTTTTCATCTAAAATGAGAGAGAACTCCAAGGCCAGAAAGCCTATTAAAAATGGAAATGTCTGTGGAGAAGATTTACTGATCTTTGGTTAACCAGTCAATAATTTCTCAACTCATCTAATTTACACTGGAATAATCGAGCAGTGTTTTCCACAGATTGTCACAAAATGTCCTTGTATTACAAGATTTAGCTAAAATTAATATCGGAAGCCGAGGTCCCCACAATTCATAGCGCAAGTTGTCTGGAGCTGCTTATTTTAAAGAGTTTATCTTTAGCAGATTCTGCTAAATTCCTTGGTTAGTCTTTGAATAGGAAGTACTTAAATATAATTACTACACAAACACAAGATTGTTTAAAACACTCAAAACATTTACTGAACATTGCTCTCTCTTTGTCTCATTACTGGATGTCTTTTAGTAGGACATTTTAACTACTGTTTATTTTAATCTTGCTTCTAATGTAACATCGTATAGTATTGCTACTCCAAATTCCCTCTTAACCGCAACGGTTTTCTTTATAAACCAAAGTCGCCTCTTCTGGTCATGACACTGCTGTGGCATTTGAGATGTCCGGTAGTCTCAAGCAGCTGTTTGTTGCATTTCTCTGCTTTCCTCCCTTCCAGTTTTGTTTGTAACTTGGTTTAGCACCCCATGCAAAGCACTGGGATGTGTATGCAGAAGTCATCTGCACAGAGGGAGCGGGAGCACTCTGCTTAAGGAAGAGGTAGGGCTGGGATCAAAGTTGTTCCTCTTGAGATGTGTGCAGGATGCCAGGAGAGCAACCCGGCCTATCCTGTCCTATGTATTTTCACAGCCACGCCTGAGAAATTCACCCATAAAGCTGTAATTCAACTCTCCAATATCCAGTGCTGGTGGTTTGCCAGAGAAAACCGAAAAAAAGCAGAATGGAATTTTCAAAATGAGGGTCTTGGTAGTTCACGCACCACAGCCTAGAGGCCAAGATAAATCTGGAGGGCACAGGCCAGTTTTGTGTTTCTTTTTTTTTTTTTTCCACAGGATGCCTGCTCCTGCCAGGTGCCTCAGCGCTGACGCGTGGGCTCAGCCCGCGGCTCCCGGGCAACCGGCCGGGCAGATGCCTGAGCTGGGTGTTGGTGGGAGCGGGGCTCGGCCCTGGGGCCAAACGCCTGAGTCTCGCCGGGCACCAACCCCTACGGCAGCCACAGCAGCTCCGGCCTCGGCGAGGGACGGCTNATAGCGGCGGCCGCCGGTGTCACACCGGGGCACTTCCTGGTCGGAGGCCGCCGGTCCCGGGGCAGCAAGCAGGGCAGTGCCGCTGGGGAGGAGGCGGACGGAGGCCCCGGAAGGAGAAGGAGGAAGGCGAGCAAAGGTAGGGGCTAGCCGGGGCGTCCGGCCATTGTGCGGCCCCCCCACCTCCCGGGGTTGGGGAGCGCCCGGAGCGCGGAGGGGTGGCCGCCTGGACCCTTCCATTCCCGGGGCGCGGGCGGGGAAGATGCGGCGCCGGAGCTCTCCATTGAACGGGCGGGGTGGGACCCGGTTCCTAGAGAGCTGAGGGGAGGCGGCCGGTACCATCTTCCCCCGGGGGGGAGTCTGGGCTGAGCGCACCACCCGCGGGGCTGGGGAGGTGGAAGAGGCGGGAGCCGGCTCCCGGAGGGTACTGGGGTGCTTGGGACTGTTCCATTTCCAGCGGAGGGGTGTGCGTTTGGCGGGTCCCTGCTATTTCTGCGGGAAGAGGGCAGCGTGTGGGGCGCTGTGAGGGGCCGGCGCGGTGCGGTTGGCAGCTGAGCCGTGGGTGCTGGGGAGCCCAGTCGGAGATGCCCCTGGGTCCCATTGTAAGGCTTGAGTGAGGTGTGGCGGCGGTGCGGGGGGCCGCCCCGGGGGAGGGGACCTCCAAAGACGAGGATGAGGGGTGCGCTCCCCTCAGGGGAGCGGGGGACTCTGGTGGCCTGGGCCGCTGCCGTCAGAACGGGGCTGGGGCTAAGGCTGAGGCAGGGGAGGCTGTGGAGAGGGAAGCGTGTTTGGGTGGGGGGGTGTCGGTCACGGCTGGGGATCAGACACCCCTTGGGGCCTTCCTGAGGGCCCCCCTTTTCTGTCAAGGTGGGAGGCTGTAGTATCAAGCCCTGTCGAGAACAGGAAGGTTTTTACTGGTTGAACCCTTCTTTTAAGGTGACTTTCTGACACTGCTGTTTTCTGTACCTGCTCCCTCTGCTTTTTGTAGTAGCTTATGTACGTGGTGGGAAGTGCAGGGCTGAGAGCTGTGCTCTGGTAAAGAAGAGTCCACAGCTCTGCCTGCTTCCCACAGGCTTTGGTGCCAACAGACTTCAGTCTCCATAACCCTCTCTTAGCCCTTGGTCACTGCTGGGACGACCAGCAAAAGAGCCAATTATGAGATGTTTCGGGTTCTTTCTGTGGTGTGGATGGTTGCCTATAGGAAACCACCGAAGCCATTGAACTGCCAGCTGAATGAGAGTCAAGTGGTGACTTAAAACGCTGTCGCCAAACTTCTGTACCAGTTGTTTGCCCGCATACGCTTGAGAATAACTTTCTTTGTGCCGTTTTCTGTTTGGAGCAGGCAGCTGTACAGAAGGCTGGCCGTGAGAGTAGCTAGTTCTTAGCTTTTGCTGAATTACAGTGGAATGAAAACGAAGGCGCATCTGCCTTGTTCGCAACAAATGTATTTTGTGGAGGATCAGTTCACTTAGACTAATTCTATGAGATAGTTGTTCTCAATGGTTATTTAGCTGGATGTGTAGCCTGAAATCAAGAGCTGCTGTGTGACAGTCGAAACTCGGAACTCTGCTGGGCGTGTGTGGATTACACACGGCGGCCAATCAGCAGCGCCTGAAACTAAGAGCAATTTGCTCCAACGCTTTGTAGTGTAAATATTCCTGCTATGAACAAAGAGGAGGGTGTGTCGTTGTGCTTGTTTCATTTGTACTTCTATGTGCTTCCTCATTTGTGGCCAGTCAATGATTTTGTGTAGGTTCTTAAACAGTGGTAGCCTTATTTTGTTGTGGCTTTTACATCTTCCCTCTCTGGGGCGTTTTACTGAGCAGGAGGCGCTCAGAAGCTTGGTGCTACATTAGGAATTTTTATTATGTTCTTTTTAATAGCCTTGCACTTAAGTGACTTAGTTTTGCTTCTTTTAAACTTCTGTTGTTACTGATTATAACTTTGAAGTTAATTCAAGTAATAAGTATTTCATAGAAGTGCCTTTTAACCAGCTCTTCTTTTGCCCTCTGATTATACTACATGGAAACCAGTAATTTCAGACTTAATGTTTTGCTAGCCAGCTATCTATAAAACTTTTAAAACATGTGCTTCTGAAATCTCTATATCTGTTTTCTTCAAGAGACCGTAACATTTTGGTTTAAGGAAGAAAGTAAGTGACAGTAAAATGCTGAGTTGTGCCAGGTGGGGCTCTATTTAGGCTATTTTGTACTTCTGTGTGTGTTTAAGCAGTACAGTTGCTGCTGTTCCTGTGATTTCTGGTTCCTGGGAATTGGGGATATCAATTCTTAGTGTTTACTCCTTAGCACTTAAGTTAGACAGGTGCTGCAATAACCTACACACAGACTAGGCCTGAACCTTTAGTTGCTAACCTAAAGGAAAAATCTTTTCTCTTGCTGGAGTCATAGTGCATAGAATTATAATGTGTTGTAATTTACTTGCAATCTGTCTCCTATTAATTATCCTGGAACAGAGTGTTGGGTAAAAGAAAGATCTAGCGCTAGATGTGGAAACAGATAATTGAATGTATTTTTAGTGTGCTTGAATTTGAAGTCGTAAAGAGCTTCTCTCACTTCAGACATTCCTTTCAAATCTACTTTAAAATGCTGATAGTTTCTCAAATACTTCAGGTGAATTCCACTGAGGGGTAGGAGATGTGTGTTACTAGAGGAAATACTGGGTGGAACACAAGGGTTAGCTCTTCAGGAAAAGAGAAGGATCAAAGGTATGTTTGTGGGGATTTTTTTATAGCCTTGTTAATTGCACGAGGAAAGCATAAAAGATACCAGGTACTATTTGGGATAAGAAGACAGTTTTTCCAAGGTGGTGTTTTTCAGCAAGACACTAAACAAGTAATAATCTGTCTTTCTCTGTCCTATAATGGTTGTAGTGTTTCTGTGCAGGAGAGAAGCCTGTAAGCATTGAAATAAATCCAGTTGTTGGCTGAGAGACCAAAGTGGTAACTGTTGAGTTTCTAACACACATCCTTAGGAAAAGCGTCAATATTGTAATGCAGTAGGAAGTGCAGACTTTCTGATTTTTGGCAGCGTTGGCTTTTCCTGACTTTCCGATGCTGCTTGCTACTGCTTTACTCAAAATTACAGATAAAAGGTGAAACTTCCCTTTTTTAGGAACTTAAGCACTTTCAAAGAGTCCAAGTAAATGCCCTTTAGCAAAATGGTGCTTTGAATGAAGGACATTTTATACAGCACATCAGCAGTGTGAATTCAAAGAACAAAACCTAAATTTAACCAAAAGTCTGTATTGGCAAGTAAACGGACATCAGCTGTAGCTAAGCAAAATATTTAGACGCAGAAGGCAAAATAAAAGTCACATTTCATAGGTGGAAGTCAGAGTTCAAGTTGCAGAGGTGTACCAAAACATCCACTCTTGATGGTGATGACACAGATTCTCAGCTGCTATATTCTCCCCTACTCATTTCCTTAGTGTTACGTGACTAGACTTTTATGAACGATACGGTGCATAATTTTGCCATTATTAGCCTGAAGTGGTTTTCAGAACTGATGATGTGCTTTTTTTTCCTGACGAACCGCCTTTTCCTGTATGTACGCGCAATAAAACGTCACGTAATGCGACGTCTCTGAGGCAGAGTTTTGTTAGTTCGCGTTTACAGAAGGGAGGTGAGACTATACCTTTGGAAAATCAAGTTGAATGGGGGACTTCAGTCTTCCAGTGGACTCTGCATAAGATTGAAGAAGGATCTGGGCCCAGAGGTAGTACGGAGCTCTGGTCAGAAGTGCTTTGCACCTGGGTTGAGGGCCCTCTATATGACTCATTTGATGTTCTTAACGTAATAGCTGTAATTAGTCCAGTAAGTAATTAAATGTCATAGAAGTCACATTGGCTAATTTTGACATCAGTAATCAAAAGGAAGCTGATGAGTCTGTGGTTGTAATGATACATTTTAACCAGACACTTTGTTTTTGATTAGCCTGTGTGTGCTTAAAAATGTAATTTAGCAGCCATTCGTAAGGGTTGACATGACCTGCTGTTCCAACTGTTCTTCTTTAGTGATGGCACCGTCTAATGGCTTTTATGACAGATTCGGCACGATACCATTCTCTCCTATTAAGCCTCTTGCCTGTGTTACTTTTTCACTGCAAAAAAAAGCTGGCTGTACTTCTGACTTGCTTTTGACAGTTGGATTTTTTTGGTGGTGGATGGTTTTGGTATTCTTTATTTGTGGGTTGGTTTTTTTTTGGTGGTTTTAGGGTTGTTTGTTATTCCCTCTCCCAACTGTTTTTAGCAATTGTTACAGGAGTCTTCTTGCGATGTGAACCCAGTCCTGTGATAGTTCCTGTACTACTCTGACACGTGCTGTAGGGCTGTAAATGTTACGCAAAGTCAGAGTTTAGAAAAATTTAGATCTCTTCTTTTGTCTTTTTGTATTTTACTTTAACTCTTGTTTTTTAAACATAAGCGATCAGAGGAGTTAAGACTTGAAATCCGAGTCAGCACAAGATATTATCTGGCTGGATTAGCACAAGTGGTCAGGTTCAGTAAATGTGGATTGGCTCTGAAAGAGGAAATAATTTGTGTAATGTTCCTTAATTTACAGAAACTCTCTATTTGTGCAGGTATTAGAGGAAAACTCTTTGTAGCTTAATAGATGCGTTTGATTCATTTATTTTTTTTTTTTCTTTTCATCTCAGCTGTGAGGTGAAGTTACTTGGGTTTAACTGTTCTGTCAAACTTGTATAAATTTGCTTTTAGCAGCAGGATGGAGATTATATAATACATTTTCCAAAATGTTCTTGCTGTGCTGTCACTGTTGGGGATTAAGTCCTCTATATTTTGCTTCAGGGAGAGCCAGGCATATTGTTAGTGAATCCATATTTGCCCTACTTGACTATCTTTTTTTTTTTTGTTGTTGTTTATTGTTTTAATTATGAATTGACTGATCTGATGTTTTACTGTTGGGAGGAAAGGTAACTTCTTCAGGTTTTGTTTCAGAGGAGGAGGTGTTGGACAGTGACGCCAACCCAGGTTTATTTAGTAAACTTATTTGTAGTTCTTATTTGTGTTTTAAAGAGTGTCTTTATGTTGCATCTTCTTGCTAGCAGAGGCTGCTGAAGTAAAATACTGCTTTAATGGTGTTCTCACTTACTTTATCCATATTAGAGTCTTGTACTTTTAACATTTTCAGAATGTTACTATGTTTTGGGAGCAGTTATTTTATGCACACAAGTTTATAATACGAATGTTAGAAGAAAGTACATGTTTTGAGTTGATAAAGTTAAAAATACATCCATCCATAAGCAGTAAAGTTCCTTGGTCAAAACAAATATGTCTTTCTATTCTTTTTTTTTTTAACAAGGAGGATGAAAAGATAGTAGGAAAGGCAGTTTATATATAACCATTTATTCTAGTAATTTCAAGTTGAAAAAATTATTTGTCTCTTTGTTTTCCTACCATCATCAGGACATGTATACCTCTGAGAAACCTTCTCCAACAAGATACCTTGCTTCGAGACCTGTCTTGGATTATATGCAGAGAAGTTTCCAGTCATGAGTGAGTAGATTCCTTTCTTTAAGAAAACAGGAACCCTTAGTTTGCAGCTTAGAAGAAATGTACTTCTGTGGTGGGTTTTGGAAGGTAGTTTTTCCTCAAAAATGTTCATTCTACTGAGTTTTGTTTCTTCAGTCTTTGAAAACTCAATAAAGCTGAGATTTGGCAGATGCTGATATTAATCTGCAAATTTTTGATCAGTGTATGCTCTGTAAGACTTCTGTGTTGGTGATCTGATATAATTTTTGAGAAGGTGTGGTATCGTTTTTGAGAAGGTGAGGTCTGTAACAAGCTGATGTTTGTCTTTTCCAATATAAATTAAATACGTAACGCTGAGGGGGGGGGAAGTCCAGGGTTTGCTAAGAACTCCAAAATGTGTGACTATCCAGTAAATTAAGATAGCTGGTAATAATCCAACATAAAATGAATGGGTTTCATTTTATGGGAAAAAATAAATATATTGCTCAAATTCCAGTGTAGAGGTCTGATCCCAAAGGAGTTTTGGCATCTGTTGGAAATGTCTTAGCCATAGAAAACTGTGACTTAAGATCCATTTTTTTCCACCAAAACAGATGAAAGACACCAGAAGTTTTGTTTTAGGTTGTATCTGATGGGTAAGATAACCTCTTTTTAGCAAACTGTTTTGGGTATTTAAAGGTCTTTCATAAGGTTTGCGGATGTGAGATTTCTTCATGTAATTCTTGGCAGCAACATTACTTATCCTTATTTCTACATGATGTAAGGCTATAACTTCACGTGCATCGGAACTGTATTTATAAAGTGGCTGGGTTTCAACGCAACTGTACTGACTGCTGAATAATGAGCATCTAGTTCATAGGATAATTATATCCTGAGGTAGTAAAATGAGACCAAATGGTTTTCTGGGAAGAAGTGAGTAAAGAAAATCCTTGGTTAAATTTCTTGTCAAGCTAAGTGAAAAATGACTGTTCTTGACATCTGGGAGAAAAAAAAGAAAGATGAAAGAAATGGTTACTAAATGCAGCAAAGGAAAAAACTACACAAAAAACCGGGACTGAAAACATTGCTCAACTCTAGGGTTCAGATAGATATCTGGTTCAAAGATGGAATTATATTTGATAGAGATAGAATTATATCTGTTTTCTCTTTCTTACTGCTGCTCATGCTTGTTTACTGTCTGACATTTAAAGTATTTGCTGTATTGCAGACGGCAACTTCACAGGCAGTTTTTCAAGTACTTGGCTGTCCTCATTTGTCAAGCGCTGCTCTATTCTTCATTTGTTTTATGGAGCATCTCATGTGCTGTCATGGCCTTGTGTGTAGTCTTATAACAAAAAACTCTTAAGTCTTTTTACCTTCTGAATCGTAGTTGGTGTGTTAAGTGTGGCTCACCAAGGTGCTGCTGCGCTGTTGTTGGTTTGAGTACAACAAATGCTGTCATGACCTCAACAAAGTGCTTGGGTTTTGGTGAGATTTTGACATGATTTCAGAATAAAGAATTTAGCTTTATACTGGGAAGAATGAAGACCCTTATTCATATGAAAGATAACTCTTCAGCAGTACTTTTTGTGGTAGTTAATGATGTTATTCAAAATACAGTCTCTTCTTTGCAGGATGCCACATTCTTGCGGTAGATCAGATGCCTGAGTCCATGCTAAGCAATGGGCTTCAAGGGCACAACAGAAAATGCTGCTTTTGTTGTTTTTTTGTTTTGTTTTTTGTTTTTTTTTAAAATGTGGTTTAGATAAAATTAGATGTTTATGTGCAGTTGGTGTTGGATTTTTTTAGTTTATTGTTTGCTTCAGAGAAACTTGAACTATAAAGTTCAGAATGCTGTTATGTGCAGGCAACATTAATAGAATCCTGTGCGTTATTTTCTTGTGATGTACTTGATGCAATATATATTTCTATTGCTGTTTGTGAAGGGCTGTTTTAGAATCTGTCCTAAATGATTAAATCCCTTTTCTAATATCTGTCCTAAATTTATTCACAGCCACTTTGTATCTATTTGGTTTTTTTTTGCCAACCTTATTCATTAGCTTGAGAAGTAATTTTTACCTGATATCCTATTTGTCGTTTTAGCAGTTTGTTACATTGAGCATGTTATCATTTTACTGAAATAGCTCCGAGAAATAAATCTGTAATACCTTGGTGCTTAAGCAGCGCACACAAGCTTATTTTTAAGCAGATGATCCACAATTTTTTTTGGAAAGTGAATAAGGGAACTACTGTAGTTGTATAACTTGTAGTAGTTACGAAGTATGTAGGTGAGTGCTTTGGATCCTGTACAGGATCCTGTACAGAATTGCAAAGTCCATCGTTCATGGAGGGTTTTTGAGTTGTAAGGCTACACAGAGTGTCTGAAAAGGTGTTAAAACTGAGGCAGTCTCTGTTAAGGGTTTTATTTCTGTGCAATGCCTCTGTAAGTGTTTCTATAAATGAGGATATGACAAACCTGTCTTTCAAATTATGCTTTAACATTGTGTGCCCCATAGGACAGTGGGGTCACATGCTTAAAGGGAAGGTGAGAGTAACTAAGTGTAACTAAATTACATGGATTTTACTTCATTTTGTATTTAAAGGTAACTTGTCAGAGAAATCCTGGCTACGTGTAACCTGCTTAGAGTGTCACACCACAGAAAGTATTGGTTTAATCTTCTGTGTTTTCTCCAGTTGTTGACATACAGCTGACAGAAAATGTGTAGAGTCATGATAAAGTCCTGCGATTATAAACTGTGGCCTTTATGTTTGGCAGTTTTCCTGTGTTTTCTCCTTTTGAAGAAAGGTCAGTGCAGTGAATTTATTTGAGGTGCTACAATGAACACGGTTTGCAAACAAACGAAATCTTAGTCCATGCTGTTGCAACAAGCTGCTGACATCTTCATGTTTTTCCACCTCCCCTTAAATGTATAGGATGCAGTGCCAACTTTTTTATTGTATTATTCTGCTGTCATAATAACTTGTATGGAATAATTCTTTCCTGGCTTTGTCTTTCTGCTTTATTTTCCCCACACTGAAAACTTAACCTTGCCTGCAGTTGGTAAGTTAACATGCTGTTCTTCATGCTTCGGTATCATCTCTTCCGGTTTTCTTTGTGACTGACTGAGGGTGGGAGAGCATTTTGTGTGTTTGGAGAGATGCTATGCAATGTAATCTTATGTTTTGAAATTGGTCATTGTGGCCTGGTAATGAGATGGGGAGCTTTTTTGCTTCACCAGTTCAAATTAAGACCTCAATGGTGTGATTAAAGGCTGCTTCTGTTTGATGGTTGATTATTTATCTTGACCTCTCATTACAGCTGGCTTTCTAGTTTGTATTCACAGAGGTACCTTAAGGTTTTGTGATTTCTTAAGAAAGAAAAAAAGAAGTGTTTTTTTCCTGTCTTTTTGAGTTCTTGTAGCGTGTGTAAAGAAATAGTTTTCATTTAGTTTCTCTGTTTGTGGCAATAAACTTGGGAATTCAGACGAATATTAAGGTCAACCTTAATAAAGATAGAACTCTTTAGCAAGTATGCATTAGTATTCCTGTGCTTGCAACTGAGAAAATTGTGTTCTGGGCTTTTATAAAGCTTCCTGGGCTAAGAAAAGAATTGTTTGGTTAGAGCTGGCTCAATTTTCACCCTTCACCTCCAATCTCCCCTTGTTGTAGGCCAGAACGAATTTGTAGGGAGCTGAGGACCAAGTCAAATGGTTCATATAAAAACTGAGAAATGGATAGTTTTTTGTGGTTTACACAAAGTGTAAGGTGGTTGTGCAATTTGTGTGTTTTGAGGTAAAACGTTGCAAATGATTATAAAGCTGACTGATGTAGTTTAAGAGGCTTTGTCAGTCACCGGTTCTTTTCAGTGAGCTGTGGTTGAAAGGAGGGAAAAAGACGAAGTTTCTAATTCATACATAAACCCCCATACTGGGGAAGGAAAGCTTAGCAGTAAGCTGAAATACCTTTGTAATGAAGTAAAATAATGAATAGCTTAAGGGTCAGATTATTATGTTACATACTAAGTTTTTGTTTTATTTTTAAACCATGAACCCTGAAAACCCATTCATAAAATACAGGCTAGAAGAGCCAGTATGTGAAGTGTTTTCATTTAACGTTTTTTCATCTGATTTCACAGCACTATTATGTTCTAATCTTTGGAAATCCTGTAAATCGAGAAACTGAGAAACATAGAAGGTCTTGTCTCCTTTGTCATCTGTACCAGAACTTGGAATGTAATTCTTTATGAAAAACAGAAGATCTGAATGGTAACGACTTGTAGGACATAGGGGATAAAGGAGCCATAATGCAGATTTGAAAAAGATTAGTTTGAAAATGTGGGATATGCTTGAAATATTTTAAGAGTTAAATAACACACCCCCCTGCAGTTCCACTATCTACAAAAGAGTGAAACCCACAAGATACTTAAAATAGTAAGCTACTGTCTATTAACGACCCCATAAAAATGACTTAATTGATAACATCAGCATTTATCTATTTTTTTCTTGAAACTGTCAGGGAATTTTACCACTGTACGTGGCTGCAGCGACGTACGAGCCCTCGGATGAGAAGTCCTAGCGCAGTAACTTTTTTTTTTTTTTTTTTTTTTTAGTGGGAGGATGAAGCATGAAGAATACATGTGTACAAAGTTGTCTGGCTCCTGAACCTAGTGGTCAGGAAAAGCACTTACCTACCATTCTTGGTCTTGCTTCACTGTTACTCCTTCATGTTGTCTCAATTTTTCACTTCTATATTCTTCAGATACTGCTGGTTAGTGCTGTATCTGCTGCCTCTCTCAGGATAGTGCAGCTAGTACTGGAGGGGGACCATCAGGTCTGAATTCCTGCATTCTCCCTTGTTTCAGCAGCATTCATGAGGAGGATTTGAATTGCGTGGGCTCCCTAAGCGTTCTACTGCATAGCTCAGAAAGGTTGTACTGGTGTAAAACAGGGAGAGAAGCACAGCGGTGAGAGTACGTGGTTGGTGGGTGACACTGCTTTCTGGTGGGAATGCTGGTTTTCCATTGCTTGCTGTCTGTAGGGAACTGTATAGTTTGAATTGTTTAGGAATGTAGTAATCTTAGGCTTCCTCTATCCTAAGTGAAGAGATGCATCTCCAGAGGGCTAATCAGATCTTCCGTGACCCAGTTTCTACCCAGTACTGTAATGAAACTACTCCTGCAAATACAGAGGGTGCATTAGTCACAATAAAATATCAACCCCAATACTTTACATCCACAGAACTGATACATCACCTTGAGGAAATGTAGGCATGACAGTAGAAACTTGCACTCTGAATTTATTTTCAGGTTGAAAAGGAAGACAAACATTTAAGTTTTGGTATGTGACTTTTTTTTAACTGAACAAAAGAAGTCTTCAATCGCCATAGACTGAAGTGAAGTCACTTTGTTTCCTTGAGCTTTGCAGGAGGTTGCAGCTCCCCAAAGCAGACGTATCGCGCTGTGCTTCCAGGTGGTACGTTCGAGTTGGGTTGTCTGACTTTCTATAAGGCTTTGTCAACAAACAGGTAGTGACTAGTATTTACTGTTTCGTTTAAATTAAGTAATGTTTTAGTAAGGCTAAATTTTTTTAAAAACCTTTGGCATATATTTCAAATACACTGTTTGAACATTTAAAGAAAGTTGAGGGAGGTTAATTATTTATTTTTTCCCCATGAAGAGAACTTGAAAGCTATTTTCTTTCAGTTGGCCTTTCTCCCTGTGGGTTTAAACTGGTGGTTGGATTCATGAGGCTTCTTTAAATAAGTTATGCATCGTGACACTTACATTTAAACCAATGTAATTTCTGTTTGTAAACCAAGATGTTGGCACTAGCAGGAAATTATTGTTAGTTTTGAATGACAGAAGAATTATGTCAGGAAAATGGCCTACTGGAGGACCAGACTTTTTATATGCACGTCTTCCTCCCTGAATACATCCTTTTTAGACACTTGCATTTCACATTTATTGTGTTATTTTTGCAATGAAAATTAAGGTTGGATTATTTAGAAATTATTTGCTTTGTGACACTCTAACTCTCTGTGTTTGTCCAAAATAGCAAAGATCGTATAAATATGTTTATAATAATAATTTTGTATGTATATATACTTGTGTTGCATTTGTGTTATGTTCTTATATAATTATTTTCCTATTTGTATTATGAATTATATGCTGCCATAAAAAATACAGCAATTCTTTTATTTATGTGTGTGTATATGGAGGGGGAGAGTGATTTTTCTGCCTTTTATTGTTTTGATTTCTTGTGAGTAAGGACCACTGATTTATTATAACTAGTTGACATACACAGAAGTGCATGCATTTAACTTGGTAAAGTTCTTCCATTACTTTTTTTTTTTTTTAAATTTATTTAAATCTTAGTCTTCGGACCTATCTCTGTACTCCTTCCTATAGAACGTTGCACAATGACGCCTTTATTGTGGGTCTTTGGTACTCCTGCAGCAGAAAGAGTAAGCAGGGAAAGAACACTGTAACCTTGTTCTCTGGAGTGAGCATCAACTATCCAGCACTATGTAAGCAATTCAGATTTGTGGGGTCCTATTCATCCTGTGAGAAGTCGATGGTGGCGTTCAAGTACGTTCCAAAGCGGGAAGGATGCAGAAACTCACAGCTAAAATACAGATGAAAAGCGAGAGTTCTAAGTGCGGATGTTTGGGCAGGCACTTCCCTCTTGCTGTAAGGCACTGTTAGATACAAAACAACGCTCTGGCTTCTAGAGGCTGCCTTATTAACCCTCCTTAGTGGTGTTACAGCTTCCTATTGAATTAGAGAATTCACAAAACAATGGCTGAGTCAGGAGAAGGATTAGAAATGGGCTGAAGAAGAACTTTTCCAACAGTGGTTTTAAATGAGATATTTGGAGGACTTTCCTTGCCTGTTGTGAGTCATGTTGTTTTCCCTTTCTGTACAAATGACTGAATCATATGTACCACTGTGTTGGAAATGTGAAGCTATTGTTGCTCTTTATTGTGGCTTTACAACAGATAAGAAAACTAAGTGATCTGTAGCCTCATTTTATGTTATTATTTATGTTCATATTCAAGAAACAAACTACCAGATTTACAAGATATGTGCTTGTTTTAAGCTAAATTGACTGTATTTCAAGAAAAACTGCTCTGTCATACTTTTACCCAGTTTTTGATAGGAAACAACTTCTTTGATTTGTAGCATGGATGGAAAGTATTTGGGGTTGTTGCCATAAATGGGGTTATGCAAGTAATCCCAGCAGGATTGTTGGCTCTGTGACTGGCTCCGGGTTTGTTTAAATGTAAGATCTTTTCTTTACTTAAACTCTCCAATCTGTTGTCCTTTCAGTGTTTAAAGGGTGGTTGGAGATGTTGGTGTGAACAAAGTAGGTAATACTCTATTAAACTTAGGTAATATTCTGTCAGTCAGCTGATAATAAGGTTCCTTTAATTTCTCCTTGCAAAACAGCCCCCTAAGATTAAAGAAAGTTTAATTCTTAAAATTACACGTGAGACTGAGAAGATAGCCCTGGAATTTTTTCAAGGCTACTGGTGTGTCTGTACCTATCCTACTCAAAATTTCTAAAGTAAGCAGGAGGCTATGCAGGACTTCCAGGCTGGTGGTTTTTTTTTTCCTGCCCCCCCCCCTTCCCCTCTCTTTTATTTTGTATCACATAATTATTGCCCGGAGTGGAAGACATACCACCATGCTGTAGAATCTCCAGTGCTTTTGGCCGGTGCAATCATTAATCTATTAGATCACTAATATAAAAGGGCACTTTGTTTTAATAAAGCACTTTGGTTTGTCATAGGAGAAGATTCTTGAATGCAGTCTTTCTGTTTTACCCTTGAAAAGCTCTTTGAAAACCTCCCTAATTCCACACTAGAGTGCTGAAAGGCTCACTCAGAGCTCTTTTGAGCAAGAGTCAGACTTCCCAGAATTTTTAGAGGCATGGGAAAATAAGTCTCTCACCAGAATGTGTTCTGTTGTGTGCTCTTTTTTTTTTTTTTTTCTTCTTCCCTGTAGTAGCAGGATTTTGTATGTCCTTCTATCTGAAGTTTTATTTTGTGATGCTACTGTTTCCAAGTTGTACAAATGCTCTAATGACATAACCCTCCTTCCCTGCTCTCCCCCAGACTTACTTTTTGGAGGCCACACTTGTGGGCTGCAGCTCTGTTCCGATCAGCACCACTGGGCTAGAGTCGTACGTGGGGCCCGGGCTGTTCTGCAGACCCTGCTGCAGAGCTTATGTTTCATACTTTATGTTACATACGCTTATGTTTCATACTACTTTATATCTGGTTGTAAAAACTACAGAAGCTTTTAGCTTCTGCTTTTTCCCTTCCTTAGTTACAGCAGGTTACTGTAAGGGTGTTTGAAGGACTTCAGGGTTGGGCTTGGAGCATAGGAGGGGGTGATTAGGTACAAACCAAAAGGCGTCAATTTTGCTTTTTGTTTCCTCCCCACTTCCTCTCCCCACCTAATTCTTTTCTGTGCCGGAAGCAGTGACAAAAATATTTGTAGTGGTAGGAAAGTACTACTTTTTAGAGCAAAGGCTAACGACTCACTTTTAGTGACATTTCAATATTTATTTGCTATTTGTGCATTAAAACAAATGAAAAGAAATAATATTTGTGTGAAACTCACTGTAAGGCTCTTGGGTGTTGGTTTTGGTGGTGTTTTTTCCTTTTTTTGTTTTGAATGCATCAGTCATGAAGTGGAACATCCATTTTTAAGAACGAGCTCTTAGTTTGTGTTTTTGTCTTATGCTGTAAATTCAATTGTCCAACAAGCGGGTGTAGCAAGGCCAGGTCACCTGTGCGTTGTCCAGTGAGAGCTAACAAGTCAAGTTCAAGGATAAATCCACTGGTAATTCAAAGCAGATTAAAGTGCCTGACTGTAATATTGAATGGTGTGATACAGTTCTGTCCCATATTGTCTGGACCAGGGGCAGTTACTGGCTGAAACTTGACATGATTTTGAATTTTCAACAGCTACAGAGAGATTGTGGAGACCGCTAAATGTATTGTGGTCTTCTGACTGCCAAAACTGGGACTGAATCCCTAGGGCGTGTGCAGTTCCTCTGTCTTTGCTCTTGCAGTAAAAAGGTAGATAAAATATTCTTCCTTTGACTGGTTTGATTCTCTTCAAGTGAAGCTGAAGGCAGAAGCCTGTTTGTTGCTGCTGCTTCCTGCCTCTGGCAGTTTATCTGCAAACAGCGTCCCTCTGATTGATGCCTGGGTGATTCCCCTGGATTTTCATTCATGAGGAAACAGGAGAACGCTTTGTTAGTATGTTTGCTTTACGGGAAATAGGATTGGATATGAAGCAAGTGTGATGAGCTAAATGAAGGCACTACTAAACTAATCCAGAATTCAAAGAACCGAGGCAAAGCAGAGATAACTATATAGCCACAATCAGCCACTTAAGCACAAACTCAAATACAACTCCAGTATTAACCTCAGGTAGTCATGGGTAACATGATTGTTACAAGTAATAAGCTCTGATTTTTTAAAAAAATACATTAGTTCAAGATATGTTTTTAAAAAATTACGTTTTCTGAGTGAGTGTACAAGGGGAGCAGGAGGCAGAATTCTGCAAGTGAGTAGTTATCGGTGTCTGCAGCAAGCAGGCCCAGGTGCACTTCCTTGCAGAGGAGGGTGCATCACTTCTGATCTGTGTGATTTCTTTCACACAGGGTAATTTCTTTCAGGTTTTTTGAAGAGCTAAAGTCTTTCTTCCTTAGCATTTATAACAGATATTTTTTCCATCGATAGGTAAACTTTATTTGTGGGAATAGATATTTCTCTAGTGTTAATTTGTTACAAAGTATTAAAAAAAAAACTGTTTCAAAAATTTTGATTTTATTGCAGAGGAAAAAAACCATACCCTAGACTATATGCCGCACATATTAAACCTGCAAATATATAGGCTTAATAAAAGTACTGTGGATTTTGCAATGGACTAATAAGGTTTGGTGTTCTTCCTGGTGACTGTGGACAGCTGCATTTTATTACTTGGATTAAATGTTATCATAGAAATGTTACATGCAGTAAAGGATTTAATCATGCTAACAAATACTGATGCACAGAATTTGGTAGTTTTTCTTTGCTTCAAGCAGGTAAGATACTATTAATTTCATTCATATCCTTTCCAACAGGAAACCAAGTAAGGGTTTAAATTAAAAGCAAAATTTCTGGGTTTTTTTTTTTTTCTTGTTGTTCTATGAGTTGGAGACACATTTATATCAGTCTTTGCCAGATTAAAGTAGTGAATTTACTTTGATTTCGGTGTTGACATATGGAAGATGGTAATAACTTTGATTTTTGTTTAATATTGCAAAAAGGAAAAAAGTCTTTTAATGACTAATATGACTATTTTCTGTATTCTTAGGTTTGACAGAATATTTAGTAATATCCTTTAGCTTGAAGAAATCTGTCGATTAATAAATACTACTGCCATGACCCAAATCCAGGAAATACAAATTTGCTGCATATTCTGTTTGGAATGCAGCATATGCAGCAAGTGCTGCGTCTTGTTTGGAAGAATCTTTAAAAACTTTTCTGTTATCATAATGACAGCTTCCTAAGTGTTTGGTTTCTTTTTGAGACTTCTAGTATGGAACTTTTTTTTTCTCAAAATATCATTTGCAGCTAAAACTATTTAAAGATTTGGACTGTAATATGAAGGAGACTGAGAAATTCTACGGATTATGTGCGTTCACTGAAGTGAGATCTTGTACTAACGCGCTCTTCCTGTTTTAGAAAAACCAACTTGTATCTAAGCAGCCCATTTTAAATATATAACTTTTTTTTTTAAATGCCTTTTGCCTTGTTGGTGCTTGCTTGCTTTATCTACTAGCTGCTGTCACTTTAAAAACCACATTTTGCCCTTTGAAGAACAAGACTGTGAGGGAGAGGAGAATGAAACAGAGTAAATCTCATAGAATGGCTTGAGTTGGAAGGGACCTTAAAGATCATCTAGTTCCAACCCCCCTGAAATGGGCAGGGACACCTCCCACTCTACCAGATGGCTCATATGGATTTGAAGATCCATGATAAGGAACTGTGGTTCTGTAGCTACTCTTTATCATAACATCTATGAAGGTGGTTGAACACAATCCTAATCAGGTGGTTCCAAAAGCTGTCAAGTCCCCCTCCGTTGTATCTAAGGAGTTCTGTACTGTAGCCTGAACTAAGCCTTTTGACAAGTCTTTACAGGTTAAATATCTAAGAGCTTTTGGAAGCCTTTTAAACTGTTGCTAAACTGTGTAGTTTAGATGTCTAAATCTGATGGTGCAGTTTTACAGTAAACACAGGAGCAAAGGCTGAGCAGTGCCTTTATTTTGCTCATGGAGGTGATAGGTATAAAACATATCTATTGGGAGGAAAAAAGAAACTGTGGACGTGTGCTTTTGGCTTGTTTGCGATTTTTTTTGGTGTGTGTTGGCTTGTTAGTGGGTTGGTTTTTTTTGTTTGTTTGGTTTTTCCCTTTGGAGGAATACTTGAAGTATTTTTTCAACAAAAACTGATACTGATCTCCATTACTGTCTGACACCTGTTTTCAGGAGGAGGATAGAAGTGATCTACATGGACAGTCCCTTGTCTTCAGTGTGGCTCTCTGGGAAAGCTGCCATCTATCTTGTTATAATCTAGAGCCACTTTCAGAATGGGCTGTAGCAAGACCTTAGGGAGTAAAAAGTAATGTGGTTTGAGTAAGAAGGATGACAGTAAGAGTATTGTGTAGTGATGGGATTTTGCAATGCTTAGTTTCTTTCACTGTGTGCAATAGTGCCTGCTGAACGTAGCTATATGTTTTTCTGTCTTCCCCTTTCCCCTTTTTTAGCATATTTTTTTCTTTTTTGGTTTTGTAAGTCTTTGCCTGGAACAGACAGAATTAATTTATTTAACCGTTTATTCAAGTTCTCCATCATCATCTTGAATTTAGTGAGCAGCTTTTTTTTGTGTTTAAAGTAGAAAAAAAAAAGACTTAAAAAAATGTGAACAAATGCTTCTCATCCTCTTTAATCACTGTTCCCTTAGCTAACCCTGTTACAATCATTTGCTTTTCCAGCCTCTAGATCTAGTTTCTTTCTGCTTCCAAAGTTCATTCTAAAAGAAGATCATATAGCTACATCACTTTGTTTAAAAACTATAATTGTACTTGCCTGCTTTAAAAATTACAGCAAAAGTACCAAAAAGGAAGAATTCCAAAGTGAATGCAGTTGCCTTGAATTAGTCAAAAAATGTCAGTAACTGCTTCTCTAGGACCATTCAGAGCATTGTAAGGATATTTATGTATTATGGATGCTTTGCAAAATGCATAGTCAAAAGCAATTGTCTTTGAAAAATGAATGTCTTGAACAGTAAATGGGGTCGTATCACTAGTGCAAACATTTTCAAAGAAAGGCTACCAGGATTCCACGTACGATTTCTTGAGATCTTTAGGCTTTGTTGTTTGTTTTTTTTAAAATCTTTTTCATGGTTCCCTTTAGTGAATTGCTGTAGAAGATAATGAAGGTCAAAATTTAAAGTTTCAGAGGTGGATGAGGAGGGTTAGCTATTGATCTGAAATTCTAGTTCTGCAACTACAGTAGATTATTTAAAACTTAATGAAAGCTAGGCCTCAGTTCTTAGATTGGAAAATTAATTCAGAATATTAGTGACAAAATATAGATAAGCTACCTTAGGAATAGTTTGTATCATGATATATTGCCTGTCTTAGAGCTCAATGCCTATTTATTTTGAGATATTGATTTGAAGACCAGTTGTGACAGGAAAAGTCAGAGAAGAGTATCACAAGTGTCAATAGAAGCATTTTTTTTTTTTTTAAGGTGTTGCTGAGACTTAGTTTCTAGGTAGGCTTTATCTGAATTTATTATTTTTTGCAAGAAATACGTGTTTTTTATTGTGAACTCGCTATGCAGATATTTTTACAATACACCGTTCCTGCTGTTTGATAAAGAATCTTTCCCTGTCTAGTGTGCCCTGCTTGTGTTTCCTTAATCCAACCGATCTAATGTTGGACATTTTCTCCTGCTTATGAAATAGCTGTTGCTCCTGAGAAGAAATTCTACTTCATTTTCTGAGCCCCTTTGCTAAGGTGTGAGGGAGGACGAAGGGTTTGTGCCAGGTCTGGCTTCTGAAACTACAGCTTTTAAAGCAAACATGCAGATTGGTCATTGAGAACCAGCTGCTCTTGCTTTTGCTGGTCCTTAACTGTTTATAGCCCCTGTCTTGAACAGTCCTCCTGCCTTTGTAACCTGTGGAAGCGCCGTCTGCATTTCACAGACGTGGAAAGAAGGATCCAAAGAGCAAATGGACCCCTGCTCTTGTAAATCCCCATCTCCTCCCTCCTCCCTGTAGTGTCAGACTCTGCTCTTTTGCAGAACTAAAGAGATACCAGGAGGAGTGTTTTGTGTGTGTGTATCCAAGTACTTTCTAGATGATAATGACCAGGCTTAGGGCTTTGATCCTGCTTCCATTGAGACATGTAGCAACCAGACTTGTCTCAGGTTGGGACGTTACTGGCCGTTGTGTTACGGGCTGTCCATGTCTCTGGGTGTGTCGGGCCTCAAAGCCTGATAGCTTAACCGTGTGGAGAGTCTAGCAGGTCTGGAGAAGGGCAGAAATAGTTCTGACTGTGAGGAGCCAGAAGACAGATTTGCACAAGTTTCTGCAGAGATGTGGTGGCATAATCTGTATGCAGCCTGAATTCGGGCCAGTTCAAGTTGATGTGAGATGGAAAAAGAACAGTCACAATAACTTTGCATCTCAAATAAAATGTATGCAGGCTTATTATTCGTATGAATGAATGCCCTCAAGTCATTTTAGTGGTGTGGTGGTTATATGGGTTTTTTTTACCCCATTAGTAGCTTGTAAATTTATCTTTCTATAAATGAGGACTCAACAAGCAGGGCCTTTCCTGGGGTAGCTGCAATGCTGCCTGGGATTACCCTGAGGGTTCTGGATGGTTTCTTTAAAAGCCTAGACAGGATGCCATGAGTCTATAAACATTACAGATTATAAGAGGAGGATGAAGGAGAAAATACGAAGTTTTCCTCAAATTTAAATTCCGATTTGTATTTTTTCTTCCTTTTCAAGTGTCATTTGATAAATACCCACTCAGCTATACTTTAGCAGCATCTTTTGTGCTATAAAAACATTACCTTCTGGCAAGATGCTTGATCGCAGAATCACAGAATGGTAGGGGTTGGAAGAGACCTCTGGAGATATCTAGTCCAACCCCCCCGCTAAAGCAGGTTGGCCTGGATCAAGTTGCACAGGAGCACATCCAGGCAGTTGTTTTATGAAAAAGAACTGCTTTCAAAGGCCAGTTAATTATAGTTATGTAAACGGCAGCATTTCTGATTTTGAGTGGTGACAGCTGACTAAGCAGGGTGCAGGTCATTCTTTTTATTATGGTTAGGAGAGGTCAAGGGCTACACAAAGTCATCCATAAAACCCCATCCTGGTGAAACTGCTCCTTCTCATACTGATGTATTTCATCGGTTTGATACCGTGTTCATGATTTCTGTATTCCCCACAATTTTGGAGTTAAGAAAGACAAGCAAAATGCAAGAACATCATCCAGCACATATTGCTTAGTAAACTAGCTGTCAAAGATGAAAAATGCCTAGCAGGAGTTCACGTGGTACGCACTGAAGGTGTAACACTATTATTCTCCTAGAACAGAATCTACTTAAATTGTTACACTAAATTGATGGCGCTTGGTTTCTTATTGTGTATGTGTCCGAATTGCTGTGAACTTTTGGTTGGTAAATATCCTTGCCCACAGTTTGTGTTTTTGACAGGAGAGGTGGCAGTTGTAATGACAGATTGTGTGGAAACAGCAGTTGGGTTTCATGAGTCAAAGATGGAAAGTGAACTATAACTGGGTTATCACTCGTGAGTAACAGATAAAGTGACATGATTTAGCTAGTTAGTATATTATTTCTTCAAGTCTTTTTGGTATTGCTCCTTTTTAAAAGCAGGGTTAGTGTTATTGTCTTAGTAGATATATAAATTGATTTGAGCAAAGAGAAATAGCAGCCACAAAGCTTATTGTATAATTCTTTTAAGTTTGTTATATTATCGTGCATGCCATCGCTTGAAACTTGCAGTTTTCCATCTTTATGTTGCACACAGGATGTTTAGTAAACTTGTTCACATTTTCCTAAATTAATTTTGAAGCTTTGGGGTTTGTTTTGGTATTTGTTTTTTTTTCAGTTTCTTTCTACATGGCAGTTTCTGTAACAAAAAAAGAGGGGACCACTACTGTGCATACCATCTTGGGAGATTGTTTCATGTGGAGGGAGGCAGGTGTGTGTGAAAATGATTTCTAGTCCTGAAAGTCTCATGTGTGTCTCTTAAAAGCTCAGGGTAGGCTTCAACTGTTTTAAATACTCCTATTACTAGTGATGAGAGAGAGGTGACCATGGGATGAAAGCCTTTCTTTTAGCTCTTCTGCGATCTTTAGTGGGTACTGGTTTTGTATTCTCACCTTAGTAGACTTGGAAGTTTTCTACTGCCCTTTGCCAGACAGCCCTGCATTCTGTTTCTTGGTTAAATGTTTTGAAATTATAGTTGTGGAAACATCTATGGATGGTTATGGTACTTTTTTATTACCTGTCTCCAGTTAAAGTAGTTTGTCTGAAACCTGCAATTGAAGTTTATATACAGAAGTTAAAAGTTATTCTTAAGCTGGGAAATTGGGAGTTCTATTTCCAATGGTTTGAAGAATCCTTTTCCAGGGAAAGGTAAGTGATAAGCTTCCTATTGAATGGACACTTGAATATTTGCAGGATGGGAGAAGAAATTGTACAGCTTGTGAGAGAGCACAGTTTCAAACAGAACATAATAGTACTTGGGTTACCGTTCCTTCTGGCAGAGGTGGATTAATGGGCGGGCTGTAAATGAGCCTGCCTGATGTAACAGAAACAGTTTGTCATGGCTTTGCCCCATGTGTTTCAAGAGACTGACGCACGTATGGATAAATACACCAGCAAATCTAGAAATCTGAAATGTTTGTGATGAACAGCTGGAGATGGAAAGAGATGACCTCTACCCCCCGCCATCTAACACTTAAGCACTGGGAACAGAAGGTCTAAAGGCCGGAGAATACGTCTTGCTGTGCCTCGAGTGTGGCCTGTGATTTGATTTAATGTTATGGCTTTTGGCAAATGCAGTTTACTTCTTAACTTGCTCTCTTGGTGTAGACAAGGCCTCACGGTGCTGTGTAGGAATTCGGTTTCCTAAAAGGTTCTTCAAGGCTGACAGGTATTTAGCACAACTGTATAAAACACGATTTCTCATGATTTTTTTTCTTTTGGTTAGCTCTGTAGAGGCTTTGACAAAAGGCATTTCTGAAGTGCTTCTATACGTTTTCCAAATGGCATTGAAAATGTTGTGGGGCGCAGAGCGCAATTTGTCTGCTTAAAATTACCTGACAGAAGTGATGATAATACCTTGGCTGAAACAGTTCTCTGGGCCTCTGGTGGTGGGAGAGAGAAGAACGCCTGAAATCCTTCCAGGATTTCCAGCCTGCCTCCCGATGTGCACGAATTCCCCTCACGTACAAGGGTGTCAGAGGTGTGTGTTCAAGGGGGGAGAAAAGAAATCCAACGACTCTCTTTAGCAGGTGCTTCCTTGTGCCTGCTGGAGTTTAGCAAGCTACATTTAATTTTAATTCTGTTAGTAGGTCTGCGGCTGGCTCGATACTGCACCGATAGCTCTCTTAAAGCACGACATGGAATTTTGTGAATTGAGACAGACTTTCAAAGAGGATGCAGACGTGCTTCTTAGACACCCAGCCTAAGGGAGTATGTTGCATCTGTTCACATTCACTTCAAGTGGTGTTCTCTTTAGTAACTTTGTGGTGTGTTTCCTGTAAACTTTATTTAGAGAAATGGCTATGCAGTCTCTGCAGTAAATAACGTGAAAATGTTCTGCAGAACTACATTTAGGACTGCTTGCAGTTTTTTGTCTCCTTGTGCTGAAGTCACTTTAAATCCATCACCCCAGCTTGTAGAGTCATCAGGCAGAAATCTTTCTGTGAAGGTAGGTGAGTTGTTCCTGCATCAGTTTCGCTTGAGGGTACTGGAGACAGCCATGTAATAACATGCAGTAATGAAACCTGTTGGAATTTGAGAGGAGCAGCGAGGCTCTTTGATCTTGCTAACAAGCAATGATTCAAGTGCTGCAGATTGTAAAGGATCTGGTGTCGCCAGCAAGACGGAGAACAGATGCTGCTAGGAAAGGTAAGAGCTACACTGGATTATATTCCGTGTTCTGACTAATTTACTGCAAATCAGAAATATTTTGGAGTTTAGTTGTAGTTAAATTAAGCGTGTACTCGATACTTAAAAATATTCTTTGCTGTGGCTTGTGCAGCTGCCAGGATTTGACTTTGAACTACATTAAGCCTAATTATTATTGTTTTGCAACTGCAGCTTTCCAAAAGAGAATCCCGATGGCACTTATGTCAGCATTTATCACTGCTACCATTGTTCTAAAGATCTTTTCCATATTTTTCTGTGGTAAACGTGTTTTTCTTGTCTGGATAGCTCAGACTGTGAAAATATCAACTGTATTCTGTGGAATTTTGTCAGAATAGTTTTTAGAGTCTAAATATTCTAAATGAGAATAAGAGCAAAAATAGTGCTTATGGAAATGAGAGAGACTGAAAGTACACAGCTGCACTGCTGTTTAGGTTTTACAATTAGATTATTTCTAGATTATAACTAACTTCAAAATCCGAAATGGCTCTTGCAAGTGTACAAACCATTACTTGAAATACTCAATTATTGTTTGAAATTTATGGATGCTAAATGCTTTTCTTCTTCTCTTCAGTGTGTTGAATGTTGTTTTTTCTTTGCTAAAGTAACGCCGTCCTTTGTGGTTTATCTGATGTATTTTTCTAATCAGGAACAGATGAAACACTTTTTTTTTTTCATCTTTACTTTTACAGCTTGATTATTTGCAGTTGCTGAATATGTGATTTGTAGAGGGACTGGGTGGTTTGTAGAGATGTCTCAAAAATTTAATTTCTTTCTTACTAGAATTAATTTTCTAGGACCACTTTATTTTGTATTGGATAGGTTGTGAATAATTTAGGACCTACAGCATCTGTGTCTGCCTGTTTCTGTGTCATTGGGCTGCTCTGCCTTTACGTATCATGTGTGGTTATAGGCAAGTATCTTTATTTTAAGTCACTCATAATGTCAGGCTACTGTAATTCTAATGAGTTGGTTAATGGAACACCTCTGTAAGAAAACCAAATGAGTGAGGGTAGAACTGGGCTCTGCTGTTACCCTCTTATTCTGAAAAAAAAAACCCCAAACACATGCATTTTATAAAGCCAAGCTTCCTAATTACTGCTTTAGATTTTGCAGTGATTGTTTGAACATCCCACCCACGGTTTTATAATTTTATCAGAGTGAATTACTTGATTTCAGTTCTCTGTTCACTGTTCATGTTTCGATTTGTATATTTACACTCCACTGGTTACAGAGAAGAATGAAGGGGACAGGAGTTCTACTTGTCTGTTCTGTGTGCAGCTAGTTAGTCAGGCTTGGGGTTTATAGAAGTAGAGTAAGAAGACATAAAAAGGTAACATCAAAAATATATTAAAAATATTTATTGGAACAGATTCAATACAATTGGAAGGGAAAGACTTTGAAAACATAAAGAAATGCTCATTTTCTCCATTCTAAAGCTTTGATTGCTTTTCCTTCTCCCTCTCTCCATTTGTTTTACTCCCTTGTTAAAAGACAGTAATTTTGGGTCAATGTTTGGGCGGTATTCTCAAGCTGCTAGTAACAGCTAATTAGATGTTAGCTCTTACAGAACTTGGTAGTACATTTTGACAAACAGTATTTAGATCTTAATATTAAAAAAAGAAATCGAAACATTCTGAAGAAAACATTTACAAAAGATGCAAAATGCTGACAGACTTCTGTGATAAATACAGCAATTTGAGTAGGCATTATGTTTTTGGGTTGTGTTTTGTTGTTTTTTTTTTTTCACAGCATGCAACATTAGGCATCTGGTGCATGTGAAAGACTGTATTCTACAGAAATGACTCATTCTCGTTATTGTTTTCAGTAAATGGAAAAATGGATTTGTAAAGGAGGAGTTGCTAGGAATCCCAGTGTGAATGTGTGGTGAATTCATTGAGACAAGAGGGATGGTATGTGAAGGGTTTACCAATGTGCTTTCAACTTGGTGCTGGTAAATGGTAAAGGTTTTTGTTTTTTTTTAATCCCACCCCTTGGGTGCGTCCTCTTCTTCCCCTTAAAAAAAGAACATTTGTTATTAGAATATCACTCGCTGGGTAGAAGTCTGAAATTCATTGGTTTTGACTTGTATGGAAATTTACTGTCCCTTATCATGAAAAGCAGGAACTCAGGAAACTGAAATTGGAAATAACTGAGTGGATACTTGTAGAAGAGTCACTGCATGTGGGGAGTGGAGGAAGAGCAGAGCCTTCAGTAGGGGTCTAACTTGCACTTGGGAGACAAAAAGCAGTATGATGTATTACTTGTGTATTTCATGTATTGTACCTGGGTTAAAACTTTTCTACTTTAAGACTGAATGAAAGTCCTAACCCTCTGTTTTTATAAGTCAGCAAGACGGTAGGGGACAGGATTCCTCCAGCCTCCAGTATTCCCAACATTTATTTTCAGGCTGAGACCTAGAAGCACAGATAGTAGCCAGAATGTCCTTTTGCATCTATGATTCAACAACAGAAGCTTGTTAAAAGGTCTATGGTGATTATAGCTGCTATGCAGAAGAAAATTCAATTCCTGCAGAAGAAATTCCTGCAGAATTTTTCTTAAAAGAAACCCTGTTACTAACATTTCATGGCTTGAGATGTGGGTCTAATGGGATAGTTGAGCAGCCTGCCAAAGTTGCTGAGTTTAATTGTTTCTTTACAGGCCAGAGTTTGTTTTTCTTGTGGCTGTGACCTGTGCCACTAGTTAAATTAAATTTCATCTTCTGTATCATGTGTGATAAATAGGTGGTTTACAAACACAAGACTAAATTCTGAGAATAGGCAGGCAGCATGAGTATGAGTATCTACTTTGTCTCCCAACTGCGACTCCTGTGGTGATGGTTTTGTCTGGAGTCTTTGACAGTTGAGACTGACATCAGAAGGCCTCTTAGGTCTTAGCAATGAGCTAAACAGTAAGTTTTTGTTTAGGATGTTTTGGATCCTTTAATCCTTTTTTATTTTATTTATTTGTTGTTTTTTTTTGTAAATTAAAACCCCACTCTGTAATTGTGTTCCTTAGTCTTCCCATTGCGGTAAAAGCTGAATATGTAGAGCTTTTTATTTGCCTTCTATGTTTTTGGGAAATCTCGGACCCTTGCCGTGTTTATTTTTCCATCAGGTCACTGAAAGGAATAAATTGCCTCTAGTCCATTTATTGTCGAAGAGCTAACACTTTACATGTTCTGTAAATTTGAAGGTGAATGTGAAGTTGTAAAGAAAGTAAAGAAATTTTGAAGAGATTGCCGTAATTTTATTTCATAAGACTTGAATTTCTTAAACAATTTATGGAATTGAAAATCTGTCTTTGGGTAATGTCCTAAATCGTGTCAGTTTAAGAGTCTCTTGATAAGTGTTCTATTTCAAAACCAAACACTTCCCAAGACCTGAAACCTTTCTGAATTTTAAAAAATTTAAAAAAGCTGTTACTTCTCCTAGAGAAATCCATGTAGAGTATAAATCTATTAATTATTTTCTTTTTTCCATCACTGAAATCCTGGTTCAAATCCAATTTCTTTAAAATTCCTACAGAAATATTAATGTTTACTTCTTTCCTCCCTCCTTCCTCTTGCAGATGGCCACAGCAGAACTCAATTGTCAACATCACCTTGATGTTAGGCTATAAAAAGAGATGTTGTATTAAAATACTTCCAGCAGATGGGACAATTAAATCAAAATGACAGAATTAAAAAGATATGCAGTACTTTGGTGTAAGGGATAGATACCTGAGAGAGAACTTGGGTTTGAGGTTTTTTTTACACGGCTCAAAAGGACCCGTATTGCTTGGTCACTGCAGCCTTTGGGCTGTAAGCCAAAGCTAATGCTCATCAGGAACCTCCTGTATTTCTTGAGGTGCTGTGTCTTATCACAGCCTTTGAGGCTGCAGACAAAGCTTATGGAAATCTTCAGTTTCAAAGATAATTTTCATTCTGGAATTGTGGGCTGACAAGGTATGTAAATGCCGGACCAGACAAGGCTAATCATGTTTAAATGTGCAGATGGAACCATAGTAGAACCTTCTATTGCAGACTTAGGCTTGGCAAGAAATCTGCTGTCTTTGCTTTATTGCTTTTGGAATGGGCTAAGTTGATTAGTTGCTAGACAGAGAAAATAAAGGTCCCACATCAAGTAGCCATGGTAATTTCTCATTACCTTTGATGATTGTAGAGGAAAGGCACAATCAGATGCATTTCTTCAAACTAACTAGTGAAAGGGCAGAAACTCTTCACAGCCTCTTAATTTGTCTGTTTGTTGTAACATCTTTGCACAAGAGCCTGGGAATTATTCCTCTTCTGTGAGGTTTCAGAGTTGCCTGAATTTCTTTTTCTTTTTTTTTTTTTT
>VWZK01013503.1:330-26399 GCA_013396935.1 Baryphthengus martii | reverse complement strand
CACTGCATCCTTATGAGTAAGAAATCAAGTAAGGGAGGCAAGGGACATGCANAGAAATCAAGTAAGGGAGGCAAGGGACATGCATGCATGGATGAACAAGGAGCTTCTGGTAAAAGTCAAATGGAAGAAGGAAGACAATATGTTGATAAAGGGACTGGTCACTTGGGGAGAATATATGAATGTTGCCAGAGTATGTAGGGAGGAAAAGAGGAAGACCAAGGCCGTCTTGGAATTAAATCTGGCAAATAATGTAAAAGACAACAATGAGGGCTTCTTCAGGGACATCAGTAGGAAAAGGAAGACTGAGGAAAATGTGGGCCAACTGCTAAATGAGGTGGGTGCTCTGGTGACAGAGGATAAAGAGAAGGCAGAATTACCAAACGCCTTCTTTGCTTCAGTCTCTAGTGTTAAGACCAGCCCTCAGGAATCCCAGTCCCTTGAGGTGAGAGAGAAAGTCTGGAGAAAGAAATACTCTCCCTTGGTCAACAAGGATTGACTTAGAGATCGTTTAGGCAAGCTGGACACCCACAAACCCATAGACTCTGACAGAATCCACCCATTAGTGCTGAGGGAGCTGGCGGATATTATGCTAAGCCACTCTCCATCATTTCTGAAAGATCATGGAGAAAAGGAGAGATGTCTGAGGACTGGAGGAACACTAGCATCACTCTAATCTTCTACAAGGGCAAGAAGGAAGACATGGGAAACTACAAGGCCGGTTAGTCTCATCTCCATGCCTGGAAAGGTGATGGAACAGCTCATTCTGGAGGTCATCTCTAAACATGTGGAGGAAAAGAAGGTTACTGGGAGTGGTCAACATGAATTCACCAAGGGAAAATCATGCTTGACCAATTTGATAGCCTTCTNCTTGACCAATTTGATAGCCTTATATTATGGCATGACCGTCCGGGCAGATAAAGAGAGCAGTGGATGTTGTCTACCTTGACTTCAACAAGGCTTTTGACACTGCCTCCCATAACATCGTCATAGGAAATCTTAGCAAGAGTGGGCTAGACAAGTAGACAGTGAGATGGATTGAGAACTGGTTGAATGACAGATCTCAGAGAGTTGTGATCGGCAGCACAGAATCTAGTTGGAGGCGTGTAGCTTGTGGTGTTCTTCAGGAGTCAGTACTGGGTCTAGTCTTGTTCAACGTATTCATCAACGACCTGGATGAAAGGACAGAGCGTACCCTCAGCAAGTTTGCTGATGATACAAAACTGGGAGTAGTGTCTGACACATCAGAAGGCTGTGCTGCCTTCAGTGAGACCTGGACAGGCTGGACAGTTCAATGAAGTGGAACCTAATGAAGCTCAACAAGGACAAGTGTACAGTCTCTATCCTTAGAAATGTTCACAATCCATGTGGATATGGTCCCGGGAAGCTGGTTAGAGGTGATCTTGTGTGAGCAGGTGGTATTTGGAAAAGATGACCTTCAGAGGTTCCTTCCAAACTCAACCGTTCTTCAATTCAGTGATTCTGATTCTGTGTAATATTATGATCCCTTCGTTTTGACCGTATGAATTTAAAACTGTACAATAGAATTAAACCTCTTTTCTTTTTCTCTAAACTTGATCACTTCAAAAATAAAGTGCTTATAAGATGCTTCAGTAATTTTAAATTACTTTTAATTACTTTTTAATTACTTTCTTTCATTGAAGAACATGATTTTGAGTTATTGGAGCACTATGTTACTATTTAATTATTATTTTTCAGATTGAAAACAAGCACCACAGAATTCTAACACATGGTTATTACTGAGTAGATGTTAAGGGGAATATCCTTATGTACTTTTTAAGGATTTGATTCACTGAAGTGAAAAATGAAATCCAACAGATAACTAAAAAATTGCCCATTAGCTTCATAGTAACATATAGAATCATGGAATCATAGAATGGTTTGGGTTGAAGGGTTCTTAAAGATCATCTAGTTCCCACTACTCTGCCATGACCAAGGACACTTCCCACTAGATCAGGTTGCTCAAAGCCCACTCCAACTTGATCCTGAAGACTTCCAGGGATGGATCATCCACACTTTTTCTGAGCAATCTGTTCCAATGCCTCACTACCTTCACAGTAAAGAATTCATTCCTTAGTATCTAACCTAAATCTTTCAGCCTGACACCATTACCTTTCATCCTATCACTACATCTCCTGATAAAGAGTCCCTCCTCATCTTTTATGTAGGCCTCCTTTAATTACTGGAAGACCACAATAAGCTCTCCCTGGAGCCTTCTTTTCAGGCTAAACAAACCCAACTCTAGCAACCTGTCTTCATAGAAGAGGTGTTCCCACTCCCTGATCAACTTTGTGACCCTCAAGTCTTTCTCATGCTGGGAGCCCCAGAGAGTGGAGTAGAGAGGCAGAATCACTTTCCTTGACCTGCAAGTCACACTTCTCGATGCAGCTCAGGATGCCATTGGCTTTCCAGGCTGCAAGCACACATTGCTGGCTCATATTCAGTTTTTTTATCCACCAATACCCCCAAGTCCTCGCCTGCATGTCTGCTCTGAGTCTCTTCATCACCCAGCCTGTATTTTTGCTTGGAACTGACCCGATCCAGGTGCAGGACCTTGCATTTGGCCTTGTTGAACTTCAGGAGGTTCGCATGGGCCTACCTCTCTAGCCCATCAAGGTCCCTTTGGATAGCATCCCTTTCCTCAAGCACATCAACAGCAGCACTCAGCTTGGTGTCATCTACAAACTTCTTGAGGGTGCACTCAATCCCACCATTCATATTTGTCACAACAAAGACATTAAATAATACTTGTCCTATTATCGACTCCTGAGGGACACCACTTATCACTGGTCCCCACTTGGACATCAAGCTGTTAATGTGACCATCCAGTCAATTTCTTATTCACCAAGTGCTCCACCTGTCAAACCCATGTGACTCCATTTTAGAGACATGAATGTTGTGTGAGAGACCATGTCAGATGCATTGTACATATTATACTTGGTGGTGGTTTTTAAAAAACACTATAGGAAATAAAATTATACAAATACTAAAAGAAAATAAAGAAAAAGAAAGCAAGTCTTGTCACCTATAGGTGGCATGAAAAACAAATCAAATGCTTTAGGTTTTCTTCAAAGCAAAGTAATTTCCTTACAAAACATTGGCAATAAATTTTAAATGGAGCTTAATATCTTGCCTTGAATTTCTCACATCTAGAATACTAGATGCAGTTTTTGTCTCCATCTCAAAAAGAAAAAAATGAACTGGTAAATGTTGAGAGAAGAACAAAAAGGCTGTTCAAAACTAAGGAATGGCATCTGAATGTCAGTATAGTGGGATTGTTCTTCCTGAAAAAAAATAGGAATAAATATAGTAGAGGTTATAAAATCATAAATGGCAAAAAGAGGAAAATTCATTATCTTTTCTTAGATGATGCAAGAAGTTAGTAAGATTTAGGTGCACAGCAAGTAGAGGAAGTCATTACTCATGCAAGAGATAAACTACTTGCCAAAATACGTTGTGGAGACAAAAAATTTAGAGAGATTCGAAGAGGCGTTGAATAAGTACTTAAAGAGCACTCTGATGGGAATTTCTGCCTAGATACAACTAATCAGCCTCAGGACTCCCCATGAGGTGAAAATTATGTGAGGCAGCAAGAATATACTTGCCTCATCAGTGTTCTTCCTTAGGCATCTGTTTATGGTTTCTGTTTGAGACAAGACACCAGTTTGGAGGATATTATCTAAACACATAGAGCTGATCTTTTGTTCATTTTTCTCAAGTTAGAAATTATTTTTTAAACTTCGGTTTAAAACATCATATTGATTGGGATAACAGTTATTCTGATACAAAGAAATCGAGCTTTAATTTTGAGATAAACATACCAACCGCCAAAACCTAATGGTAAAAGAAAAAAAAAAAGTGTATCGCATTTATAAAACGCTTTTTGTGGCCAGAAAATGTGAAACCCAAAAATCACAAAAAAAATCCCTGCCAGTAAATTCATAAAAGCACTGGTTAGGTGCTTACATTCCTGCCTCTTTTTCGTTATGCTGATATTTACTGTCTTTGGTCTTTAGGTGCCTTTAATGTGATAAATATAACACGTTAATCAGTGGTGAGTATATTTATGCATGTCAAAGACTTTGGCACAAGAAATGATGTACCTGCAGGCTTTGCCACAGAGTGCTCCTGCATTTAAATCACTGATGTTTGGAGGAAAATTCAGCACACAAGTCCCTATTCTAGTTTAGCAAATGGTTTATTTTGCAATTCAAACTATTTCTTGCTTTTTGTTTTCTTCATTGTGGCATGGAATTAGAAGATGTTGTGACCTCTTCTAGAAAACTTAAGTACTTGGACAGAACAGACCAATTAGATTCTATGCCGTGTTAGGAAGTCATTGATTCCACATCAGTGTGATAAAAACATATGAGTTTTCTGATGTTGCAAGTCTCTGCCATAATTAACTTTTAACATCAGTACCCTGCTGATATTGTTTGTTACTGTGCATTTTTAGAGCACCGGTACTAAAAATCACTAGGTAGTATTACATAGTGCTGCAAATGAAAAATCAAATCTTCAAAGAATGAGAAAACTCTTTGTATGCTTACCAGTCACATTTGCATGCAGTGTCATGCATGGACTAAAACTATTTTTCACACAGTGGGAGCTGTACATAATAAAGAGTGCACATGTTTTTATGCATGCCCTCTTGAAAATGTAGAGTTTCTGCTTGCAGCCCTTCATGGGATTTGGTCCCAGAACCATAACTGCATTTCAGTTTTTGTAAATGCCAGGCATTAACTTATTTTTAGTTACCAAGTGCCAGGGCCAAAAAAAGTGTGTAACGGCAGTAATTTTTTTTGAAGCTCTTATTATCTAAAAAAGGACACACAATTTGCATGCCAAGTTTTAGCCCAAAGTAAAATTTCATGGATAAATTATACAGCCCTAGAAATACTAGGATTATTACAGCAGCAGCGAAATGTTTCTAAGTACAGCAGTACAAACAATGACCAATTACCATACAGTTTTACTACTTCAACACGAAAGAAATGCTCTACAACTATCAAATTTGAAAATGCCGAGACAGATTACTATGAATCCAAATGCAGCTTTCAGATAATGCTGTAAGCTATAAAGTCCTTCTCTTAATTGTGATAATTCAGAGCAAAATAGAGAATTTTTCTGGAAGCTATGGTGTAGCCATTTACAGAACCTTTAAACTGTTAAATCAGAAATACAAGCTAAATCTGTTGGGTATGACTTTCTGTTATCTATCGTATTTGCTGGAGAATGTGAAAAAATGGTAAGCCTGAAACGATTGTTCCAAACTCACTAAATGAGCAACAAAACCCTTTATTGATCAAGCTTACCTTTCGGTTGTCTGCAAGGATGGCAGTCTCAGAAGCATATTACAATAAACTATACATAACATGATAATTAAGAGATACACATTCAAAAGTCTGCATCTGCATAATTGCATGGAATTAAATGTCTTTAAGATTTTAAGGAAGACCAATACCACATAACTGACTATTATTCATCAATCTAACTTCATAATGTGAAGTATAAATCTATGCTCTTCCAGCCATTATTATCTTATGTAACCAAAGGTAAAAGGGATATGTAACTATTATTTTCCCATTGCAAATATGAGTGACAGTAGAAAAGGAAACAGAATTACTGTTGTTAGTGCTGTTGTCATACTTATCAAGATGACACTCAAAACCATCCAATTCAAGGATATTATACCCTAGGAAAACACATTCTTGTCTGCAATACCTTAAAAATGATGAAAATATAAAGCTAGAATATGATTAAAGCAAAGAAAATGTAAGACAAGTGTCTATGTCCTGAACCTTCATGTATGGATGCATTTGGGGTAGATAGCTGTAAAAGGAAGCTAAAAAATGGCATGCTTAGTCCCCACAGTTCATGGCTTCTGGTACAGCACGTTGATTTGTAATTAGTGAACATTCCGAAGGTCTGAGCAAATGTCCACACATGATTGGGCAGCACAAACATAATAAATATCATAAAGCCTGACACAACTGGATTCAGCAGAAAAAGTGGTGGAATTCAGTTGCATAAACATATGCAATTACATATAAAACTACTCCTAGCATTCAGAAAATACTGCTATAAGAAAAATAACTAAATTACATAACTTTAAGAAAGTTGGCTCTTTCTGGCTGTGCAAACAAAAAGCAATATATAGGGATTTTTTTTTACTGTTTATGAAGCAGTAGGATTAAACTCAGTGTTTACCTAATGAAACTTTGATTAACTTATCTATTTGTAAGCACAGTAGTGGAAAACCAAGTCTATATTCTGAATGACAGATCTCTCAATAAGGATACCTTCAGAGCGTGCTCAGTTTACTTCCAGAATGACTGATTGATTAGGTCATTGTCACCAAGCATGCACAAACACAACAACAACAACAAATTACGAGACAAACATATGCACAAAGGAGAAAAAATAAAGGAGGAGGGGAGAGGGGGAAGAGAGAGAGAGGAAAGAAGAAAGAGAGGAGGGAACAAGTAGCCACAGCACTCTTGCTACATTGGTCTGTAACACTTGCCTTCTTGAGGAAACAGGTACCACTATTCCATTGCACAATCGGAGAAGAAAAGTTGTATCCTCATAGGAGAAGTTTTGTTTTCTTCATGGTCTGAAAATTGATAAAAGAACAATCATAGGTGGAAACCTAGGTAATGTAGAATGAATCTTTAAAATCTAAGGAACTCAGCCTGCAAATTCAGTGATATTATCTAGAATCATCACTACAGTAGAAGAAAAGAAGAAAAACAGCACACAGTCAACACAAGTCAATATGCTTCTAGGAGTCATTGTATTTCTGGGTCATAACACATGACAAATTCTTTAGCTGTTCTTAATACAATCCTTTTAGAATATCATATTATTTTTTAACCAAATAACCCCAAATTAGGAAACCAAACCACAAAGTGAGCTAACTAGTACCATGTTGTACTTAAACGGTTTTGAAGTACAATAAAATTAGATTAATTTTTATGTCAGAATTCAAATGTCATTCTGGAAAACATCTTTTGCTATGAATGTGAGTAACATTAGACTTTTTCAAAGATGAAGCTAACTTTGGAACATCCACAGGTTGTGAGAAAAATAGAAGGAAGAGCTATTATTTGCTCCAGCATCCTAGTTCAGAATAGGTCAGCTTGAGGAGAGGAAATGGGAAGAATCAGGGACATGGAGAGTGAAAGACACACATTGCGGAATTTTTATTTTGCCTCTTGAGGAAAATTAAGCACATCTGTACTTATATATAAAATCACAGAATCATAGAATCATGGAATGGTTTGGGTTGGAAGGAACCTCCAAGATCATCGAGTTCCAACCCCCCTGTCATAGGCAGGGACACCTTCCACTAGACCAGGTTGCTCGAAGCCCTATCCCCATATTTAAAAAAAACACCCAAACAACAAACCACAGGGTCTAATTGATTCTACAAGGAGTCTTCAAAAATGTGCCATGAGTCAGTTCCTTATACACACAGCAGCATAGATCCTGTGAGTGTTGTATAGGATGCCTCAGACCGGCCTTGGGTCTATCCCCCAGCACCATTTCTGCTGCCCAAAGGTGGACCCTGAGCACTCCCATTTCAGGATGACTACAAGATTATGTTGGAGTTGTTCTTTATCTCAATATCAAGGGAAATTACCCTCCTTTACAGGAAGTCCTTCTGCCTCTGACATTCCTGCTGTCATCCAGTTTAACCCCTTCTGCAGTTGGGCCTTCTTGTTCTCCATGACAGATCACTCTTTGGTCACAAATTGTCACTGCTGAGCAGTTGTAATTTGAATTTCCTCTTCTTGCATCAACCCCCCTGTCATAGGCAGGGACACAAATGGGAAGTGTAGAAAGTCAAAAGAAAAGAGCACAATAAGAAAGTACAGAATAATGGACAGGAACACTCTTAATACTAGAAGTTAAAGCTATAACAGGAAAAAATATGGATGAAGTTAAGGGACTTATTGTCTTTTGTTACTGAATTAGAGACTTTCACGTACTGTATTGATATAGGTTATATGATAGTTTACATTTATATTCATACTTTCTGCATATATAAAAAAGAATTGTGAACTTCACTGTGCTCTGAAGAGAAGGGAACTCAAATGTGTCCAGGCCTGATACTAGAAGAACATGTTTTTGTTCTTATTGCTGTTATGTGTTAGCTAAGTGTCATGGAAAAAAAATCATAAGGAAGAAACTCCTAACAGTGTAACAGCTGGGTGGATTATTTTCGCAAGATTTCATAACAGAAATCTAAAAAAAACAAAACACACTTGAATGAACACAATATGGCCAAGAGCTTCAGCAAGAAAAGTATAGAAAGGATTGTTAGAAAGGCATGAAGATACCACAGAATGCTCTAGGAGGTCAAATGTATGGTTCAGCTAGTACATTATTCTGTCTCCAACAGAGGCGATAGAACATGCTATTAAGTGAAGCACGTGAACTTGTCTACTTTCTGCAGTCTTTTCCTCTCATAGCCATCCAGCACCCAGAATTGTACTAGGAATACTAGAAAGCATATTCCTGCCTAGCCATTTCAGTACCCATTTATGAATCTTTAGTTCATACATTTGTCTAATTTCTTTTTTTGAACTAGCTAATAATATCTGCCTGCAATGGCTCTTGTGACATTTCCCAAAATTCAGTACCTGCTTGTAAAACAGCACTTGCTTTCATCTGCTCTAAATTGATCTTTCAATATTTTTTTTTTTTGAGTTTCACGTCATCTTGTATTGTTATTTGGTGAACAGCTACTTCTTCCACACTTGATGACTATTGTTGTCAATCACAAACCACATCCAGTTATTCCCAGGTTGTCCTAGAGATCTGTCCAGGACAAAGACACTTGGCCTTGGATTATAGGATTAGGCTTTGGTTCTCTGTCTGCTTTTATTCATTTATGCAAACACAGCCCTCCATGTACAACCAAGCACTAAGATTTCACACTGCTTTCTTCGCAGTTCCTAAGTAAGGGAGACATCCTTCTGTCTATCGAACTGGCCATCATGAATTCACATTACTGGGCACTTATGTAACTACTTTACTTTTATAATGAATGAAGGTCCATGAGACAGTGGCACTTTCAGCTAAGGAATCTAACATGTGACCACTGTTCCATCAGAATCATCTTTTATTTGATGTAGCTCTTTGGTCAGTTTATAAAATATACTGTGATGGCTAACTCCCATTCATATACCTTTAAAAATCTGGTCCTTATTTTCTAATCGAGTTTGGAAACTGAAAAGACTGAATTAGTTGATCTTCAGCTGAGACAACTTAGATGTATACCAAGCGGGAGGAGAAGACAGTGAATTGATGTCTGTATTTGAAAAAAAAAAAACAAAAACAAAACAATTATATTTGATATGAAGATTCAAAGCCAGGTACACCACCTAGATTTTTTTATACATCTGCAACCTGTATTTGTATCAGTAATGAAAATTTATTACCAAGCGTTTTCCATTCTTCTTTATTTTCCATGCACTCCTTGCCCCTCAATTGCCTTAATACAATGTAATCTTTAAAAGTTGTACAGAAGCTTGAAACAGTGCCATCGTTCCATCACTTTGCTGCATCACGTGCAGGAATACTTAACTCCTGCTCTCTGGAGCTTGCATCAGATTTCTTTCTTACAAACCACCTGTCACGGAGTGCACTGCCATGAGTAAGATGAGCCAACACAGTCAATTTTTAGATTAAAATATTTGGGAGTTGGCAAAAAAAAAGTGTTATTGATGGAGTTATATAACCTGGAATTTATTTGACTTGTTGATACAGTCACTCTTTTAATTAACATTCCTATTAACAATTTCATAAAAAGACCATGTGCTGAATACCCCTGAGATAGCTCAGCACCTCTGAGTTTTATGAGCCTTTTTTTCCTTCCCAGAATAAAGAGTCTAAGCCAAATTGCAAAACTGGAACTGCTGCTGCTTCTAGATCTATGGCTAAAATTAAGAAATCACTGGCCAATAATGTAAACCATAGTGCTCACACAGTGCTTTTGTGAGTGCTAACTCTAGCAAAAAAAAATGTTTTTCATTTTTCTTTTTAGTGTATAAAATTGGATTAAATCCAGCTTCTATTAAAAGCTGTCAGACATGAAGCACAAATTCTCAAGACTTGGTATTGAGCCAAAAGAGATGGCTCATCAGTTTCTCACTTGCATTACTCATGTGAGAGAAAAAAATACCACAGCCAAATGGGTAAGAAAAATAAGTTTACCAGCATCAGAAAGCATGTAGCAAATTGTGACAATATGCTGATACAAAAGTCATTTCACGTTAAATGTTCTTCCTTGAGAATGTTCTGTTTATATGGTTTTCAGGCAGTTTTGCTTAGTGCTAAGCTTTTAAAACTAAAATAAATTATTAATTTTCATAGAAAATCTACTAAAGCTACATGGGTATCCTCATGCTTTGAAAAAGGAGACAAATGGTATCTAAGGTGTTCAGCACAGATCTATGCATTTAATGATGATATCCACTTTTTGTAAGGTGAATCACGCCTTTCTTAAGTACACGTCTTTTGCTAAGGGTTGTAGGATCTCCCGTAAGTATTGTTAAAGCTGGAAAGCCTCAAATTATTTAAAACTGTTGAACATAGTTATAGAAAACTTGCAGAGGTGCCTCTGCTAGGCTTATTGACCACTCCCCTTCAGCAGCACCGGTAATTTTTTTCTTCTTCCCAGAGTGTTTTGAGAATTGACTTCTAGCTCTGTCCCATGAAGTAGATTCAGCGAACTGGAGAAAAGATGAGGAACGGTTCAGCGAACGAAGAACTTGTGCCTTGCCCTAGTTATAAATGCAAGTAGACCCTGGGCTTGCTATGATCCAAAGCACGTGTATAATTTTGCCAAGTGACCCAGAATAGAAAAAAAAAACAAGTTACTTATATGTGCTACTAATAAAAAATTCCAATGACCCCATCAAGCCAGCACTTGGATAAGCTGGTATCAGTTTCTAGGAAAAACTATGGAAATTATGATTTGTGATTTATTTAGTAACAAAGTATAGAGTATTATAATACAAATAATGACATTTGACTTCAGTTTATGGAGAACAAGATTTTTCAGACTGATTGCGTTCTGTGTTTAAATTACAAGTTTTGTTTACGAATTCCTTTATGTAATAAATTAAATAACATAATTTTGAAAGGTTTGAGGTTTATAACTGTACCACATTGTGGTTTGAAATATTAAGACTATCTAATAAGCATGACTGTCATTAGGAAATTACCATCGAATGATGATGATTCAATGATGGTACTTTGGCTTTGTGGAATTGCTGAAAAAACAATGGAATTTACCTTCTTCACTGATAAAATTTGAAATTATTGAGCCACAACAACTGAAATTTAAACCATATCTATCATAGAGGAGAGGAAGACCATATATAGTGGTAGCAGTAGTATCTTACACCCCAGTGTCCTGTTTTTATCTGGGACCAAGTTAACTTTCTTCCCAGTAGCTGGTACAGTGCTGTGTTTTGGATTTAGTGTAAGAATAATGTTGATAATACGCTGAAATTGTAGTTGTTGCTAAGTAGCACTTATCCTAAGTATAACTATTTTTCAGTTTCCCATGGTCTTCCAGCAAGCAGGTGCACAAGAAGCTGGGAGGGAGCATAGCCAGGACTGACTCAAACTAGTCAAAGGGATATTCCATACCATAGGATGTCCTGCTCAGTATAAAAACCAGGGAAAGTTGGCCAGCAGGGGCCCATTGCTGTTTGCACATTGGTCAGCAGGTGGTGAGCAACTGCATTATGCACCAGTTGTCTTTTCTTGGGTTTTATTTCTTTCTCTTCTTGCTAGATTAATTTTCATTACTATTAGTAGTAGTAGTTGAGTTATTAAATTAGAGCAACAATGCTGGTGAAGGGACTGGAGGGAAAGTCTTATGAGGAGAGGCTGAGGGAGCTGGGGTTGTTTAGCCTGAAGAAGAGGAGACTCAGGGGAGACCTCATCACTCTCTACAACTACCTGAAAGGAGGTTGTAGACAGGTGGGGGTCGGGCTCTTCTCCCAGGCAACTAGTGACAGGACAAGAGGGCATGGCCTGAAGCTGCGCCAGGGGAGGTTTAGGGTTGGATCTTAGGAAGCACTTCCTCACGGAAAGGGTCATTAGGCGCTGGAATGGACTGCCCAGGGAGGTGGTGGAGTCGCCATCCCTGGAGGTGTTTAAGGAAAGATTGGATGTGGCACTTAGTGACATGGTCTAGCTAGGTGTTGTGGTGTTGGGGTCATAGGCTGGACTTGATGATCTCAGAGGTCTATTCCAGCCTCAACGATTCTATGATTCTATGATTCTATGAAATTGTTCTTAACTCATCCCATGAGTGTCACTTTTTTTTTTCCATTCTCCTCCCCCATCCCACTGGAGTGAGGAGTGAGCAAGTGGCTATGCGGTGCTTAGTTGTCAGCTGAGGTTAAACCACAACACCCAGAAAAGTNTAAGCATGACTGTCATTAGGAAATTACCAGCGAATGATGATGATTCAATGATGGTACTTTGGCTTTGTGGAATTGCTGAAAAAACAATGGAATTTATCTTCTTCACTGATAAAATTTGAAATTATTGAGCCACAACAACTGAAATTTAAACCATATCTATCATAGAGGAGAGGAAGACCATATATAGTGGTAGCAGTAGTATCTTACACCCCAGTGTCCTGTTTTTATCTGGGACCAAGTTAACTTTCTTCCCAGTAGCTGGTACAGTGCTGTGTTTTGGATTTAGTGTAAGAATAATGTTGATAATACGCTGAAATTGTAGTTGTTGCTAAGTAGCACTTATCCTAAGTATAACTATTTTTCAGTTTCCCATGGTCTTCCAGCAAGCAGGTGCACAAGAAGCTGGGAGGGAGCATAGCCAGGACTGACTCGAACTAGTCAAAGGGATATTCCATACCATAGGATGTCCTGCTCAGTATAAAAACCAGGGAAAGTTGGCCAGCAGGGGCCCATTGCTGTTTGCACATTGGTCAGCAGGTGGTGAGCAACTGCATTATGCACCAGTTGTCTTTTCTTGGGTTTTATTTCTTTCTCTTCTTGCTAGATTAATTTTCATTACTATTAGTAGTAGTAGTTGAGTTATTAAATTAGAGCAACAATGCTGGTGAAGGGACTGGAGGGAAAGTCTTATGAGGAGAGGCTGAGGGAGCTGGGGTTGTTTAGCCTGAAGAAGAGGAGACTCAGGGGAGACCTCATCACTCTCTACAACTACCTGAAAGGAGGTTGTAGACAGGTGGGGGTCGGGCTCTTCTCCCAGGCAACTAGTGACAGGACAAGAGGGCATGGCCTGAAGCTGCGCCAGGGGAGGTTTAGGGTTGGATCTTAGGAAGCACTTCCTCACGGAAAGGGTCATTAGGCGCTGGAATGGACTGCCCAGGGAGGTGGTGGAGTCGCCATCCCTGGAGGTGTTTAAGGAAAGATTGGATGTGGCACTTAGTGACATGGTCTAGCTAGGTGTTGTGGTGTTGGGGTCATAGGCTGGACTTGATGATCTCAGAGGTCTATTCCAGCCTCAACGATTCTATGATTCTATGATTCTATGAAATTGTTCTTAACTCATCCCATGAGTGTCACTTTTTTTTTTCCATTCTCCTCCCCCATCCCACTGGAGTGAGGAGTGAGCAAGTGGCTATGCGGTGCTTAGTTGTCAGCTGAGGTTAAACCACAACACCCAGAAAAGTGTAACCGTGACCATTTAAGATACTACTGCCTCCCATTTGCTTCATCTCTCTTGTATAGACAGCAGAGTACAGTGCAGGCTGAAAAAAAAATACAGGTATTTTCATCTTAGATAGCCTGGAATACTACTATCAAAACCCAGTAGAAGGTTTCTACACAGCTTAGCATCAAGCACCTGAGCTGTAGGCAGATTTTTGCAATCCTTTTAAAGACTCCCAAGTTAGGCTCTGCTGCCCTTTCATTAATATTGGTTCTGCCTTACCACGTCAGTGATGAGCTTTGTCATCCTGCATTTACAGAAGGTTTTAGCAGCTATATGGTAGTTAGTTGCATAGCAGCTGTCCTTGATTCATAACCTACTTGTTTTATAACTTACAGGTTTTCCTTTTTGTCCATGCCAAGAAAGTCACTGAACCTGACCCTGAATTCATGATACAAATATCCATATTTACTTGAAAAAAATTCCTGATTGTTGATTCTGTCTTGTCACTTAATATATGGAGCAGGTGATGAAGATAGAGGGAACTTAAAACCAAAGATAAACCAGTAATCTTCTGTTGGCACCCATGACTCACAGCAAAATCTTCCTTTAAGCAGAACAAATTTCAGATTTGAACCATGGAGTGAAACTCGAAAAAGGTTTACACTATTGACCCAACCTTGAACACTTCAAGGCAGGGATCATCCACAACATTTCTGAGCAATCTGTTCCAATACTGTCAAGTAAGACAGCGTCCAATGTTTTGCACAAGTCCAGGTAGATATGTCAGTCACCATTCCTTTATCCACCAGTGCTGCAACCCAGTCATAGAAGGTCACCAGATTTGTCAGCAAAAATACACAGCAAAAAAACCCCAAACAAACAAAAACCCAAAGTAATTCTACTGAACAAAATGTTACTTAAACAAAAACAAGAACAAATTCTATCACAACACATGGGGCTCCAATATCTCCTCATGTAGGGTAAATCTTCCTCCTCTGACACAATCACTGCAGAGGAGTCAGGCTGTTAGCACCTGTTCCTACACGCTCTTTGGAGAATACTCCTCTACTATCACACACATCTCAGTCACCATCTCTCTCCCAAGCACATGCAGATGCGTACATCAGCTTGGTTTTACCATGACAGCTTTATATCAGCAGTGTTTTGGTCTGAGAGCTGCATGGGCTTTGCGATCAAATATTACTGTGAATGATTTCGAGTTATCATCTGTCTCATCTTCTGTTTTTGGTTCCTTCCTCACGTTACTTTCAGGTCCTAATGTCCAGGTACAATTATTTACTTCTTCATACTACTTTTACACGTTATATTCACACATCTCCACGTTACTTAGTCATTGTTTTAGCTTCCTTTTCAGACATTAACTATAATAATTACTGTACCCAAATTTGCCCCTGGCAAGTTTGGGGTGCCAAGAGATTGCTGTCTAAACTCCTCCATGGGGTTATTGTATCTATAGTAAAAGCTGGATGAGTCTGTGTGGTTTACTTTTGGTCACTGCGCATTTGTCCAAATCCTTATTTTGACAGAACTCATTGAGTAGATTACAGACCAAAACAAGTCTCTGTTTCTATTTCAATATATAAACAATATTTTCATTTCAGGCAGTCTGACAAGTTGCTTTAAGGCAGAATCATGTAGAGGGCAATGACATTTCAGCTAAAGTGATTGTATATCCTTGTTGTAATAATCAATATATCCATTTCATTACTACAGACAATCTAGAATTATGTCCTTGGCCTCATTAGGCCTTGCCGGTGTTTAACTACCTTTATGGCAAGTGTACAAAATCTTCATTTAGTTGTTATGTCTTAACCCCGGTAGGCAGTTAAATCCCACACTGCTGCTCAGTCACTGCTTCACAGCAGGAGTGAGAGTGACAAAACCCATGGGCTGAGATAAGGCCAGTTTACTAGGTAAAGTAAAAGCTGCATATGTAAGCAAAATAAAACAAGCAATTCATTCACTGCTTCCCACCAATAGGCAAATGTCCAGTTATCTACAGGAAAGTGTCACACGTGGTGGTTATCTGGGTACGCAAACGTCACAACTCCAAACGTCCCTCCTTCTTCTCCCAGATTTTATTGCTAGATACTATGGAATATCTCTTTGGTCAGCTGTCCCAACCATGTCCCCTCCCAGCTTTTTGTACACCCCCAGCTAATTACTGGCAGAACAGTATGAGAAGCAGAAAAGGCCTTGACACTGTGTAAGCTATAGAGAAAACTGTACCTAAAACAGGAAAAGCTAAAACATCCCTGTGTTGTCGACACAGTTTTGCTCAGAAATCCAAACCAGCACCACAGAAGCTACTATGAAAACAGCTAATTCTATTTCCAGGCACACTAGTGAACAAAAGAAAATAAGGGTAGGACTGACATATTTTAAAATAATTTTTAGTACTATAAAATATTTTTCTTAAAAGCACAGAGTGTTGAGATATCTAATATATCCTATAGAGAGAAATACTGTAGTAAATACTTTGTGATTTCATTAGGAAGCTGGCATATGCTGTCCATTCATCACACATTTTTAATGGGAGTTTTATACTGAAGATGGGTGATTATTCCATAAATATTTTATTTTTCAAGGAACAAGTGAAATGAATCTTGTCTATACTTAGTTTTAAAATACTGTCATCTTTCCAGTATTCTTATTAAAATACCATCATGTAAGATTTTAAACTATTTTAATCAGTATTTCAGTAAATCTTGACTGAGACCATTTTTTCTCAGATTAATTCCAAAATTAGAACACAGTAAGAGCACTGGGGACTTGACCCAAGGTACAGCTTCCTGAACCACCTGTGTGCCACGAGAAGCACACACACTGTCAACCAAAACTGCAGCAATGAGTAAGGAGTCGGAGAATAACACAAACTGACAACACCAACATAATATGTCTTAAAGTAAGATTTAAAAGTATCTTCAGAAATCGATGTAAATTCTTTAGAAGACAAAGTCAGGCACCAGCTGATGACACTTCAGGTTACGTGAGCTTTGCATTTCACGGTAATTATCAGCTAGCCGGTACGCAACGATGCACTGAGCCCCTATGATATGCTGTTATAGAGTATTGTGTACAGATTTAAAACCTAATTCTGTCTTTCCTAAAGGAACAAAAAAATCTTGCTCCACTTCAGTTAAATTCAAAGTCAAAAAATTGCAAATATAATTAGTTTATGTCCTGTTATAGTAAACTCAGAAGCAGATGCACAGTTGTGCTCAGTTGAATAGTATTTTTTCAAACCAACAGTAATAAGCATTTCAAGCATTTCCACCTGCCTTGTGATCACATCCTATCTCAGCGACTGCTTTTCATCAGTACACTACTTGTGGGTTGCCTGGGGATAGTCCATCTGTGTATGTTCAATGTTAACCTGTGAAGCATATTTGCCTAAAAGAACTAGGTAGTGTGCTCGAGTGTCTAAAGCCAGGCTGTGAGAATGCAAGATTAATCTGTTCAGGAAGCTAATCCTGCGGCCTCAAGCTGCTTTTCATGTAAAATGTAGATATAATACATCAGCCCATTAAAACAAAACAAAACAAAAAAAACGAAAAAACCCCAACTTTCTTCACTACAAACAGCAAGAGGTTCTAGAGATTTCTCCTTGCAGTTTTCTTTACTTGTTCACTTGAGCGAGTTTTATCACACTTAAATTAACGCAGTTTCAGATATGTCCCTATTTTCATGTGCAAATTATGTTCCTACCTTGAAGGGTGACATAATAATGTCTTTAAACTTTTGTGTTTCAAACTGATTGTTTTTCTCTTTCAGTCTTGCTACTTATACCTCACTGCATCCCCCAGGGAGCTGTGCCTTTTTCCTTGCATTTGAAGGCTTATTTTGGAGACACGTTAAAGGAAGGAGCCTTTCTTTATGAATACACATTTCTACTCTGACACAGATTATATTTTATCATTTCACTTCTTGCAAAATTTAAAAACAGTGACAGCAAACTGTGATCATCTGAGACCTGAACAACTAACTCAAGCATCATTTTGATTACCACAAATGGGAGTTTGGTTTCAAAGGATATTTTAAATCAGGCTAAATAAATGTAGTATATAATGATGAGGATTACCTTAAATCCCTAGGTGATCCAATATTACAGAAATATCTCATGAAAAATACTTTCCTTTTAGCTTTGGAGTTATTAAAAAAAAAAAATAATTAAAAAAAATAAATGAATCTGTAAAGACACTGAAGTGCTATATTTATTTGTAAAGATATTGAAGAGCTTTATTTGTTCTTATCACTAATGTTAACAATGGATTGAAATTTAGTTAGAATTTGAAAGCCTACATTATATCAGTTCAGCAGCAAAATCAGTTTTTCGACAACTGAAAAGCTTATTTAAGCAGTGTATTTTTATAAATGGCTGCCTGTTTGTTATTTCTGCTAGGTAGCATCTTTGCCATCTTCTGTTAAACGTAAAAACATTTCCTTGAATGTTTGATTTTTTTTCAGTATTATTCTGATACAACATTGACCATTTTGATAACTACATATCCTTATGGCTTTGTGTAATTTTAGGGGAAAAAAAAACGACATTTTTTTTCCATAAATAACTAAGAAATACAGTGTGAAGTGCATTAGAATTATGATATTGCACTATTACAAAACTTACATGTGTTGAACCATGATAAAAGGAAAACTCTATTAAAAATACTGAACAAATGTAAATATGTGAGATTAGAATCAGGCCCGTGACACTTCTCAAGAAAAGAAATCACGTTAAGAAGTAATCACTGAAAATACCTTTGTGATGTACTTTGTGCTGAAGGAACACAAACCTGGAATTTAGAATTCAAGTTTTTAAATGACACCACAGAGAACTTAATAGGCTTTGTCCAGTTACTATATTTACGTCCTATTCCAACCTATAGGAAACGCCTGTAACATCATCCTGTTGCAATGCGAGAAACGACACAGTGATATCAGTCTACACAAGAAGAAGACAACTCTCAAAGCTTAGAAGGAGCCGGAAGTGGAGGAAAACATTATTCTTACAGAATGCTCTATTGAGAATAATGATAAATCATATATAAACTGCTATGTTTAAACTGTTTTTTTTTGTTGTGTTTGTTTTTTTTTTCTTCTGTGGGTATTTCAATCACTTATGGAGGTCTGTCATGCTTTGAACCAACAAAAACTACTTCAGTTCTGTGAATTCACAATTAAATAATCTAAATTACTAAAACATTTATGGAAGTAAATTGTGGGAAAATATATTTATATATTTTTCAATTTTCAATTTGGAAATACTATTGATAAGGACTGTAGCTGAAACTTCTAATTTCAAAAATTGAGATAGTACTGACTGCTGTCATTCTTCTGTTTCTTTAAATCCATGCTGAGAAATTAAATATGACATTTGAGCAGCAGGCCTCATGACTTTTGGACAGAAATAAGTAGCCTTAACACGTCTATGAAAAACACAGTAAAAGTTTAAACTCCAGAAACAAAACTTACATCACCAGATCAGCCTAAACTTTGAATTATAAACTTAGAGCCTTTATTTCATCTTCATTGTACTGCATCAGCATCCTGGGAATAATGAAGATTTCTGATGACATATAATATCAGAACAATAAATAAATAAAATATGTGAGCCTAATGGAAAATAATATCAGCAGCTCACAAATCCTAAGGTGAGCGAAGTGAGAGAAGAGTTTCAGTCAGATAGCGCACGCAGTGTAAGAATACATTCCCATTTCCTTTGGGAATAATATCCAGATGACTGATTGTCATTGGTGAACTTGCCATATACCACTGATGCTTGAATATAAATAAAGAAACATAATGTTTACCTTTTTATTCCTTCTTAGAAAGATGAATCTTTCTTTGTAGGCACACAAGGATCTCCTAAAGCTGCACATGCACATCAGAGCCAGTATTAGGAGCCAGTATTAATCTTCATAAAATTCAGTGCTGAACAGAAAATGTGGAAGAGGAGTGGCTATCTACTTCGCTTGTTGAACCTCATACCATTGGTCTCAGTCCATTGATGCAGGCTGGCTATCCAGATCCCTCTCTAGAACATCCCTATCTCCAAGCAGATCAACACACTCATCTAATTTAGTGTCATATGCAAACTTCCTGAAGGTGCCCCTCAGAACTTCCAGTTCTGGGCCTCTCAGCTCAAGAAAGACAGAGAACTGCTTGAAAGAGTCCAGCGCAGAGCCACAAAGATGATGAAGGGAGTGGAACATCTGCCTTATGAGGAAAGGCTGAGGGAGCTGGGTCTCTTGAGCTTGGAGAAGAGGAGACTGAGGGGTGAGCTCATTAAAGTTTATAAATATGTAAACGGCAAGTGTCAGGAGGATGGAGACAGGCTCTTCTCAGTGACATCCAATGATAGGACAAGGGGCAATGGGTGCAAACTGGAGCATAGGAGGTTCCAGGCAAACGTAAGGAAACACTTTTTCACAGTGAGGGTGACAGAGCACTGGAATGGGCTGCCTAGAGGGGTTGTGGAGTCTCCTTCGCTAGAAACATTCAAAACCCGCCTGGACATCTTCCTGTGTGACCTGCTCTAGGTTCCTGCACTGGCAGGGGGGTTGGACTAGATGACCTTTCTAGGTCCGTTCCAGTCCCTAACATTCTGTGACTCTGTGCCCTTGATCCTCTCATCCAGATCACTGGTAAAGATATTAAACAGAACTGAATCCAAAACTGAGCCCTGGAGAACACCACTTGTGACCAGTCACCAACAAGATTTAACTCCATTCCAGACCACTCTCTGGGCCTGATCCAGTCAATTATTTATCCAGTGAAGCATACGCCCATCCAAGACACGAGCAGTCAGTTTCTCCAGGAGAATGCTGTGGGAAACGGTGTCAGAAGCTTTACTAAAGTCAAAGTAGGCAATATCTACAGCATTTCTCTCATCTACTAGTCAGGTTGCCTTATCATAGAAGGAGATCAGGGTAGTCAAGCAGGACTTGCCTTTCACAAACCCATGCTAACTGGGCCTTATCACCCAGTTGTCCTGTAGGTGTCGCATGATGGCACTCAAGATGATCTGCTTCATGACCTTGTCTGGCACCAAGGTCAAATTGACAGGCCTGTAGTTCCCAGGATCCTCCTTCTGGCCCTTCTTGAAGTTGGGTATGCCATTTGCTAACCTCCAGCCAATTGGCACTTCTGCAGTTAGCCAGGACTGCTGACAAATGATGGAAAGTGGCTTGATGAGACCCTCCATCAGCTCCCTCAGTACCCCTGGGTGGATCCCATCTGGCAATGGACCTGTGTGTGTCTAAGTGATAGAGTAGGATCTTGATATAAATACTACAAAATACATCTATAGTTAACAAAGGGAGAGAAAACAGACAAAAGTGATGATGCACATTTGCTTTTCAAATAGCCCATTATCATGTATAGACTTCTTATAAAGGGATATATAGTAAACATATATGTTCTTGTGTTGCGTTAGGTGTCAGAGATGTGCTGCATAGGACTCAGTACTGAGGATTACGTTACATCTCAGCACGATGCAGCTGACTTCAAATGTTTTGCACTTTTTGCAGTAAATCTAAGACAAATGAAAAGTTTGGAGCTGGAGCCAAGGTTGCACGCACGTATGGAGAGCAGAGGCACTAAACATCTTCCTGAGATGAAAAAATCAGGACAAAAGAGCTCCTTGAAGATTTTTCTCTAGGACACCAGAATATCTCCTGTATTCCCCAATTACTCTGGATAAACTAGGATAACTGGGACATTTCCTGTATTCCCCAGTTACTCTGGACAAACAAGCATTGTTAACAAATTATCCTCAGTATGTGTGCTTTTAAAAAAATAATCTGAAGACCAAACATAGAAAATATAGACTGAAGACTCATCTGTCCTAATCAAATTGACAAGAACCTTCATGAGTATACATTACAATGTAAATGTAAGGAGGGGAGGGATGGCATGTTTAATCCAATTTTTATGTAAAACTAAACGAGATATTACCTAAGGCATCACACGTGACAAACTAACAGCCTAGTTCTGTGAAGGTAACTCATGCACTTGCTCCTCATTATTTCTCTACCTAATTTTCAGCCGTGTTGCTTTAGTTGAATGTCTGCTTCCCTGTGTACCTCTAATACATTCTTCAAGGTAACTGGCTTTCAGGTGGGTGTACTAGGGCTCTGCTCATCTCATCTTAAAATAGATACATAAAATAGGCCAAATTAAATGGAGGGCTAAACTGCCAACTCAGATGGGGATTTCTGTACCGTAGGATAGTAGAGTTCAGTGAGGTGAATCCCACCTCTGGTGTACTATTTTAGAGGTGTTCTAGAAGTATGTAATTACCAGTCTGCACGTGTGGCTGTATGTGCACTGGAAGACTCTTTCTTCAATCTCATTGCTGTTCTTTTCATTCTTAACTACAAATATAAGGGAAATTTATGTTATCAAACATGAGGAAAAATGGGGACATATATAGTTGAAATAAATAAATCAAAAAAAAAGAAGTAAAATTCCTTTACCACAAACCAAAATTTTAATGGGTAAGGTATTCAGGTACTATTTAACTATTTACCAGTCACATCCTCTAGAAATTTTGAACTACTTCCATAGTTTATCCTAATTCTGACAGAAGGCTTTTATGATTATAAGAAGATTCATTTGTTTTTGTTTTTTAATATGTGTTGCATTAACTTTCAAAATAGAAGAAAAAAGGGAATAAAAACTATACCTAGGAGCCATAGTTGAGCATTTTTAGCAGCTCAATGTCCAAGATAGATCAACCAAATACATAAGGAAAAAAAAAAAAGACTATTAATTTTTCTCTTACACTAGCTTATATAAAGTAAACTTAATGAGAAGAGATGGGTGTGTGTTTGACTTTAGCAGGTAAATGGCTAAATGAGCATAAAATCTAATCTGTAATATATATAAAGGAACCTAGAGCTTTTCTTTAACGGCAGAGAGAGCTCAGCAGTCTTCCTCTGCTGTTGAAAATACTTTGAAGAATTCAGGACTAATCAGTGAGGTGCTTGCTTTTTTAGACTAGTTTACTATCTGAATAAGCTCAAGGAAGCATTACTTAATATCTTATATGCAGTTTTATGGAAACCAAAGAGGTTGAATACCTAACTACAAAAGTTTGTAAAGCACACAGAGAATGTGGTTGTCAGAAAAGATTTTTGCTATACCTGAACAGACTATCTGTGAATATCCTGATTTTGCTTATTTCAATGTCCTAACTCGTTTTATAAAGAACTGATTAAAAGCTAAGTAATCATGTCACCATATACATTAAGTGTTCAGGAAGAGATATGTATCAGGGCAACAAAAACACTGATTTCACATATGCCCATACCCTTAGAACAACATGGATAAGATGAAGAAAACAATTTAATTTGGATAATGGAATATAAGATAAATCATCATGTATGATTATCAGGAACAATATAAGAACAAGGGATATGGACTGGATAGGAAAACTGCATATAATAAATTCATTATTGTGTTGTTCCTGAGAGATTTTGATTCTACTCATCTGTAGAAGAAAATGTGCCTTCACTATGTTTCCATTGCACTCTTCCTTGCTCTTATGTCTGTTCTACCAGATCCAATCCATCTGTCCATTTTACATAATAAAAGAGCACCAGTTATGGCTCTTGTAGCTGAGTAGCAAAATTTAGGGAATGGGTGTGAAGGGAGAGGAGAGGGAGGAAAAAGCCAAAAAAAGAGAAGAAGCCAGCATATGTCTTGAAGATCCTTCTTTTACTGAATGTTTTCAAAACTTTTTCGAGAAAGACGGTGATGATGTACTTTGTGAATTCTTCCGCAAGCTGAAGTCAATATTTTACCACAGACTTCTGTGAACACATTGTTCTACTGCATATCCCTTCTGTAGACCATATGCATCAGTAATAACTGATCAGATGAGATGATAAATTTCTTCAACTAAAAATCTGTACTAAAACTCTGTTATATTGTTATTTAAGATAGTGAATATTGTCCATATGTTTAACTATTGTTAATGTTAAAGAAAAGTATCCTGATACTTTTTTTCCTCCTTCTAGATAAATACATAAGATATAAATATGTAATCTAGAAATCTTTTACTTCAGCTGAAAACAAATAATGTATTAAATATAATGTGAGAAGTATATGGTTCTTCCTGCAGAATAACTTTATGATTGTGGAATTTTAGTTTATTTGACAAAATGTCTGATTTTCCTGGAGGTCTGTTGGTTGCCTTTGGACCATATCTGAACACTAATTTACAAGAAGATACAAATGACTAGTCTGGATGTGAAAAAGTACAGAAGAGGCACAAATACAGTGAAATGACACACTCTAAAGTAGGAAATCCTCAAAGTAATATTTTTTAAAAAGTAATTGAAACTTGCAATGTATAAAAACTATCAGAAACTCTAACTGGTTGGCTATGTAAACCTGTCCACCAGTTACTTAGCTCAGTAATGTGGGCCACAATATACAACATCTCTGAACAAAATTATGACCATATTTGGTGTGTTCTTAACCAGCTATCAGATAAATCACTAGATTATCTCTACGTATTATGTTAAAATTTACGTAGAATTTAGTCTTCTTTTTAAATAATATTAAATATTTTAAGCCTCCTAAAGCAAAGATAGAAAATGGGTCACCTGTTTTCTTTGTTCTTCTCATACCCACAATTTTCAACAAACACAGCAGCACCCTAATCTCAATCTTATAGGAAACAAGGAGGAGGAACACCTCCTTTCCTGTTTGTTGAATACGACTAATGATGCAAAACAAAAAAATTAAAAATAATTCAAGGTCCTCTGGTTTAAGAAGCTGATATTTGGATATTAGCACACATTCAGGTGGCTCTCCAGCTCCTAATGTATGATCTTTCATTTTATGTAAAATAGGTATTGAGTAAAACACAAAAAACAGTCCTGCCAGTACATAGGTAGAATACAAGATGACTGAAGTGTGACATCTCTTTTCTCTAGCAAATTAAATAAGTTATCCTAGTTATTTCTCTCTGTCTCTTAACGTACTTTCTTTCTTCGTGTTAAAGCTTAGACATCATTTGCATGCAGTGTATTTCACAATAGGGCATATATTTAATGTATTATCAAGAGACGTACGGATTATGCTCAGGTTTACAGCATCATTTAATTCCCATTTGTTCCTGGATTCTCAGCAAATATTATAACAGCACTCTATTATGATAAAGATGGAAAAATGGACATAACCATTTTTAGTGAGTTACCTGATAGTTCCATAATGTGTTCGATATACTCCAAGAATCAGGCTGATCAGGGAACTCGGGCAGAAAACTCCTAACAAATCTGCATGTGAGTGAGTGGTGGAGCATTCAGTTGCCTTATGGCTGTAATTGGAAAGTATGGATGTGGTTGGAAAGAACTCCTATTGCTACACTCAGAAACGGTAAATCAAATGAATTCAAGTGCCCCGCTCTGAAGTACCAGCTTGTGTGAGTTATTTTCTTGGATTTCAATATGAAACTTAATTCTGTTAGTTCAATCTAATTCTCATCTACTTTCTTGACTTTATTGCTGAAATTAACCAACATTTTGTCAAAGGTTAGGGTTGAGCTGGCCACTAGATGAATGACAGATGCTCCCTATTAACCCCTCTCCCTTCCCAAAGGTGAAGAGAAAGAGAATAAGGGAAAGTGACTTACCGATTGAATAAAAAAACTAAAACAAAACTAAACCAGCTTTAATTAAAATAGTACTAATAAAATGAACACGGTACTAGTAAAGTGAATTACATATAAATATATACAAAACCAATACTGAACCCAACCCCACCAGATGGCAATTATATCACCATCACCACTGATCCTGTGGAGCAGGCACTGGGAAAGTCGCAGGCTGGACTCCATGGTAGATGGGAACCAGATTCAGAAGCTGGATTCTGGAATTGGCTTCAGGAATACATGGATCAGGATGGAAGGCAGAATGGACAGATTCCTCCTCAGATGCTGGCCATTAAAGGAGTGAGCTTGACCCTCACGATGCCTCAGCTTTATAATGATTATGACGTATATGGGCTGGAATACCACGTTGGCCAGTTTAGGGTCACCTGTGCTGGCCACTCCTCCCTGCAGGTGCAGCCTTTTACTTTCTGAACCTTCAACATGGCACACAAGATTTAGCAGCGACATTGGTCTGTACAAGAGCAAATATACGCAAGACCCTTTCTGCACACCAGTTCTTGCTAGTAACTATGAACATCAAGAGTTACCACTGCTGGAAGCAAACGCCATCAGAAAGTAGTTTGTTAGAAGAGACTGAGCTGAAAAGTAAAATCACTGAATAGAATTAGTTCTGTTCTAGCTGAAACCGGGACACATTTCTTACCTTAAAATAATAAAAATCAAAACATCTGGT
>VWZK01013501.1:14763-69755 GCA_013396935.1 Baryphthengus martii | reverse complement strand
TTTTTTTTTTTTTTTTTTTTTTCTGTCTAGTCTTACTCTTTAGTCCCTTGATTCTCAAATAGTTCTAACGTCCATTCTCACTAAGATGGATGTAGTCTATTAAGGTCTCCGTTATCTACATCAAGAAGTTTCTCTCAACACTGCAGCCAGGGTATCTCACTTTCACCTGGTCTAGTTCCACTCTTTACAATCTCCACATCCTAGTCTCTGAACAGATTTGCCTGTACTTCTACTTATTCATTCATCCAGTTCCTTCCCCACTGGGGAACTTCATCTTCACAACTGAAAAATTTCCAACACACTTTTTTAATTCCCCATCCCATAAATGCCAGGACATCACTGTCCTAGTCATCCTTTCTTATCCTCCTCTCACTAACCCTACAGTCTTTTCTGTTCTCACTTCCAGTGAACTACCATTTTCTTCCCTTCCATAACTATCTACCTCCTCTCTCTTTTTAATACTCACTCTCCATCATCCTGCAGTCACTAATCTGCCTACAACAAAGAAAGGACCTCTCAGAGGGCAGAAGATAAAAATGAGAACTTAAACCTCTGCCTCCTATAACTCACAATGTTCTTGACTGTCCCAGAAAAATGGCAATTTAGACAATGAAACTCTGTATTGAGAAACAGTGGAAAACATTTGGTCTTCTGCATCACCATTCAGGACTTTTTATGATACCAATTGCTTGGAAAGAAAAACTTGTGCAATTTTTCTACAGAAAATGGTGGGTGCTGAAAGCCTGCTACACTACACCTGCTGGTTCATCCTGTTTAATTTTATTTCTATTCACGCTCTCCTTGCCAGTGGGGAGGGCTAAATAATGTCAATGTCTTCTCAGTCATCCTTATCACAAATGATCATTCTGTGTGGCCTATGTTAATCATTCTCACTCGTCTCCTTCTCTCACTATTAGATTAATAGTTGCCAATTATGCATGCTCTCCCCTGCACTGTTACTGTTTACACGTTCTCTAATTCTCTTCATTAGACCAGTGAGTGGGCATAATTATGGTTGTAAGTTATCCATTCATTTTCTCAAGGACAGTGAGAAATGTAGTACAGCAAGAGTTTGGTTCTATGATAGCATCTTGGACTAATAAAAAAAAAGAAATTCAGGCTTTACAGGACTCCAGCACATCCAGTGGGAACGTTCATCTCTTGCTCGGCATATATGTTCAATGTGTAAATTCACTGCAGTTTTAGAAATTGTAGATGGAACACATAGAGAAGAGGTGCACACTGTTGTGCTGAACGTCACCTCTTGCCATTCTAATGGGGAAAAAAAAAAAGATAATAACTTTGTTTTTTAGCACATAATAACTAAGACAGATAATGAGTACTGGCAAGGTGCTCAATATTTCTCTCAGCATTTTTGAGAAAAGTTGGAGGCTAAAGGTGATAGAAAGGACACACAACGGGCACGTTGTTGATTGACTGATATGAGCAATTAGAAAACTCAATTACAGTATAACTAAAAATCTCAGTGCGTTTTAAGGCATATTTCTTAAAAAAAAAAAGAAAGATTGCACACCATTTTCTTTCTAGTCCTTTAAGAAAATAATTTCAGTCGTCTGCTTTATAATGTAGCTCTGTTAAAGCTGTCTAACTTCCTCCGTTTGTTACTCCTACTTATCCAAATGCAGTAATTTCCTTATTCCTAAAAAGATTCATGTGGCTTACTAAATGCAGAGAATAAGGAAAGCTCTCTGTTCTGTAAGAGATGCCTTCGTAAGGGATCTATTCCAATAAATACAAGCCAAAAATTTTGTTCAGTATCTCATTTATTCAAGAGACAGTAACAACAAACATTTGGTTTGTATTTCTCATTAGCAGATATTCTCAAATAAAAATAGTGAGACATATTGACCAATTAGTTAACAAGTGGAAATCTCTCGATAATTACAATCATAAAATTATTTACAAATAGAATGACTTGTCCAGTCCAGGAAAAAGGATGGCTACTTTGTAATTAATTATCATTTATCTGAAGCTCTTATTTGATCAACGTATACAACCATAATGCACCTGTAAATGAAACAGGAGGTAATAATAATCCTTTTACAAAATGGGAAGCAGATTAACTTTTTGTGTTAACTACTAAATTAGTACGTTTAAAAAGTCATCTCTGGTTTATATTTAAGAAAAATCTCAGTCTCTTAATTATGTTCTATTCAGGTTTTGTTCGTTAAAGAGTTTCTATTATCTTCTCTCATATCCTATTCTCATAAAGACAGAGGCCCATATGCTTCCCCAGTAAGCCAACTTCATCGCTGAGCATTTATGTGATTTGACTCCTGGGAGACTCTGCAGAACAGACACTAACTCTGGAGTTTTACTGGTAACTTCAGCAGTAACTTGTGCGTGATGTAGAAGGATCATGGTGCAGAGGACAAAGCATATGGAAAACTGTTGTCAGGGAACCACTATTCCAGAGAAATTAATGCCATTCAGACAGAAGTTAACTATCCCTACAGATAGGATCATATAGAGACTTGACAGCTGTGTGCCTGAGACCCCAAATATGCATATCTGATCAATTATTTTTGGAATTTCTGCTGTTATAGGCTGTATTATTCACATTCTTTGATAGTTCAAACACAACTTTTTTGTACTATGACTCATTACCCTGCATGTACAGACTTACAGTTTGTACTTCTGTGACATTGTCTTTTAGTGTGACCGCTTTCATGACTGCAAACGTTGCACATGGCAGTTCTCAGTAAATGCAAAACCTTAAATGATTCACCAAAGCTAGATTACTTTGGAGGTGAAAAAGAAATTATTAAGTAATAAAGAAATAAAATAGCGAGGATATCTCCTGTGCCATCTATAGTGATTAAAATCTTGTCTCCACAAAGTGGTTCACTATTTCTTCTGTGATCTATCATTTAGACTTTTATTTAGAAGCGAAGATCCACAAGGATGGATTGCCAGCAAGCCTCAGCCTGAAGAAGACTGCTTCTATTGATGAAAGCAAGGATAGCTACAGGACACAGAAAATATCAAAACTCAACACAAAAAAGTAAGTGTAACTGAGCCAAGGCACAAGGACTACTGATGTTTTTATCGAAGTGAAAGTAAAATACACACAAATAAATCCAGGCTAGTATAGCTATCCAATGCTGAACATGATTGACATGCTCGACAAAAGAGTGCCTCATTCTATGATCAAATAGTTGGAACTGAATCTGAAGCTATGTGCAGAAAGAGCTGTTGGAGACAAATGGTTCAAAAGGCATGAAAATGAAATATCCCATAAATTAATTTCTAATTCAAGAAGCAATAACTACTGGCCAATTAAAGATGCTGTTTAGGTTAGAACTGTGAGTTAAGTAGCTTGCAATAATTCTGATGAGATTTTTGCAAAGTATTATGTTATATGTGATAGTATTTTGATAAATACTGCATTTTGATAAATACTTCACAGTTTATCTGGATTCGAAGAAACTCAAATGACTTGCAGCCGAATAAAGATGGCATTCAGAAGAGGAATTCTGTCTTAACAATAAATCCAGGCCTTCTGTTTTGAAATGACAAGCAATGTTGTAATTATCTCAGAAATGTCTTGTGGGTTTTTAGGATTTCTGCCTGAAATTATGTATTCCATTCAAACACTTCCAGTGGAAATCTATATCAAGACATTACAGCTACAAACGCCCATTTAAATGTTATTTGGGACAACAAGATCCACAGGGTTAATTAAGAAAGCATTATATAGTCCACTATTGAGGAATGGGCTAATGACTCCAGACCATAGGGGACAAAACCAGTTACACAAATATAGGACCTGAGAGGATGGTTTAATAGGGGCAGCAATAAAGCGAGAGCTGAAAAATTTTACTACCCACTGACGGTCAATAGCTTTCTTAACACAACATCTGCGGCAGCTTGGATGGCTGTGATCATCAGCAGCCACTCTGAGTTAGAAATCTAGCTAAGAGTCCCAGAAATCTTTTTCCTCTAAAGTAAACAGGTCACTCTAAACTCCTCTCCATGAGAAACTAATTCTATTCTGTAAGAATGGTTGAATCAAATAATTCAGCTCAAATTACTCTTTATGGAGAGAATGGAGTCAATGAAACTATGCTGATTTCATAATCTGAGTATCTGTTCTACTAATTCAGAACGGAAGCAGGCTTTAAGTCTACTCTGAGAGCTTGAGGAGGTGATGTCGAACTTCAAGAGCATCATTTCGGAATTAATTTTTAAAAATATTGTATGTGAATTGCACGGGCATTCAAAAACAGAAGACTTAACTTTGATGCAAAATGAATGGACAGAAATTTCATATAAATCTGTTTTGACAGTATGAAGAGACTAAGCCTGAGAAATATTGAAAATATTTTTTCTTCTGAAATAATTACAATAATTGGCTTTTCATTCCAGTGAGACGTGAAATTTGTCAGGATTGTATTTCTTGCAGATACACAAGTTTGAAAGTTAAAAGAGAGCAAACATTACATCCATAGCGATGTTGAGGTATTTTTTGAGTTTTGTGGGGTCTGGGGTTTTTTTTGGTTGGTTGGTTGTCTCTTTGGGTTGATGGTTGGGTGTGGTTATCTTAGAGGTCTTTTCCAACCGCGACAATTCTGTGATTCTGTGATAGGAACAACACTAGTAATGGTATGTTCACTATGTGTTATCAATTTAAGAGGAAGGAATTGGATCAAATAAAAGCAAGTGAGCCATAATAAGGAAGAAAAGATAGTAATGTCTTTTGATGAAACAGTGAAGAATCAAATATTCTAGTCAGTGTAAGCATCGTCCCTTTTTCTTTCTCATTAAGTACATACAGCAGAACTCAAATTATGCCAATCACCCTTACCCTGATTTCTTTTTCTGGTTCTTTTATTTTTGATTAAAAGGATGTTGCTTCAGACATTATTACTATAACAGTGCTGCTGACTAAGAAACGTTTATTTAGGCAGACTAGTATTGGATATTCTCAAATGATTTCTCATCATTGAGATATCAAGAAATATGTATATTTCTTTTTCTATATTACTTGTCTCAGTCTTCTCTAGACTACACAGCCCCAGGTCTCTCAGCCTTTCTTTATGAGAGACGTTCCGGTCCCTTAAACATCTCTGTAGCCCTCTGTTGGACTTGCAGACTACCACAGTGTCACTGGCACTGGAGCATGCAGTGGCAAGATCAGGACAGTGCCATTGCAGCACCAGCTCTAGGAGGAAGTGTTTCAACATCCTGATGTATTTTTGTGGGAAGGGAGAACAGTGTCCCAGTTTAAGCTCTAGTAAATACAATAAGTTAAACAAAAGAGAGCCCTTTTTTCCCCCTGATTTATAAAAGAGAGATCCAATTACTTCACTTTTAGTGTATATTGTCCCAGGTAAACCTTGGATCACCTTTGATTTCTTCAAATACTCTAATTAAAATACCACTCTGTCTTTTAAAGTACTTTTAGAAAAGAAAATCTGCACCAAAACTCACAGATATTTCATCTTCCAGAAACAAGTAGAGTCAAAGTGTTTGCCTGTATCTAGCCCTGATCTTACTTCTACTGAAATTAAAAGGAATATTGACGTTGCATTTTTGGAAGCAAAGTATGGTTTTCAGTTATGTCTAAAGATACTTGAATGTGTTAGGCATTCTTTATAGCTATCTGTTAATGAGTAAAATTAAAAAAATTGAAATATAAAGTTGAAAAGATCATAAAATAATCCCAACTCTCTCAGCTAATTCCAGTGCTATATTAGGGCTGCAAGGATAGAAGGTTATCTACTTTATGTTAGCAAATTCCCTAGTTTATTTTTTTTTTGGTTTCCATGAGCCTCCTATAATATATGTGGGAAACCTGAAAGATCTCTACAACTCCACTGTAAAAAAAAAACCTGTTAGTTTTCTGTTTGTTAAATATATGGAAAATAAATAAGGCTATTTAAGTAATCTGTCTGATCACTGCGCATGTTGAGTCAACCTGCGGAACACCTTTACTGAAACATGGGATCAAGTTTGTATCATATTTTTTTTTTGTAAAAATGTGTTTTACATTTCAGTCCATGAATTTTACCAGTAAAGCAAAATTTAACTGAAAGCTTGAAGCTTAAAGCTCAAACATAAAATGAATCTTCCACTTGGAAAGATCAGACCAAATCCCATTGAAATTAGTGAAAAACACTTTTAGAACTCAATGAGTGTGGGATCAGGCACTTACTGACTTATTGCCCAGTTGCAAATAAGAAATAGACCTGTTTTAGAAACAGACAGTCCCCTTAGCCAATGGACTGGAATGGGATCAGAGCTGTGATACCATCTTGATAGCTTCCAGCCTTTGGGCTGGCTTATTCGCAGGTCACTGGAGTAGCACTGGATTCCATGCAAACTTGGCTTTTTAATGCTTCTTTCTTGGAGCAGCAGCTCAAAATCTTTCACTCATTCATTCACAACCATTTATCATCAAAATAATAGCAGCAGAAAACACAGATACATATTTCCTTAGCCATCACTTCTAAACACCTGCAACTGAGAAGCCGGAGTATTTGTGATTGGTTTATGTATTTTTTGGCCTTTCATATTCCACCACAATTGCTAGCAAAAGACTGGTTCAGGAAGTCTTAGAAAGAAAACTGTAATCTCAATGCACCGTGGCGGCAATCACAATTTGCTCCTGACGCTAGCCGTATTTCTTGTCGTTAGAGCATTTTGATGGGTGCAACTGTTGAAGTTCTTGCAGCAGAACAAGTATGTTCTGCCTTCTGTACTTGTGATTTGTGTGACACAGCTGTTGGCAGACTGGAAGTACTGTGCCAGCATCCAGGTTTTGCACAGAGATGATCCAGATCTTTTGTAAAGAATAGACAGAGAGAGAAAACATTCCACAAAGAAGAAATAACATAAACACATTCAGTAGCTGTGAGTTTGGCATACCCATTCCTTGAGTTGAAGAGGGAATATCTGTCATTTTATGTTTGTACAGCTCCTAGCAAAATGGGATGTTGTGCCATTTGGCCTCTAGATGGTACCAGAATATAAAGGTTTAATAATACATGATTTTTTGTGTCTGGAGTCAAGGCTTTCCTTTTAAAAACTCCTCAAGTCTGTATCTCTTTCTTTTCTTTTTTTTTTTTTGTAATGTTCTCAATCCCCTTATTAACTCCAGATTTGCTATCAGTATTTTCTCTTGCTTCAATCAGGTTTGGTTGGTTGGCTTTCTAAAAGTGAAAATATTTTGGTCATCTAGGAACCATTCCTGATAGCCACATTCATACATAGCAGAACTCAACACAGTTAATAGTAATTGAATGTTCACCTTTTAAACACTCATAATGCAAACTACTTTCTTAATTGTAAAGACTTTCTCACTGTGAGATACTCCCTAAAGGTTATAGAGTAAAAAGAAAATAAAAAGCTGAATTAGATGGTGCATGATTCTGGAATAAATGTTTTCATATTATCTTTATACTTGTTGCATTTGCTTCTTACAATATATCCCAAAACTTTTATATTATCATCTCCGTCACACAGAGGTCATCTGAAAATTCTCCTTATCTAGTCCAGCTCATTTCTGGTTTTGTTTCTTTTGTTTTTTATCTGACTCAATATGAAGCCTTTGTTTCCACCAGTAGCTTTCAGCACACCTTTTGGATCAGGTACATTACACTTTTCACCTGTCGATAGCAACTGCCTTAAAGGATGTACATCTCTGCATCCTATTTACTTTCAGATTTCACCAGCCCATGTCAATCTTTAGTGGGTGAGAGCGAGACTAAAGAATAGTGAATTAGTCACCTTGATTTGTTAACTTTGTTTTAATCAGATAATCATCAAGTAAATATATATTGTATCAACTGCAATACAGTGATTGAGTGTCTTACAGGATTAATTTTCTTACCAGAACATCATAGATGTTAGATGTTTTAATATATTTCACTTCCTCTAGCGGGTAGTTTAATAATATTTTCCCTCAGGGACAAAAAGAAACCTGATCATCCTTGTAAATCTGACCTGACATACTGAGTTATCCACTTACTCTGAGTAAAGTAGGAAATGCACGGGAACCAAAATGAAATTAAAAGAAAAATATTAAGTGTCCTCAGATTTAATGACTGTGTATTTGAACAAAAAAATAGTTTCAGGTTTTGGTGGCAAATGTTCTTCTCTGTAGTTCAGCTGAGAATGAGGAGGAACGCCACTGATTTCAGTGCAATCATACCACATTTACGCTCTTGTGTAGCATACTCCAGCCTTTTATCAAACTCTAATACAGGTATGGATCTTTATCTCCCACTGTTTTTTCCTGTCCTGAGCAGGGCAGTCTGAAAGAAATCTCATACGGAACAGGAATATTATGGCTTGTGCAAATCTCCACTACACCTCCCAGGCACTAAATAAAAGTCAACGCCTTTTTTTTTTTTCCCTCTTCCTTTCTCTTCGGGATAGGAAATCCACCTCACTGTCAGTCAGGACACTTTCAAAATTTCTCACTTCAATGTATCCCTTCCCCTCCTTTAGAAAATCTGAATTAAAAAGCCAAATAATTTCCTTTAATTTGAAAGACAGTTTTTACTTAGCAAAAAAGCTCAGGGTTGCTATATGAAGACAATTATTGTTTACATAGAGATAGTCAGATTTTCTTATTGGTTGCCTGGTTTGTGACTAAGTACCAGTACTGCTTTAAAATAATAGAATACAAAAAAAAATAATAAATTCTGTGTATAGTATCCTGGAAAAAAGTACTCACAATATGTGCTCAGGTTGCTAGTGAAGCAAAGTGCCCATTTCTCTTCCCAACTGTCAAATCAATTAACTCCAGTTCACAGATCAGCTGATTCCTGATAGCTCAACATCTTGCAACGCACATACGCCTTTGACTGTCCAAACTGAAGAAACATGGGCATCCTTTCCTTGATGTCTGATATCCAGGTCATTGCTGTGCCCTCAAGCAAGCTACACAGATGAAGGTGTTTGGCCATGAATAATCAATTTACAAAAGAAATCTGAATCTGTAATCTCTTTGAGCAGAGCTCGTTTGTTTATTGCATGTTTTACTGCAGATTTACTGTCCCTCTCTGAGATTCTAGGAACAGGAAACCAAATTAATGGAGGAATTCGGGTGCCTCTGATTGCCAGCAGGCAGATGGGTGTCGAGTTTTTGAACCTACACGATTGAAAAAATTTAGACATAGCACGCTGCTGTTATTACATCCTGGAACATGTAGAACAATTCCAGGTATTATTAGCTTTGTTCCTTTGTGAAAATAAATCAAAATATGAATGTGAAACAAATTTACCATAAGGACCAAAAAAGCCCTATTTTGCTAATCACTTTTTCTTTCCTGTTTTCCTATTCCTACCTTTTTTCCCCATGTAAATAAGCAGCTGCTCGCTCATGTTTTCCGATGAAGCCTAAAGCATAAAAGGGCATGCTTGCTTAAAATTGCAACACCTAAAAATCAGAAGGTATTCAAGAAAACCTTTCAAAGAAACAAAGGAGCATGCAGAACACTTCTATCAGGTAGGCACAAGGAAGCATAGCTGACAAATGTGGAGGGTGCATAGCACGTGCTTTATCAAGTGTCACTCTTTAGCATGTATTAGTGGCTGCAGAAAGGATCCGACATACTTTGCCACAAAAAGGCAGCAATACAGGAGCAAAAGTAGATATAGACATCACTTTGTTAATATGGTATTATGGTTTGCTTTTTTTTTTTTCCATAATTTAAAGTGCTGTCTTAGGTTTCACGTGTAAGATATTGATTGTACAAGAATCCTGCACAGCTTTTGTCATTTAATAGTCATCCAAACATAGATACTGCAGATTCATTTTAGTGTTACATTTATGGACTGAGTAGCAATGTAAACTCTACAAACCCAACAACTGCTAGAAAGCCTAGGGCATTTTCCCCCTCCCCTGGATACTGTATTATAGATTTCTGAGAAAGAAACAAACAACCCAGGCAGGAGTATAATTGGGCCAAGGAAATACACGGAGGGTGCAGAAGAGTGATCACCTGGCAGATATATGTGATGGCCCCAGTGATTGATACCGTGTCTAAAATCAGGAATAGGAGACATAGGGAAAGAAAACCTTTGCCTACTCTCATACCATAAAGAAAAAAACATAGGTAGGCTTGATTGTGAATGGTTATGAAAGGTGAGAGAGCTATGGCTTGGAAAGCAACAGAGCAGGGAGTGTGATGGGAACTCCATGTAAGTATAATAGGTTTAGGTAGAGGAAAAACAGGTAAGAAAAATTCTTTAAAAGATTTCTATACTTTCTTTTTATGATCAATTATATATACAAAATTTTTGTTCCATTCAAAGGACTTGTCAATATTCATCCACAACAGATTTTTAAAAAATCAGGTCACAATTATATATATATGATTGTATTACTTGATTCAGAACATTATTTAAGTCTCTATAAAACTGCAAACAAATTGAGCATGGGAAAAAAAAGAGTTGAAATGACACATTCATATTTGTAGACATCTTTATTAAAAGCTAGATGATGGCTTTGGCTAGTTATTAGGTTAAATAAGAGACTGCTGATTTATCTGGAGGTTCTCTAGTCTCTTCAGGAGAAAAAAAAACCAAAAACAAACCTGAAAAATAAATAAAAGACAGTGGAAAAGTGCATCTTACCTATTTATTTTTCCTCTATATAGATATGTTCATTTGATTTTCTCTCTCTCTTGAAACCATGCTGTACTGTTTTCTTCTGTGGTCAGACAGCTTCCAAATATAAAAAATAATATCTCTCAGTTACAAGTAATGCTTCAATAGTAGATCAATATGGACACACAACAGAAGACAAAAGATTTAGTTTAAACATTTCTAAAGCATTACTGATGAAATATATACGTTAAATACTATGAAAAATGCTAGGATGCTGTCAATATATCTAGCATTATTTTCACAGCTTGTTTTTTTTGCCTTCAGATCAGTAGTAAAGACTTTCATTTATCAATTTACATTTAATATGGCAGTTCTGATCACTTGGGTCCTAGTCATAAAAAGGCAATTGACACTAACTGTCTGCTAAGGGCCAAGACTGTCTCCTGGCTCAGGAATCCCCATGAAGAATGCCTTGAGTGCAGCTAGTTCCCAAGAGTCGCTCTTTCTGGGAAATCTGTGTGTTTTAAGTTCACGCTAGAAATAAACCTCTCCCGACTCCTCATTCATAACTATGCAAATGCCCATGTTAGCATCTTTTAGTCATGCACTACCTTTTTAGAACCTCTAGTTAAGCGATGAAACAGCAATATTTCACCCATATGGAAAATTTTCTCTGTCTGTTGGTCAGTAAATCATGAAAAAGGTAACGTAATGCAAGTTTGTACTTGCATTTCTTTTTCATATATAATGCTGCTAGACATGTTTTACTTGAAGTGTCTCACAGACATCAACTTTTTTTTTTTAAATTTACAATAATTTAAAAAAATAAGGAAAATTGATATCAAAGGCATATTGAAAGGTCTACCAGTGTGTTCTAAATGACTGTGTGTATAAGGTATATTATTAAAATGCACCATGAGTTCCAGTGACAGCTTTTCTACCGTTCCCGGATGGCAAGACACCCAGATATCACTTTAATAGGATTAGTTAATGCGGTTTTATCAAGTTTTGCTTTTGTCTGCCCCTTGAATGTTCATGCTTAACAGCTTTAGTTATGCAATATATGGTAGGTATTAATCGCTCTTGAATAAAGATAAACCTCTGCCTCATTAATAGCTCCTCAGGCTCCTGCATGGCTACTTACATGAAGTGAATGAGAACTGTTGAGATAAGAAAGATTTGGTGGGCTCAGGTCCTTAAATGTAAGTTACAGTGCTGAGTAATATCTTAGCTAGTCAATCCTGGTTTTAATTACAAAGTAGTATAATAGTAAAAAAAAAAAAAAAAAAAAGGCCAGTTAAGATATGACAATTGACGTAACTACACTTTTACTAGGCAGTATAGAAGACAATATTCATGACTAAATCAATAGGAAAAAAAATACATTTTTGTTACTAAAACTTCAAAAATTACTAGAAAACACAAACAATTAGTTTACATTTTTAGTCACATGGCAGGAGCTGGAAGAGAGAGGAAAAAGGATACTGCTGTATTTTACGTATTGCACAATGCCCAGACACGTGATTTCTGGGTTTTGAGACTTCATTAGTAGGCGTAGTCTCTCTTTCCCTTCACTCCAGGTGAGAACAGTTCTCATAGGACTCTAATGCAGAATGGCAACCAACTATGTACAGGGAAAATAGTGAAAGAGAGTAAGTCACAAAATAACCTCATTTTTATATCGGTTTCTATAAAAATATGGAAATGAAAGGCACATTTTTTCACAGTGTCAATGTGGATATTAGTATGGCCCTTATTAAGCACCAGCATTCTGACTGCAGTAAAGGTAGAAGCAAGCAAATGCCTATGGGTCTGAGAATTACGTTGCTGAGATACGTGTATTGGGCACAATTTTTTATTGGCACAAAAGGAATCCAATTTCCAGGTTCATTACCCAAAACAACATAGACATTTGAAACAAGAAAACATTTTAGTGCTTGAACTATAGATCAAACTATAATTCATAGGCCACATTCCCTCATGGATTGTGAGGATAAGGAGAAGGTGAAGGAAAAAAGCAATTTTTCTGCCCACTTGATCGATGTTCTATTTGACCTCTGAAATGCCCCCGTGCCATAACCTTTTAAATACCATCTGCTCTTTTTGTGAAGAGTGTGATGGGAAGGAGTCACTTCCAGAGAGCAATTGATTATAAAAGCATTAATCAAAGACATGGATTATCTGCAGCATGACATTGTGTGCAGTAGTTAAGCAATTTCACCTCAAATGTGATTGGAAAGGTTAATCCCGTTTCTCAAGACTAATTTAGACTTTGTATCAAACAACTCAGGACATGGTGAAAACAGCTGCAGCAAACAGGAACTGAAAAATTGTCGGCTTCCATTAGGACGTCTTGTAAACTCTGAGAACGGATAAGCAGTAGGTCTGTAGTTAGATTCTTCAGGATTTCAAAACTGAGCTAATGTTGCCAGCTTTCCCTCTCAAGTCACTGGAATTGTTCTTCTCCCTCTTTCTGCAACTCAAGATATTTTTTTTCAGCATTTGGTATTCTTGGGTAACATTATCTAGGGATTTGTCTTCTACCACTCAAGGATTACAAAGTCCTTTTCTGTTGTGCATTTACTCTCAGAAGGGAAACTAAGTGGTTTGCACAAGGCAATGTCCATTGCTGGTGGCATGCAACAACTGGAATGCAGGTCCAGCTTCTGTGGCCTTGCTTTGACTGCCCTTTCTCATTAACACTCCCCTTCACGTTTTAAGGTAATGTGTGAGAAGTTAGCTCATGTAGGTATGGAAGTTGCTGATAGAGAATGCGGCAATAAATATATGTCAAGTATATTGTAAGGTTGAGGTAATTTATTTTTATCTGAGGCTCCAAACAGGCTGATTATGCTGTGAAAAATTAGGATATACTGTACCTTTCCCAATATCTGTTGTCACCATCTTCAGATAGTGCAACTTTCAATTAATAAAGTGATCTGTCAGTGCTATTACAGTTAAAGTAATCACTACGAGCTTGGCAATGGTCACTTGAGACAGCTAGATTAGGGGAGGTGTATGTCTGCATCAACAGCCAGCAAAAATGGCTTAAGCCATGCCATACAGCTTCGGGGGAGCTGGATCACAGGAAAAACACAAAAGCTCAAACTACTGTTAAAGGCTGAATTCATATTCTGCCTGGTTAATTCCCCTCTCTGAAGTGCTTTGCCATTTTCTCATGTCCATCTATTGAAACCTATCTTGTTTCCCCCAAAGTCACTGGGTACAGCAACAGTTTTCAACCTCCTCTGACCAACAGGCAATGATATTGAAAAATAAATATACTGAAAGAAATAGCTTGTTTTACTCTTCATATCTGCCTCCTGTTTAATTTTTTAATTTCCTGTTCCTGCAGACAACATCAGAGCACCATTGTGGTCCGTAAATTTTAAGTATGTATGAAAGTCCTCACCTCAGAGACATAAATACCACAGATCAGCAGCAATAAAAATCCAAAGAATAAATGCCAACACAGCACCAAGTGTGTCAATAACCTTTCTAAACGGACGCTCTGTATCCTCATTATATCATCCTATATATAAGCAAGAGTGATATAAAATTTCACATTGAGCAAGACTAAATGTTAAGAAGTTGTTCTCAAAAAGAAATGTGGAGCTGAGTAGCATTTACTGTTTCTGTTGATTGATTTTTTTTTTATTTTTTCTAAACTGAAAGCACTCTTCTACAATAAAAACTAGAAGCTCTGAGCTCATAGACATAAAGCAGGTCAGTTACGAGCACGTCAAGTGTCTCTCATGTGACAGGAAATCACAGTCACAAAACATCCATTGCTAGAATTTCTCTTTGTTTCTGGTCTCTTTTGCAATTTAAAGATAATCTAATTAGATTAGATATTAAAAATCATCTAATCATGTTCAACTAGGATAAATATAGTGGATTTTGAATGCAGCATCAGTGTCACTGCAGTCCTCCTCTTGAGGACTTCAACAAACTTCAGTTGCAGATGCAGTGGCAGACACTGACAGGTACCTAAACCATTCGTGGATCTCCTCCAAGTTACTCTGTAAGATACAGTCTCAAACAAATTGTCTTTCTATACTACTATCATACAGACAACGTTTACTTTTTCTTCAAGGGAGCTTCCTTTGTAGATTCTTCTTTGCATGTAAGAGGACGTAAAAGAAGCAATTCCAAGGGTTGGTGGACACCCGAGATGGAAGCGGGAAGGCTGCCCAATTCTGACAACTCTTCTGCACTTGTTTGCCCCTTTCTGTCACAAGTGTCTCATACTGAGTTCTAACGAGTCAAATAAAATAAGTCCAAAATTGGTTGATATTTCTGAAGTATTGATGTGAGTGTTGATGCTTCATTCTTCTAATCCAGTGAGAGAAAATGCTACTGATGCATTTTAACTACTGGTTAGAAGTATCGCTTGGGTTCGAATGGAGATGTTTCTGTAAATACTCACTATGAATTTCGTATCTTGAAAGGAGGTTTTAGTTTCAGATCTCCTGAACAACAAAACTCCAGAATTTAAGACCAGACACAGATGATATAACGAAATATTGTATTATATGAAAACTTCTGGAGTACTGTTTTTTTGGGGTTTTTTTTTTTGGTTGTTTGTTTTTTTAATTTATTGTGGAACTGCAACTTCATGATATTATGAAGATCTGTAAGAACAGGAAGCTCAAGTGCTGTTTTCCTTCCTGGATCAGATCTCAGCTTGAAAATTAACTGCAGACAAAAGAACCAGTGAACCCGATGAAATAAAATTACTTTAGATGGTCTGGCTCGTAATTGTTTTTGATAAAGGCCATTTCATACACATCTAGAAATAGACAACCATCAAAATAACAAAATCTAGTAACTTGCTTTCAAGTTAGCCTTATATAATTCCAAAGACACATTTGTGCATAAATTTCTTTGAGAATGAAGAGGCTATAAGATAGCAGATATTTCACTCACTGTGTCATGATACAAATGACTACGTTACATTCAGGTCAATAGCAGGAAAAAATGGGTCCTTCCACTGAAATAGAAGGGCCTGAAGTACTACGACCGAGAACTTGACAAATGAAGTTCTATGTTTTTGCTTTCTGGACAGACCTGTCAGCTGGCTGAAATATGGCCCAAATTCCTGAGTCATGTATCATGTATCTTGATAGCAAGAGCTACCAACGTGGTATTAGGCATTTAATCAAGGTACCTAACGTAGGAGCATCATCAGTGTAAACCTGTGCAACCCTGCATGTCCAGTCAGATTGCATTCTATTGCAAGCCTTAAATACCGTGCTGGTAGCTCTTGCTCTATAGAAGCCATGAGTGATACATGGCAACAGAATGTACAGGAAAATGATACACACTCCTACATAAATGCCTTGTAAAATGTAAGTACGCTGTTCCTGCAACTATTCTTTCCATTAGAAAAACCCATTTCAAAACACCTTGCAGTGTTTTGTAATCCTTAAATTGTCTTGCATCCAATATAGTTTGTCAGCTTGCACTTTCTAATTGCTTATGACGCAGCCTAAGGATGCTAATGCATGACCACAGTTTGAATAATTTTAAGCATATCAAAATGAAGCATTCCCTCCAGATCAAGATACTGTTTCCCCATAATATTTCAATGCCTTTAAATTTAAGTAAGCATGACTTTTAGTAGAATTAGTACATTTACTATTACAAATATTATCTTTTCATTTCAATGTTTAATATCTCTTTCAATTGATATATAAAATATCTCTTTCAATTGATATATAAAATATCTCTTTCAATTGATATATAAAATATCTCTTTCAATTGATATATAAAATATCATATGAACCTCTGCCTGCAAGCACAGCCTGCTTTCAGGTACTAGCAGAAGACAGCAGACATTCTCTGCCTAAGTACATCTGTCAGAAAGTGTTAACGTATATCTGGCAGCTGCAAGGGCATGTGTATTTGTGGTATCTTCTTGCTTGTACACCTTTTTTTAGACCACTTTCTAATGTCTTTTAGAAAAGAGAACAAACTGATTCAGGGAATACCAGAAAACAGTGTTCCACAATAAATTACTTTCCACTCTTCAGAATATGCTCTTCCCACAGAGAATATTATTTTTTTTTTTCAATTCCTCCAAACAGTCTAACTATATTGACAAATCCTGCAATTAGGTCTGAGACAATAGAAGGGAAAGAGAGCCAGCAGAACTGCAGAAATACTTATATAAAGGAGCATAATTAGAGAGTTAAACTAAGGAGTAATGAACAGCTGCATGAAAGAAGTACAAATTCATTAAAACAGCTTTCTACTGTTCATTTAACAGATATTACTGAAAATTAAACTGCAAGTCTCCATTTCTGAAATTATCATCCTTCAACATTTAAGCTGTTGACATGGGGGAGTTTAAAAATGTTCGATTACTGACATAGTCAACTCTGTAGAGACTACAGACAAAGCAATACAACTAAATATAAGAGGATAGCTTACACAAAGAGCTCTAAGCAAATCATTACCATATATTTCTAGGTGTGGCTACTTTTCATTCTTTTAAACTTGGCTATTAATCTATGGTAAGGTAAAACAAGATAGACTGGGATAATTTTGCCAGATTGCAATGAGACGAGAAGGAAAACTCAAAAAATGCTGCCATCTTTTGCAAACAGAACTTTAGGTCTTATGCCAAAAAGAATGCATTTAAATAAGTGTCTGTCAGGTAAGCAATGTTTATTCAGCCATTTGAAATTAATAACTCTCAGATGCTTGTCATAAAATATAAAGCTGGTAATATTAAAAAAAAAATACATAAAGTAGAGAAAAATGAGCCTGAAATAGTGTTTTAGATTTCTGTAACCTAAGGGAGAGTTTACGTACTAAAAGAGAAAAATATTAAACCAATGCTAATAAACTCAATTCCTCTTTCAGTGTAGCGTAAATGTTAATTTCAAGGTTTCTCCAACTTTAATGGATGGAAATATGGGGAGAATCTAGAGTCTGTGCCAAAATAGTCATGTTGCTGAACTGGTGTACAGTGAATAGCAGGGAAAACTATTTGTACTGAATGAATTTGGGTCAATACTTAAAGCTGTTTTATAACCTTGACATAAATCTTTTGACATGCTGGTGCAGTGACAACCTGTGATACTCAATTCCCTTTTCTTATACTTTGAGAACCTCTCTATTCCCCTCAACTGGTTAAGACAGTTTTGCACCATGTCATAGCTACTTGTGGTAAACTCTCACTGGAACATTGTCTGGAAAAAATTTATTAGTAATTTAATCAAACTACATCTGTTTCGCTCATCTAAGATAAGCATCATTTAGCTGCAACTTGAAAGCCTAACAAGCTTTTGGTTTTCCACTTAAAATGTACAAATCCATGTTCATATAGTGGTAAACTGAGATGCTAGTTAGCCCCACCTCTGCTGTCCAACACAATCTCATGCAGGACTCACCCTAGATAAGAAGAAATGTACATATAGAAAAAGAAAAAATATATACAGTCATCAAAAGTGTATCTGTAATTTCTGGGATTAATTTCCATTCCAGTGTAGCAGTTTCAAGTGATATGACAAGGCAGGATTGGGATGCCACCAAGCTACACTGTTCAGTGAAGCATGTGTCAGCTGGAACATCAGCTATTTAGGAGGTGAATGACAGCAAGCTGAGGAGGAAAGAGAGTCTTTCACAGGCAATCATAACAGGCAGAACTTCTCCAGCTTTTCAGCAGGGTCATCACCATATTAGTATGGTGGATATTAATTTCAGAAAATATTAATTTTCTGAAATTAATTAAAAATATTAATTTCAGAAAAGGCTTTTGTTTTTGATTTGCATCTCAACTGAAAAGCAATGTAGGGGAGGGTAGCGAGCGGCCTTTTCCCCTTTTCCCTTTTTTTTTTTTTTAACCAAAGGAGCTTTGAAATTGATACAGAGTGGGAGAAATGAAGTGGAAAGCATGCCAGATAAAAATGCCAGAGGCCAAATCAAACAAATGTCTGCACTTGGCTCATAAATATTACTGCAATAGAAATATTATAGATTTTTTTTTTCCAGCTTCAGGGACAACTTACACATTTGCATTAAGTCTTTGGATATGACACATAACACCATACAGAGTAAAGAAACACAGCTTTTCTTCTTGCGGGAGAGTATGTTGCTTTCTTTTCTTCCTGTCCCTGTGATCTTTGCATTCTTGTCCACGTGATGCTCCTGAAGCTGGCTCTAAGGGCAGCAGCTTGCTGCAGTTGTTTTGCCCTGATGAGTGGTGTGAGTACCTCAGCCCAGGATACAGCTCCTGCTCACTGCTTACTGACAGGTGTGAATTTACTCATTGGTTTCAGCTAGCAACCAGACCAAGACCTGTGATTCTTACTCCCCAGCTCCTGACTTCAGCCACTGAGCTCCTGTACTGATGGGCACCATCATCATCATCAGACTTAAATGAAATGGATTGATTCTGTACTGAATTTTATTGTGTTGGATCATAGATATTAACCACACTTCAGGAGACTTAGAAGTGCAATGTGCCTTTTTTGAGTCCCAAAACAAATTTAGACTGGAAGGTATGCAACTTGACTAATGTCACACAGTCTGCAACTGTGTTCACGAGAAGAAATGCCACTGCCCAAAGATGTTTTGTGGATGCTAAAGAGGATAAGCATTTAGGTGAGCTCTTCCTACCAGCATTTTCAAAAACATCTGGACCTATAAATTTTATGCATTCTGAGAGACTGAATCCCTTGAGAGCAGAGTGGACCTAAGCGTTTGAAAATTTTAAGCTTAAAATTGCACATTCTTGTCTATAGGCACTCATCAGTCTTAATTGCAATTCTGAGCACGTTTTTCTTTCACTTACAAATCTATTTCAGTAAACTGTATTCATAGCACCTTATTAAGATTAGTAAAAAAAAAAACCAACAAAAAAAAAAAACAACAAAAAACCCAACAAATCACATACCAAAAAAACGAATTTTAAAACCCACCCCACCTCCAAGTGTTTTGCTCGGAAAAAAAGGGAAAGAGATTGAGGTCATTGGCCAGAATACAAATCAATTGACAGCGTAGGAAATAATATGCTCCTGTGGCTTAGTAAAATACAAAGTAATATATCTGAACATCTGAAAAAGAGGACTGAGCTATCTAATACTCAGACTTTCCTTGCTAACAATACCTTCTTTTTCCAGTGACTAAAATGTTATTTAAACAATTATATGCTATTAAGTAAAAGATAAATTACAGAGAAAATTGCACCATTAGCAAAATTTAAGTTCTTAACTTCATGTAATAAAAGATGGTAACCTTTTTGTAATGGCATTTCAATTTAGCATTTATCATAAAAGTCTAATTTAGAAGGTAAAATGAATTCTGGTTCCAGTCTTATTACTCTGGCTGTTACATTTCTACGCAAGTTTTAATTCATAACACAACTGCAGCAAAATTAACGAAGAATATTTTAAAATAATTTAAGATCTGAAGTACAGTAGAGATGGTATCCTTGATTAAAAAGTAAGGCAATACATTTATACACAAAAACATAGAACACTTCTGATACTTAAAATACATCACCTTTCAGTCTTGTTTTGTTCTTATAAGCGTTTCAAAAGGCTTTCCGTGAGGTGTTAATGTAACTGCTGCAAATTTGGTTCCCTCGTTTCTTCCATGAAATGCTATTTCTAGTTCACTAGGTATTAAGAAGTAATCTAATTTTTAATCCTGAGACAGAGAAACTAAAAGAAAAGAGAAAGAAAATTTTGGAGAAAATGTAGTAATTGGTTTCATTTAAAAATTATTAGTAGTAATATGATACTGGGTTTGCCAGCATTTTGATGGATCCAAAGGTTATTTTGACTTATAAGAGGTGCATAGCACGTCATTCCCACACCTACAGCTACCCACAGCATGTAAGGCAATGTTCACGGCTGTGGCAAGGAGCTCATCGGCCTTGGCTTGCAAAGAGCTCTCCCTAGCTAGCCCACGTCTCTTGCTTCCTTCTGTCATTATGACACTCCCAAAAGGGGAAAAGTAACTTAAATCTGCCCTAAAAAGCTATGTTTTTAGAGTTCTAGCACAACAGATTATTTCTGAATCCAGTGTGCTGCCAGATTTCCGTGAGTTTGCAGAAACAGAGATATTTCATGAATCGACTCGTATTTGTCTTTATTTTCACCATCTCTATGGTGCCCTCCTGCATGCTTTACAGTTGTGATATTCATAGTACCCCAACAACAAGAACAAATACATTCATTTTAAAAGTAACTGGTATTTCCAAACGCAAAGACTGAATTTTTTTCTCAGTCAAATGGAGAAGGAACAATGCCTGAAACACCTCAGACCAGCAGTCCTATTTCTCCATGAAGCTGTCACCATTAAAAAGTTAACATGAACACACAGATGTACCTGAGACAACACAGCGTGTTACAACAGTTCTGGTACTAGAGCAGGTAATGACCTTTGGTATTTCAAAGGTATTTGATGGAGGGAAGGCATACACATACATACTGTACCATCTTAAAAGGCTGACTTTCTAGTGCTGACAGGTATTCCTTGGTGAAATCTCACAAAACAAGACATGGTAGTTTAAAACCTGGAGGAAGAAGGTTTTGGAATAAAAGGCAGAAATGTGGTTTCTGCCTGCCAGAGAACCCTCTGTTTCTCGTGCTCTGCATTGCTTCAGCATTCATAGGAATTCAAAAAATAATAGAAACTAAATATTGGTTATTTCTTTATAACGTAAACTGACTGGTATTGGGCTACCATCTCTATCCTGCCCATTATTTAAGAGAGACTTATAATTCGATTTCTCCTCTTTCCACTTAGGTTATTTACAACTCCTAGCAAATATAAACTTACAATACTGTAAACAGATACTAAAAATAATAATGATCCATGTTTGTTTAGTTGGATTTTGGATTTTTTTCATTTATGTTAAACACATTCGACCAGTTCCTCGGGAATTATAGTGTATACTCCGACTAGAGAATTCAATCCACTGGTTGTAGAGGTTGTACGGGTAGGCAAACAACTGTACAGGATCTCCTTTAATAACTTCTGAAATTTAAGGGAGAGGTCATCAGCTTTGCACAATGAAAAGCTGTGATCTCTGCAATCAGAGCTTATACAATCATGGTTAGCATCAATGCCTATATTCTACAGAATAATTTTTCTTTTTGTGAGGAGACCGGAGTTCCCGATATTGGTGTTTCTATGTTGTTGGTTTTTTTTGCAAGATACATATTCTTCAGGTATCACACTGATACTACTATCGTTTGCTCACAAGGGCAAATGAATAATGCTAGCACCGTATTTCCATATATCCTCAGTGGTGCTGTATTCTTGTGCAAATCCTGATTTGAAACTACAAAGCTAACGCTGTCATTAGAGTAATACAAGAGATGTAAGAATGTAAAAAAGGATTTGCTTCATCAATGATTTGAGAGCTGTTGGGTTTTTTTTAAAGAAATCTTTTTATTTTTAAGTCTGAGTTTAAATGTGGGTAGGGATGTTCCAGTATCTTACACGAAGAGAACATTACAGACTTCTTCATTAGTCCTTCTTAACTTTATCATAAACCAGAAATCTTTTTTACACAGATTTGAGTAAAACAGTCATGGTCTAAAGAACACCAGCCATTAGCAGAAACCAAACTGAAAAATGTTGTTATCTGAAACTGTGGTCTACCTTTCATCTTTCAGTGTGTGATAAACTCTCATGAATCACTTTCTATTTACTGCAGGGAAGTCTGTGCACGTAAGGAGTTACCATGGAAGAGCTAGCATAGTATGAAATTGAACATTTCATGTCTTTAATGTGACCATATATCGTCATACCTGCTGTTACAAATCTTTATCTAAAATTTTATTTGCACGTTAAAGTAAAAAGTACTCCTTGTATCAAAAAATGTTAAGACTATGCAACATTAGCAAAAAATACGTTCCTTGTAGTGTCTGTCCCAAGCGCTTTCTGTTGTCACTTAACAGAAAGTGTTACAGACCTTTTTTTATCTACCCACTTAAAAGTGCTAATAAAATGTCATTAACAACCATTGACTGCAAAGAGAGACAAGATCTTCACCCTCAAAGGCTATTTTAAGTCATTTTATTGATTTAATATGCCTAATATTAATACAGCTGTAACATTATGCGAACATAAAAGTGTGTTTACTTTATCTAGTCAATTGTAACTGAACAAAGAGGTCAAAAATTATTGAAGTGTTTTCAACAGTTCTGTGTCTTCACAAAAGAAAGTCATGTTGTGCAAATATTCTGGCGTATGTGAAGATAATCTGACTTCTAGTCATTTAAGAAATATAGATTATGTAGAGAAATTATAGATTGACTAAAGTATTTTTAACCACGGACCACACATTTGTCCCTATTTGGTTACTCCAGACAGGTTACAAAATGATAAACCTGAAAAAGATGCCAGCTTTTTTACTCATTGCTGATACCACTCTAGATTAGGAGTACAAAATATAATGCAGTCACACTCCAGTGACCAGATGCTCTGTTGATACCAGACATCCCAGACCACCTGTTTTCACATCCTCACACACACTTTAGTCTGTCATTCAAAATAGTCTTGTGCTGCAATTTGGCATTGGATATGACTATTGCTCTGGCAGCGAGCCAGGCTGAAGCACAATGCTCTCAATCTGCCAGTAAAATCCAAGCAAAGTCATGCAAAGCAACAAAACCTACGCTCCCGTTTTTATAAGCATCTGTTTGTAGAGCGACGGAGAGAAGCAGGAAGATGACTGGCAGAAAAGAAGCAAAATGGTTAAATCTCAGCAGTTACTGCATAATCCATTCTTTTTAGCATTTGAAATTTTCTGGTTCCCAAACATCTCAGTCACTCTGTCTCTCACAATTCTCCAAATGATTCACAAAATACATGCTCATCACAATGCCATGAACACGCTACAAAACTGGGAGACTACCAAGGGAAATATGAGCAACCTTGTTCTTTGCTAATACAATTCCTAGGGACAAGAAAATATTTTACAACCACTCCTCATTTTTTTATACCAGATATAGATAAAGGAAAACCTTGTAATATTCTAGCTTCCTGGAGTATAGTCGAAGTCTAGGCTTTTGTACTCCTATCTGTGAAATTTCAGATAGTTATATGGATGGATGGATACACTACATAGCTGAGTGGCTTGGTAATAGTAAATCTGACACATGCAGAAGGCAGGGGCCTTTGGTCTAGGACTTCTGCATCTCAGCAGAGGAGAAATTCCATGCATCTGGCAGCTCAGCTGCAACAAGACCATGTGGCATCTAGAAATCCCGAGAAAATGATGAAATTGTCCTTTCTTTTTTTTTTTCCTAAGCAAATACAAGTCTCAGATGGAAGAGGCTGATGTGCACTAGGAGACCAAAGTAAACAGCAAACCTATGCCACACTCCACCTCACACTGCACTCCTCAATGCCATTTTCCTACCAAACGCTGTGTACAGTTTCGCATTTGAAATTATAAACTAGTCTTTAGGGTTTTTTTGCCAACAACATCTTTTGCACAGAGAGTAGTCAACTGATACATTTTGCTTGGGTAGCTACGCTTAAGATACCCAACCCTACATCCCTGCTAAAAGAACGGAGCTTGGGTAGCTACGCTTAAGATACCCAACCCTACACCCCTGCTAAAAGAACGGAGCTTGGGTAGCTACGCTTAAGATACCCAACCCTACACCCCTGCTAAAAGAATGGAGTTTCTTACCACTACCTCCAGGCAGCACAGTGGGGTTAGGTTAAAAGACTGGCAAACCCAGACACGGCCTAATCAGCCTGGCTTTGAATTCAGTTAAAGCTGTAATATAAATGTCTGAGCTGCGGAGAACAGCAGCACTTGCTGAAAATTCATGAACCTCTGTCAGCAGCCAATCTTTAGCTGACACATTGAGATCCAGAAGAGGATACGCAACCTCTTACAAAACCTGACAACCTTTTACTTCTCCTGACATCTTCTGCTTTCATGTTTTGTGAGAACAAAATCATTGCATACCTTGATGTTCTTATGCTCCCTGCAGTTCCCCTCGCTGGAGCTGAGCAGTGCTTGGGATGTAGTCTGGCTAGACAGCAGGCACTGTCTCCTTGATGTGTCTGAAGGCGGGTAAGTTTGCTCTGGTTATTAGAGGACACCATAACTTTAACAAAAGGCACTGACTCCTGGGACAAGAAAGTCAATGTGTGTGCCCAGATAAACCCTCAGAAAGGAGAGGGCCTTGTTAGCAGTAGACACTGGCAAGGAATAGTACATGTCTCATTTGCTGGCAGGTCCGCTTGTATGGCTTGAAATATTAAATCTTTGTCTTGTGACAATCCTTTACACGTTTTCCACCAAAAGATTAATCCCTGAGACTTAGTGGCTGTAGAAGTAAGCAACTTGCTTAGCCTAGGAGTGCGGAAATCACGGCTTGTCCAAACTGCAAAATCATTCTATTTACCTTCTCCTTTTTTAAACTCTATGAATATCTCTTTACCCAGTAGATCAGTAAGAGGAAGGAAACACTAGAAGAAAAGATGAGAATACAGTGATACAGGAAACCACTACAATAATTGTATTCCCCTTATTTCTTTTCATTTGCATCAAGTAGGATTAACTGCAACATTTAATATGTTCTCTGCAGAGTTTGGGGGCTCTCTGCTTTCTTTCTACACAGTGTTCCTTTCTCTAAGGCATCATGGTTCTTGATGTTAAAAATCTTTAATCTTGAAAGAATATGGGAAATTATATACAAAAATTAAAAATCTTTAGTCTTGAGAGAATATGGGAAATTATATACAATAATTATGTAAATAAAGTGTATAACTTTTCTGATTTGCTGAGTAAAGCTCAGCTTACCTTTGGCAACAATTTGCGAAATACACGATGAACAATATTTCACAGAGTTATTTTAAGACAACTGTTAAGAGTATTATAGAGCTGATTCTTATATACACTCATTTCTCCAGAAGGAACTGGCAGAATTCCCTGTGGGAATGTCACCTGGAACACAGGGCTTCCAAGCTTTGCCTGTGAATTCTTATGAGTGCTCTTGTCATAGTTCAAGCACAGAAGTACTGAACATACTCCTGAGAAATATTTAGTGCTCAGTTGTGGGTCTTTTTTTTCCTTTTCTGCAAAAGAATGAATTACTGTTTTAGCAAATATTTTACTTTACTCTAGTCAGCATTCTAGTACCTTGTTAAAACCACCACTCTATACGAAAAGTTAAGGTATTTTTAAATGGAGAAAATGCTACACGTAAATGGCAATGGATGGTGAGGTTGTTTCATTGCTTTACTGTTCAGGAACATAATAGATAATATTTTGAGATATTATCTCTCTCTTGGTTTTGCAAGTGAGAAGCAATACCTTCTGTATTCTTCCATTCATTGGCCTGTCATCAGGATTTAGTATATCAGAATTTGCACAGAGATGGTCTGTGTAAAATTTGAGGAGTCTGTCATCTACAGTTGACTAAATATAAAATGTATGTGCTGGAATTGCAATCCAGCTATAATTCTACCTTAGGGAAGTAATTTAAGCATCCAGCACCTTTGTTACTTAACATTTGGTTAGGTGAGTCATGGTACTGTTTTTATGCCTAAGCCTCAGCAAGCCTTAAGGGTTTGCTTCCAAACCAAGTCCCTGTCAGGCCACATGGTAAAAACAAAACAAGACAGAAAAAGACATTCAAGCTTAGAGCTTCAAGAAATCGGTTTCATTTCTCTCTTCATCTTCCTATTAGGGGGAGGAACCCTTGCAGAAGCGCATGCTGACCAGCAGATGGGTCTGCGCCAGTGTTCCGCTGCGAACCTCTTTCGATTTGTGTAATACAAATATTATTGACTGAGGGAACAGAGGCTCTGAGCTGGTAGTTCTCAGCAGGTGGAAATGAGACAGTAAGGGGATCCCAGTCCTTGCTCTCATCCGTATTTGTGCAACATGCATTGTGCTGAAGGGACAGACTGGCCATCTGAATTTATATTCAGATGTGTACTTTGAATCAAGGCTTCCTCAGATCTTTATATAGTGATCAAAGGGTCCATGCCATTAAGCATTACGGGACACAGTTATTTAATCACCATGCTTTTCCCCTATTTCTGCCATGTACCTATTTATTCCAAAGGAAAGAGGGGGGAAATATAGCTATTAGTCCTCTTTCATTTATTTTCCTTATCTTGTCAAAAATTGTGGGGAAAATCTTAAGAATTACCTCTCAACCTTTTATTTTGTTATTTCTGTAGGTATTTTTTTTTTCTATTTAATGATGTTTCATATAACCTTTGGCCTTGTGTATGGAAAAAAGTCTGCTTTAAAAGCTAGTTTTAACCTTTTTTTTATAAGAAACAAAATTTGTATAAGATTTTTTATGTAAGTTTTCAGCTTTTCAAAGAAAAACTGTGTTGCTATTTCCTAGTGAATACCATTCACATTAAACAAAGCCACATTCAACAGCGAAGAAAACAGAACCACTAAAATTGGTACCGCACTCCCAAGGTGAGATAAGCACTACATTAAATAGAACAAGCAGCCAAGAGTGAGGCTTCTGCTGAGCTCATGATGCTGACACTTAGACAATTACAGTTGCAATCACAAGTAAATAAAATTATTTAATTTCATCTTAATGAGCATTTTGCAATATCTCGTGTTGTAATTCCCATGAAGTGGTCACAGATCATCAAACTAATAGGTGGGGAAGGAAAATTTTGTGGATTGTCTAATAGGACTGGCTATCAAACTAATTATGAGTCATTAGACAGGCTCTCAAGGGTTGTGCACGACACGTTTAACTGTAATCAGAGGATAATAAAGTTCAGAAAAATTTCTATCGAAGAAGGGGGTCTTCAAAATAGAGATGTGAGAGATTCTATTGGATATTTTAAATTAGATATAGATTAGTCACAAATCACTGAGAGACTTTAACAAGAAATCAAAATCAACACCTTGAGTATGGAAGCTCCTTGTCAATATACAGCTCGCTAATGTGTGACATGATCAGCATTTCAATATATTCCACTCTACTCATCCAACGATAACTTGAAGGAGCTGATGCGCTATGTCCACTTTTTGATACAGCATTCAAACACCACTCTAGCAAACATTATGATACTAATTTTTTTTTTAATCAATTCTGTCACTTCTGGACTACTACTGATTAAAATATTTTCACTTAGGACTGCTCACATTTTCTCCTATCATACAAAACCAAATCAAAGACATGGTCTGATCTAAAGTTTATTTTAATCACCATGAGATTTCTAATTGTCCGTGGAGGGCTTTGGATGAAACTATTTCTCTAGGTAAGTTATATATTGTCATCTGGATGACATCATCATTCAAAATACATTTCACCCTCAGTCCACCTCAGCCAATTTTCCTGTATTTCTTTTGCTCTCCAGTTGGATGATAAAATGATTCAAACTTTCTAAAGATGGAATAACTGTTTCCATTCCCTTAAGCTTGCAGAATAGGCTCCACTCCTCATAGAAATCAATGTTTGTCGGATGATTTGAATTTATATGGCATCTTGATTCTTTTTTTGTTGTTTATTTTTAACTTGGAGTAAAAAAAATAAACACCACTTCTATGAATCACACGATCATCTGAAACTCCAGTATCAGATCAGATTTTTATGTCTTCACTAGAATCTACCTTCATAAGAAACAAGCAATTTAGGCCATATTTCAGCCAAGCATCTGAATGCATATTTTATATAAAATAGCCAAAAAGTCCCATTTAACATGGCTAGAGTTATTCACTCTAAGGTGAGTTTATTTGCAAAGTCTTTGCCTGATGTGATCCTAGTTCCTTCATTTTCATCTTCTGTGTGACAGATTTTCTAGTAGGTTTTCCAGCAGCTGGTGAAGCTTTAACTGAATTCAGATTCGCAGAAAGGCAAGCATGTTTGGTATCAGAGCTGTACAAGAAAAAGGTCACTGCCACATCAATCATATTTGATTATATAACAGTCCATACAGACTTCTCAGATCTAATGTCCACTTTTTGCTGGAATCACACTTAAACTCTTGTGTACTGCACCCTCTACAGGATAAAGTACACAGCATGCCAGAGGGAAGGGGGGAAAAAAAAAAAAAAGGAAAAACTTACTGGATATTAGAGATTACTATCTGCAGTTGAAAATCTAATTGGAGATTTAGGCAGTAATTTCCCATTATGAATTTGCTAACGATAGGATAGGTTCAATCCATTAGAACAGAAAATGTCACAGTGAAATATGGCTAATGAGTGGATTTGTTCTTTATGCTATGCAATAAACAGGAGTCAGGCTGGCTGGGTGCTGAAGCAAAACTGGGAGAGCTTTCTCAGTATGCAATCAGTGTGCTATCAACATATCACTAAATCAAACTATACAATATTAATTAAACTTTTATCTTATGTGGTATGCAAGGAATAAGTACATATTAAATGCCATTTGCTATCTCTTTCTGTTATTTTGACAGTTTTTAAGTGCTTCATGACTGACAGATTTCCAGAAGTGTAAAATTGTGTATCAGAAGAGAACAGTATGTAAAGGTAGCATTTCAAAGTGAATAAAATGTTCTTAATTGCCATTAATTTAGGTAACAAGGCAATATAACACCGAATCTGAATTTTTAGACTTCTGCAAAATGAGTATTTATAATTGATGTAAGCAGGCTCGATTTAGAGACCCACACAATTTTGTAACACTTCAAAATATGACATAGGCTTATATTAAAATTTATGAAGGAGTAATTTGATTTTTACCACTTTGTTTTACACTTCAGTACAGAGAGGCCAAGTACAGTCTTGGCCTCTCTGTCCATTCAATTTTTCAGCGTTATTAAAAGCAACGTGAACAGGAACAAATTACCTTTCTCCTACTCACCACCGAATATTGCTCTGCAAGATTAGTTCCTAACTAACTTGGTTTGTGTAAGGAATGAAAAATCCACTAACAACTTGGCTTTTCTGAGATGATCAGGAAACTAACAGAAGCATAATTCAAAAACTACATCTAATTTATTGGCAAAAAGACTTTTTAGTAGGAGGTGCGTTCTGCTTTAAATAAAAGGTACTTTCAACAGATAATTTGATGTCTATCTCAGTTTGTAGCGTTCAAATCTGTTCACATATCCCTAGTACAGAAAAAGTACTTTTTCTCATTGACAGTGACATTGTGAGGAACAATTATTTATGAACACCTTGGTAACTCGAATCACAGAACTGCCACATAAACAGAGTTTCAATTAAATTGGTGGAAGCACTTTCCTAAACTCATATTTCTGTAAAGTTTTGCTTTTAGTCTCTTGGCTTACAGTCTCTTCAGGAAAGCTCGTACTTTGTCTCACAAGTCAATTAGAGTGAAATGTTGAGAGTTATATTTCTTTGCAAAAGAAGCAGGGCACCCAAGATTCATCTTCATCATTCACTTTCGTTACTCAAAGACTGAAATCTGTAAGTAACAGAGCAACAAAGAAGAAAATAACTTTTATGAAAGGCATCCTTCTGTAGAGTGATGGATAAATGGAGTGGGACAAATTTTTTTTCTAAGACAGTGCCAATAAAGTTGGATGATTTATAGCGGGGATGAATTTGGTTCACTGTCTTCCATGCACAGATGAATTCTTTCATTGAGAGCTCCTCTTAGCAACTGTAGCCACAGTCTCATGGCAACGAATTGAATCTATGATAAACCTACTATAGAATATAATTGAAATGAAGCATTATACCTCTCCATACTAGTCTGTTATTATGGAGGTACTTATCTGGAATCATCATGATGAGGCAGAGAGGAAAAAACCTCGATCTCATTTTTGGAAGTGGAGAAGAAATCAATGAGGTAGTGCTTTTCATTTCTATTTCCATTAAGACGCATCTGACCTTACTTGCCACATCTCTAAAGAGAGACTCTTCAGAGAGAAAATATTCACTATACAATGTGGAAACACTTTATTGCATAATGGTATCAGTTTGTAATAATTAGAAGAACAGCAGCAATGACATTTCATTTTGAGAACGTGCCTTCAACTTTTTTTATCAATCATTTCTTGTGGGAAAACAAACAAACAGAACTCCAATGATGTCTTTTGAAGAGTATCATTGATCACCGAAATTTACACAGAAATAAAAGGCTATAGCAATCACATCCTTTGTCCTCCTACCCCTATCAGGAGTGGACTTTGTTTTGTTTTGGTTTAAAGTTCTTTCTGTGTTTCTTCTTTCGTCAGTCTTAACCTGCTTACGTAATAGTTGGGGTTTTTCTCTCCCTCCCCATTCTATAGTCTGTCACAACATCATGACAACGTCTCACCGCACTGAATAGATTCATGATCAAATAAGGAGTGGAACAGCAGGGAAATAAAGTGTCTCTGTAGTAATAAACACTGGAATTCGTAAAAGAAGCCAAATATTTAAATATTTGAAGAAATTAACAATGAGAGAACCAGGGTAGGCGATGGCGGGTGGTAGTGTTTGAAACTGTAAGATATGAAAATAATCCAAACATTTAAAAGGTTGGTTGACCTTATGGAGAAATTCTTCAATGAAGGGGATGAAAAAAAAAAGGGTAACCTTCCCACTACTGTTAGTTACCCTTTTAGCTAACTGCATTAATTATCTAGTCTCCATAAAATTCTAATCAAGAGAAGGAAAAAAACAACCCACAGCTTCCTCTGCAGGAAAACTCAGATAAGGTTTTGGCTTACTTTTTTTCCATTCTCTCTTTATTGAGTATGGAAAAATCTATGGAAACTGGACAGCTAGTTCATGTACCTGGTAACACAATTTAAGCATTCCCTCTGAAATGACAAAAATTCAAAATGAGTTTATTCACTCATTTCGGAAAATCTTCATACGCCGTGGTGATGGGCATACCATAGAAGCAAACAGCAAAACATTTTTCATGTAATTCAACTATTCTGAAAAAAAATCATCCATTTTTAAAAAGACAAGTTAGTTAAGAACATAATGGATCTTCCTCTGTGATGATAGTTACTTGGCAAACAGCTTCATGCTTAAACCATATAAATATGTGTTTGTGTATAAATATATATATATGTAAATGCAGAGGTAGGAAGATTTGACATGGCTGCCTCAATCACAACCTCCTCTCATATGTGTTTCTGTTCTATATCTTAATATTACATCTTCTGTCAGCTGTCGTGGGCACTCAGCTCTAGCAGTCCTGACACACACTTACCGATAAAAAAAAATATATGCCAGTCTGTGATATCTCCTTTATAAAGATGGGCTGTAGAGGTCTAGGGTGCCCTCATACAGAAGATGACCACTGTGAGCAGCTCTTAAATTTAGGCATCTGAAGGTCCAAAGGGCGCAGAGATCATCTGTGTATAGTATAGGACAACTGAATAACAAGATGTTACCCCTCTAAAGAGCAGTATTATTATTATAGAATTTTCTCATGTACGAGTTTGAATGTATCCTTTGCCGGGGTCAAGTCTGTCAATTCTCCATTTGGCAGCGCAGGTAGGTGAATATTTGTCCTCTTTCAGAGCACAATATATGTACTGATCATTTTGTTCTAGAATAACTTCAGATTTTGTAACAAAAGAAAAACAAAAACTCTCCCATATTACCTAGTATTTTGCTGAAATTCATCCTGTTAAAAAATAACTCTTTGTAGAAACACCACCAGTACTTTTACATTTCTGAAGTTTTGGTATATCTGTCACAACAAAATAGATGGGATATTTTGGTATTTCTAGATATTGCGGATGCAATGGAAATGATCAGACAACTGTAATTTTTTTCTTCATTTCTCCCCATACTAATGTTAGGCCATTGATGTTTCACATTCATGTAACTTTTTCCATTTTATAGAAAAAGGATTTAAACCAACGACTCTCAAATTACAATCACTGCCAAATAATCTGCTGCTGGTTTATCAGGATTATGGTTCACTACAGAACCAGTTAAGGTCTACTAAGATCAAGGCTGAAATAAGTGAACAAGCTCTGCTGAAGATAAGTAGGCTTTAAGTATCTGGCTAAACGTTGTATATCTCACTACTAGTGGTGTCCTTCACAATGCATATTTTCACACTATCCTTCTTTTCCCATTCATTCAGATATCCTATCCAGTCAACTTCTCACTATTTCAGCAAGCCAACACACATTCATTCTCCATCTAGCTTCCCAGATGGCAAACTGCTTTTGGTTATTTTTATGCCAGTGTCAACATTCCATAGTCATTAAATGTTTTGGTTAAAAAAGAACAAAAGAGAACAAAAAAAAAGCAACAACACCCCATCCTCCTCCCCCACCTGCTAAATTAAATGTACAGGTTTATACCAAGCATACATTTTCAATAATAAATGTTACAAGACTAATATAACACCATACAAGATTAAAATGAACTGCCTTAATGTAATACCTGCAAAGGTTACTGTAGGGACTCCTGACAGCTTGGCCACCACCGTGACCACAAGGTATTGCTGGAGATCCACAAAGGAGACAAAAATAACTCTTCTGCACTTCCCAGGACTAAATAACTATAAAACCACTTGGTTATCACAATTCACAAGGGTGGCTTTACATATTATATAAAAATGGCAGCACAAAGTGAGGTTATTGGGATTGTGCGTAATCCGTGCAGCTTTGCTTAGTAGCAGAGTGGTTCTCAAGCTGTTAAGTGTCAAGCACCTATGCTATAAATTATTTTCCAATGTCTAAACAGAAATTCAGAGATATCATCACCATTACATTTGGATTTAGTGCTCAGGTTGTCCTGCTGTGATTCAGGAATATCAGTTTCAACCATTCACCTCCTTCTATAGGTATGCAGAATGAAGAAAAGGAAGACAAGTTTCATATGGAGAGAAACTGATGGAAGGCTTTAAAATAAAAAAAATCTTCCATGTTTTCAGTCTTTGAAGCAAAGGAGATTGTAAGTCTATTTTGTAACAATGCACACTAAAATCCATCCCTTATTATTAGCTTCAACAGTTTAGATTTTTTCTTTTTCCTATATGGAAGTTTGTGTTTACTAATTAAATATTTATTTTAAGCCTAGAAGCCCAAAGATAGTGTATCTGAAGCCAGAAGAAAATACTTTAATTTTTTTTTTTTAAAGAAACAATAACAGAATAGAGGGCACCAGGAAAGTCATGAGAAAGAAAATTGTATGAGTACAAAAATTGTTTTTGTATCACACAAGCAAACTGTTCGTCACTGGTTGTTGCATCCTTTTAACACTAAAGGAACAGTGGTGGTCCTAAGATTTTCTTTTCATCATTATCTAATTCATGTTCTAACAGAACTCACCTCTAACTAGACAAAACCTGGGTTTTTTGTATTCAAGACAACTAATACAATATTATTCTCAGCATTTAGAAAGTTGATGATGCACTAAGCTTGCAGTACGAGTATTCAATTATTTTCAATCTGTATTAGAAGATGTTTAAGGGACATTTTTTTCATAAAGTGAAGATCAAGCATAAAACTTAAAAAATCTGATTATTATATTAAAATACTGGATAAAAAAATCTCAGTACCTATGACACGATTTAAAAAAATAATCAAGAGCTTTTCATCAGTATCCGAAAAAGATGACAAGTCAGTAGTCAAATGGAATTTAAATGACTCCTTACTCTCAAATACCAATCTTCCTACTCCTTCACAAAAGCTTAAATGAAAAGAAAGAAATGGGACAAAGGGTCAATTGATTCGAATTATTTTGAGCCAGGGAGAAAAGCAGATTTCTTCCACAAAATTCCCTTGCAGTGCAGAGCTAGTAATATATTGTCTTCTTTAATGATGAGCTCCCGCTTCAGCTTTTTTGACCAAAGCACTAATCAAGAAGGAAACGAGGCCACCTCTGAAACAACTAAGTCTCGAATCATTAATGTCTAAAATGTTAAAGAAGCAAATGCTACCAGGAGAAAAAAATAACCAAAAGAAAATCTTGCAACTCTAGCACCATAAACTCTTGGAAAATATACTGGCAATAAATGGTAGTTGTTCCAAACATACATTTTGATTTCCGTATGTGATTTGAGAACCATAGAAGAGGAAGGGGGATTTCAGGAATTAACAGAATGCCCTGAAACAAAAGTGTCAGAAAATGAAGCTCACACTCTACCAATAAACTGTTGTCTATCCATACAATAAATAAATAAAAATTTCAGTGTCTTCTATGTCTGTGTAAACCAAGACAGTCAGTGCAACTGCAAAATCTGGAACTCATGGAGATCTGCCTCAGTAGTTTCAAAGATATGGACAAAAACGAAAGTTAAGAATATATTGACAAACAACATTTCAATGTACACACTGCATCAAATTTATTCTCTAGTCCTCTCCATGTCTCTGTTTCAGTATAGCTATATTCTAACCTTATATTGTTATTGATTAGATTAATTTTTTTTTTCCCTAGACAGTTTTAAAATATACACATCTTGATAGTTGAGATCCTTAGTTTGGAAATTGGTGCAGGAGACTCTTAGCCCCTCTCCAATTATATTTTGTGAAACAGACTCTCTGGAGATTTTCAATAAAATGTTCTTTCATTATCACTCAAATTACATCTTCACATTTATTGACAATAATCCCGAAGAAGGTGAGTTTCTGCTGTAAGTCAGCTTTCACCACCAGGAGTAAGGATTTCAAGAAAATATGCATTAAAAAAACATATTGCAGAAACAGAAACTGTAGAATTCTGATTTTTTTCAGAATGCTACTGAGTAAACGGCAATTCATTTGCACAGATCACTGTTATAATATCAGAAAAAAAACCAGCCTTATTTGCCATGAAACAGCATTCACAAGCTGAAACGATAAGACTGTAGATATAATAATGGGTTATTAGCTAAGTATCAATTTATGGATTCATTTAGGGAATCAACAGTAAAAAAGCCAGATTGTGAGCTGGATTTCAGCAGGTATTTCTAGTGTTTGGTGTGCTGGATTTGCATTGCTTCAATCATAATATCCTACAGATTAATGTCACTTGGGGAAAGAGACACATGGAGACACGTACATTTAGGTGGGTTTCTAGAATGAACTTTGAATTCTCACTACCTTCTTCCAAACTCAGCAAAATTCTTTTAGGATGTGGTTTGGCAAGCTTCCACGATCTTCTCAGCTTTGCTTGGACTCAGAGTAATTTGAATTTATGTAATTAAAAATTAACACCTTAGCTGAAATTTAAGGGTTTTTTTTCTTACTTGACATCTAAGTAAAAACATTTAACACACAAGTAAGGGGTAAAGTCTATTTATAAAATACTTTTTGGAAAATTAAAAAGAAAGAAAATTAATACAAAAATAAAAGATAGAAATTAATTTCACATATTCAAGTCAAATTTGGTTAAATTTTATATAAACAATCTCAAATGCCAAAGATTCCATCTGACCCAAAGCAGAAGCAGGGAAACATTCAACTTAAAATGAAACTTTTTCTTTCAATTTTTACTCTTCAGTCATCATATTAGTAATTCACATAACTCTCACTGTACTGTCATGTCTTTAAACAAGTTAATTCCACCATGCTGGAGTAGCTGCAACAATACAAGTTGGAGAAGAACTGGTCTTGAATTCGATGTGAAATTATTCCTATACTCGCTATTACATAAAATAGCTCTGTCCTGTAATTTCTGTCTAAGGAAAAGACTTTATTTTTATTCAAGTGACAATCACAAAGATGCCATGCTACAGGTCTGATCATGTCTAGTACCTAGTAATTCCTGCTGCAAAATGTGGAGGCTGTAAGCTTTCCTCCTCCTGCTCACACAGAAGATCCCGTCTTATCTTGAGCATTATTGTTGTCACAGATTAGACTTTCACAGCAATGCCTGGTGGCAAGAAAAATCCCGCAGTCTAAATCCAGCCCAGCTCCCTGACTCCTTTAGCTTGATAATTTCTACTTCACAGAATCATTTCTGTAAGCTGCAGTTTAAAAAACAGCTCACGGAGTTGTGTCATTTTGCAAGCTCAGGAGTCAGAAAGAGAATTAAAACCCAACAAAATTCATCTTAAGAATAATGTGAGCTTTCAGAGCAGTCTCATTAGGCTATACTGCTCAAGTCCTGACTTCCAAAGTCTTGAGACCGGAATCTTGAGATTATAAAGATTATAAAGTTGCAACCCCTTTTTACCCTCAGGCTCAGTAATAAGTAGACAATAGCTGGGCACAGGGTAACTGTCACAAATGTTAGTTCACAAACTACAGCTGTATCCCAGGGTCTCCATAATTTCCTGAGATTTACTTACATTCAGCTGGCTGGAATATTTTATTAAAGATGCACAGCTCTCAAAGATGCACCTCCCTTTTCTCTTAGCTAGCTTTTCTCAGCCTCATTAATGTAATTATATTTTACTCTTTTATTCTTGTCATTCATAGAGGTACGTGGATCCCGAAATTTAAGAGACAGTGAAGAAGGGAAGGAGAATATACGTTAGCAAGGAGGTAGGTGTTCACCTCCTATTACGATTTTTTTTTTTCTTCTCTTCCCAGCATTATTTGGCCAGGCCAACTGTTCAGTTCAAATCTTATCTCTCCATTCTGCTAGTAAAGAGGTTGTAGAGGATGTACCTTACTGAACCACCCGGACTGGTCAAGACAAGTTTTGTCTGAAAAGAGTCCAGAAAATCCATAGTGTAAATAAGACATAGGACAACATATTTTACCTCTAGGTGAACGCATGATGATGAACTAGCAGGAAGAGGAGTAATTATGGGTGAGCTCTCCAAACTCATGAACATATATACTGAAAAGATGCAAGTGGCTTTAGGTAATGTCTGGCAAAGCATAGGCCAGTGAGGGCTACAAGGATGCTCAACCTGTGAGAGCATCTGGCCCCAGAATGCAGACCACTCATAAAAAACTAAAATTACTTTACATTCAGTAAAATGAGCTACTAAATAGGCTAAAGAAAGTAACACTGACCAGCAGGAAGATGAGGAGAAACAGTTTTAGGATGATTTGGAGATAAAGAAGGATCTAAGAGAGGAATCAGTTCTCAGAGGAGATAGTATCTATGTCTGCTCCTTCACAATGCTGCGTGTCGTACAATTTTTGAATGTTGACTATTGAACACCGATTCAAAATCCACTTGGATACGTTCCTGAGTGGCCTGCCCTAGGTGATTCTGCTCTAATCACCCTGTTGGGCTCAATGATCTCCAGAGTTCCCTTCCAACCCCTGCCATTCTATGACTTCATCTGCCCTCTTTGAAAAATGTATGTGAATCAGATTGTCGGGTTTGCAAGAGCAGTTATGAGTCTTACAAAGGAAACTAGGGGCTAGGAAGTTCCCAGTGCGTATATTGAAGCATAACTTTCATTTTCATTGGACTTTCTTAAAGGAAAGTGATTGGAGTGTCTCAAGTAGGCTATGATGTCTGTATGCAAGAGACCAAGCACTCACAAAGTGGCTAAAAATTGCTCTGAGATTAGCCTAAAGAATCTGGTTTTGCTATAATCTTCTTTACACGAGATAATTCTCAGCTGTACCTGAAGCCAATTGCATCAGTCCTTAGGCTTTAATTCTCCATTCTTATTCCAAAATAATTTCTAACATTAAATCAATATGAACTGGCTAAAATCTAAGATGTATTCAAGGAAAACATTGATAGTCAATTTACTTCTCTTAAAAAAACACTTTACTGAGGAAAAGTTATTGAGATGAAGAGGAGTACCAATGGAGCAGCGAGATAATCGGCTTCAGACACTTCTTTTTGTTGACATAATGGGATAATGTCATAATTACATTACTAATAGTTCACACACATGACACCTGAATAGTGGAAGCATACTCTGACCTCTCAGGTTGCACTACACAGGTGTTACTCGACCCTTACTCCCTCTCACGCATTTCTATGCCACTGCATACATGCTAAGAACCAGCAAAGACAAAAAGAGTTGTACTGTGACACCGTTTCTTAATCAGATGTCACTCCACACAGAAACCAGGCCAGGAAAGACATGCAATTGATAAAATAACGAGATTTTCAGCTTGCTATCCCCTAGAGATTTGGAATTGAATGTTAAAAGCACTCTGAGCTGATGAATTTATCACAGTTTGCTGGTTAGCATCTTGATTAACTGGGTATTAGAAATCATTTTATTAAATTTGGAAGAAAAAAAAAATACTCAAACAGACTGCTTCATGTGCAGGAGCCAAATAAGCCTCCTGAGGTAACTGAGAAAGCGGCCACGGAATCAAATTCATTTAACGTGATTCACAAAGTATGTAAAGAATACAGCAAAAGTAGGTGAAGCACGAGTCTAATACTTTTCACTGGATTGTGCTAACTGCACTAGTTGCAACATGCCTTTTTAGAATTCTGTAAAATATTTCAGCCAATTTTAAGAGCTTTATTAATGAAGCAGCAGGACAAGCACCTACATGAATTCAATTGGAAAATACTGCAATACTTAGGGCTATACTCTATGGTTCCTAGAAACCGTAATTTTGAAAGGCTTTGCATAAACTCTCTGTTCAGCTCAATTTATTGGGCTACTGTGACTGATCAAACAAAACAGTTTTATGTCATGTCTAAATATAAGTGTGATTTTAATTTCATGTCTAATTTAAGCACATTAGATGTTTTGATATATATATGCAACTATTTTATTGTTCAGCTCATTTTTATATAATCTACTTGTTTTGTAACCTTGTATGTTAGCAGACACAAACATTTATTTAGATTAACTCTAGATAGGCTAGATTGGCTGCGTGAGGCTAGAAATCACATACAGATTTGCTAAGCCAATCAAAAAGAAACTAATCAATAATGATATATTGATCAATTTTCATTCTACTACAACAACATCAGATTGAATGATTACATCTACACCAACCATTTAGTATAACAGAAACAATGTAGTAGTAAAAGGACATCATTACAGAACCCATTTCTTCTTACTTTGAGGCTCGTTTTCTCAGAAAATGCTCCACTTTCCTAAAGCAAATTTCCAGATCAACTTTCCAGACTGTTTCATATAAAGTTTTACCAGCATTAAAATAGAGCTTCCTAAAGGTCTCCTTTAAAATACATTTTTCATGTGCTTTCCAGAGAAGGAACAGAATTAAACTCTCTTACCTTCCAGATACAGGATGTAAAGTAGTCATACACCAAACCATTCGTCAGCTGAGTATGCTGAATATTGCTACTATTTTTCATTCCTTTCTCCCCTCTTGTTTCAGGCTTTTTTAAGCTGACCTTACACCCTCCTGCTATCCAGAGAACTAAGCAAAGTCTAGGATCTTAAAAAAAGAACTTCTTAGGGGCTTTCCATTTTTTTGTAGTATGTCATAAATCATACTAATTAAAAACCATTGGTGAACAAGTTAGGATTTACTACTTCCTCTTCGGTGTGCATCTGTGCTAGGAATTTAGTGATCAGAATTATTAGTGTTAGTCTAATGTAGACACTACTATTTGCTTCATTGTTGCTGCATTTTTATGCTTCCCTTCCTCCCCTCCTTTTTTTTTCTTTTCTTCTGCTTGTGTCAATTAAAAGCTTCCATGCTGCCAACAAGGAGAACATTTTCTTGTCAACAACAGCGGCTGCAAGGAAGGGAGTGACTTTCCACACTGATAACTAGCGGCACAGTCATTAAGAGGTCAGCAGGCAAGTAGATGACTAAACGTGCTTGTTTAATTCTGACTATAGTTCTCAAATTATATTCTTCAGTTTGAGAATATTCCTAGTCTGTTTCTTTATGTATATACCTAATACAATCTTTTTTAGCCATTTTTACGGCATAGCTACTCTATTACCAAAAAAACCTAACACAACAAAGAAATGCTAGATAAGGAGAATAAGTTTCAGAGGGACAAGGCTAGTCAAGAGCGTCTCTGGACAATGACCTGATTTCCTTTTCTCCCTTCTTTTGTGGTGCCCCGATATGAAAAACAGCTTAGTTCAGTTTTCTTAGAGAAAGCTCAGTGAAGACCAGACTCCAGTAACTGAAATGCTAGAGCCATGAAGATAGCAACTAGCCTTCAAATGAGGTATAATTAATAGGGATTAAGCAGAATACATTCACAAAACTTCACTAATTTTCACAAGATATTAAGCAGAATATATTATTATATATACAGAATATATTATTATTTGGTGATGGCTGGTAGTTAAGATGCTTTACATAGCCTAGTAAAAAAAAATTGTTTCACTTCTGTGTACAAAACAGTATCAAGCTGTAATAAGTATCTCTTCCTTTTATTTCAGAAGTGTTCTGCAGGAAAGAGAGAGCAAGATATTTCAACAGCCAAAAATGTTTTTTGCAAACAAAGTAGAACAAAAATCTAGAAAACTGTGAAGCATATGCAGTGGTCTTGTGCCATAGTGTACTTTTATGTCCTGATCTCAGCCTGTATTACCCCAGTCAGCAACATTTTGTTGATTTACTTTTGCAAAAATAAACATTACATCATGCTTATTCTCCAATTTATTATTCTTCACTTTTGCCCCAATTTTAGAATTTGTTGTGAGCTGGCTGACTTCACTGCTGGCTGTCTGAAGGCAGTAATTCAGCCATGCGCAGAGCATCAGAGAAATGGTCTCACAGGGCATAACACAACACAAAATAAAATGGGAAAGTCAATATCCAGGAATCAGAACAATTACTCTTCATGTGTATGGACTAGAATTCAAATATACCTGCTGAATACTAATGGATTATTATTTTTATTCCCATGCACCTCTGCTCTCCTAAGCCTAACAGTTTGGTTTTTGGGGACATTATAGTTGTTTGATTCCTTTGGCAGAGTACACAGAATACCATGAACTACTGAGCAAAAAATACAGATTGCACTTGCGAATCCTATACATTCCTATTACAAATTAATTTTGCTATTTCTCTTTTCTTCTAAAAAATGGCATGAATCTGTGTTCTGCCAAAGATTTTCTAGAAACAAGTGTTTTCTTGAATATTGACTTTTGCTAATGCCACCGAGCACTCATCTCTTCATTTTATTTCAACCTGTACCTTTTCCTATGACAAAAAAACACCTTCCTGTTTACAGTTGTGAGATTTTTTTTCCCCTTCTTTTACAGTGTACATATCCCCTAAATGTTTGCTTTGTTTTGTGGCCTCTTTCAAGTGGTGGGCAAGGTCTTTTGTGGACCATTTGGACAAAGCAAGTCTTTTGCAGGTGGTTTTGATTGTGGGGGTAGGCCCCAAGTGCTTGTCTCAATCCTGTTACATATGATCATGAGTGCAACAAATTATAGGGTTTTTTTACTCTCAGCAAGGCAACTTCAGTGCCAACACACCCTTGCCCAAGTTGTAATGGAAGCAATAATCAAGCACATTCTTCCTATTGTTCTTAGCGTATCTTCTTCTTCCATAAACATGTAAGATCAGCTAACACTGCTTTCTAGTACTTTTTTCTGAGATGAGCAAATAAAAGTCCCTGCTATTGTCACTTCATCACATCATTGCATCCTCCTATGATGGATCAATACTTCCCTGCCAACCTGTCAGGGGAGGACAGCAGCAATCTGGACTTAGATTACAGAGCTCTCAGGAGAGAGATGTTTAAAAAAAAAAAAACAAAACAGAAAACAAAAGAGAACTGTAGACATCTGCTTGTCCTGACAGCTGTTATTTAAAAATACCAATCCGCCTCACAACGTAAGACACTAACAACAAGGAATTAAGAAAAATCTTTCAATGGAGGTAGGTCACAGATTCTGCTCATGATTTGTTGTGCTTCCAGAAAACTATAGTCTACATACAAAACATTTGCATTTGCCCCCTAGCAACGAACTGAAATCAAGATCAGCTCCAAAAAGTGCCTGGAATTTACATCAGAATCTAACTCCCTGCTCAACTATAAATTAGGAGAGTTTGAACTTGTCACGTAAAGGAGTATCACTTTTCTATTCCCACAAGTAACAAAAATACATTTATACTCTTTCTGCAGTCTAGATAGCCTTTAGTACTCGCAAAAGTACCCAGTGATTTTGTGGACTCTTGGTACTAAGCAGCAGCACGAAACTTGCCAAGAGAAAATTACAGAAATAGAAGATATAGGAAACATGATCTATCAATAGATTTTAAAGTCAGCCAAAAATGAGCACAGGATATTGTCCAAGGTGGACCTTCTTTGAAACTCTAGATACTACCTGAGACTCTTAATCCTCCACAGACAGCGTCACAAAAGAGTGGCCTGGCTGTCTTGGAAGCGAATCCTTCTTAAGTCACAGTCCAAAGATCACACCTTCAACTGCAGCCTCTATCTAGAGAATACAGTTAAAAAACCCCAAACAGATAACTAAAAAAGACCAAACAACCAAAAACAAAGAGAAATTGTTCCTTTGATTCCTGATGCGCCTCCTAGGTATCCATAGTTAAGGGTCTGGTTGTATGTTCTTTGAATCTACTGGTAGCAAAGAGTGATAAAAGTTAAATAGTTGCAGACAATCCCCTGCCAAAAATAAGCAGGTTCTTCTGTGATAGAGTAAAACTTTACAAGTTATGAAATACTCTAGAAAAAAGAAAATTAATTAAATTTAATCTGCTCCTAGCTACAATTGATTCTTCATCTCAGGACAATGGGTATGAAGCATTAGAATTTTCATTAATGATATATTATTCACTGCTCTTACACTCTAGGGTCTAGAAAGTGTCATCTGTAACAAGTTCACATAGTTTCAGGGTTTTTTTCATGTTGCATTTCATAGCTGCATTTGTTAGTGTAAAACTCATTAAAATTCCCTGCACATCTCATGGACAGCATCCACACAGTGTAAAAAAAGAATAAATAAATCTACGAGATTTTTGTGAGAGAAAGCAAAAAAACCCAGCTTCTGCAGTTGTAGAAAATTTCTAAGTATTTCATATACAAATGTTTTCTGTATTACTTAAAAAAAACCTCACAAAGCCGTAAAGACTAGCACTCATATTTGCTGGTAAGTCAATCTTTCTTTCAGACATCAAGAGATGACCTCTTAAGACCCAAAGATTTATCAAGTCAGCAGTTTATTCCCTTAGGCCACCATCTTCAGCCTCTTCCTCTTCCAGTCACGTCTACTGAAGGACTTTGCAAACCCCCGTGAGGAAATGGACTAATCTACTTCTTTCTAAAGGACAGGAATGATGCCTATACTGACTGTGCTCTATGGGATGAGAAAGCTAATAAAGGGAAAGAAACTACATCTCTTCGTGAAAGATTCAGTGTGATGTTTGTATTATAAGAGACAGTTAGAGTGCTGTAGCTGTCAATCAGAAGATGGATATTGTTGCCCAGCATCAGCAACCACTACTGAGAAATCTTCAAGGAAATTAATTCATCTTTTTTACTTTATAAGGATGAAACAGACCTGAATTGATAGAAAAGTCAAAGGATTGTTTGTATATAAAAAAAAAAAAGGCTTTCGTCTTTCTCCTCTCCTTCCTCCTCTGTATCAGTTGATTCATTAATAGGTACATGCACATGACAATTTCAAGAAAAAAAATAAACAGAAACACCCAAATAGTTTTTTTTTTTCAGAAAATAACTCTTATTTGTTTGCATCATGTAATTGTCCATAAGCTTCTTTTCTGCTGTCTGCTTAGAAAAATTCACCTGTTCATTTCACATTGTTATTTGTAAATATTGCCCCTCTGAAGGAAATAGCAACACAGGCACTGCAGTTACTTTGTCAATATACAACATTATTTCCTACGTATCAAGATATGCTGGCTAGGGAATTATATGAAAGCATTCACTAATTTCCAATAAATAAATCAAATCAAACTTTCTACCTATTAAATGAGTGAAAAACTTCTGGTTTATTCTTTTCAGGCAGTTGCATAGATTGATCTGTTTGGTGATCTCCCTCATATTAGCGCTGACTTCCTGTATTTTTCCATCTGTTTTGTTTGTTTTTTTTAAGCAAAAATTAACTTCATCACCTTTTCTTCATATCTTTCCACTGTGAGTTTTTTCTTTTTAGTCATGGCAGACAGCATCTAATTTTCAGGTTCAGAAGTGCCCCATTATCTACTCTGCTGGCTGCTACTATGCTGAAAAAGTGTTACCATGGGGAAGGATAGAGATCAACCTGCAGGGCTCTGATAAGCAATACTCTATGTTTATTTTTGAAAATTCTACGTACCCTGTCGGTTTAGGAATCTGACACCTGAAAATACATGAATCAAACCCACAGGAATTTTTTTTAAAAAAAAAAAAGTGATTTTTTTTTTGTCTCACCCAGTTCAGATTAATAGCAGATCTTGAAATAAAAACACCACTAAAACTAAAAAAAAAAAAAAAAAAAAAATTCTGTCTCATTCTCTGTTTCCAAGTTAAGAAAGAAGATATGACTGTGTAGGAGAGTTTAAGTTGATGAGTTCTGGGGTGCACTGTAAGGAAGCTAGAGAGAGACAGATTCCCCGCTCCCAAAGGTAGAAAACTTGAGTGCATCAATTGCAAGGAAGTGGCAATGATTCCTAAACACAATATAGATAACATGTGGCAAGGGGAGCATTTTTTAAGGGTGCAGCAGTACTGGAGCAACTGAATTACGTTTCATATACCATAATGGGATAGACAAGCAACAGTGCTATGTGAATATCCATATTTTCTTTCAGTTCTGTGATCTTCTACCCTTTATGGAGCAGCATTCCTCAGGGGTCAGCGCTGGGATCAGCGCTGTTTAATATCTTCGTCAGCGACACGGGCAGTGGGATCGAGTGCACCCTCAGCCAAGTTTGCCAAGGACACCACGTTGTGTGGTGCAGTTGACGTGCTGGAGGGAAGGGATGCCACCCAGAGGGACCTGGACAGGCTTGAGAGGCGGTCTTGTGCGAACATCACGAAGCTCAACAAGGGTAAGTGCAATGTCCTGCACTTGGGTCAGGGCAGTCCCAAGGATGAATACAGGCTGAACAGAGAATGAATGGAGACCAGCCCTGAGAGAAAGACTTGAGAGTGTTGGGTGACGAGAAGCTGAATGTGACCTGGCAATGAGAATTTGCAGCCCAGAGAGTCAATTTTACTTTGAACATTTAAACATTTTGAAAGTCTCAGTGCATCCCATCAATCAGTAGGCACTTCGTGGACTGCACTCTACGGCAGTGCCAAAAGTACCAAGGCTATCTGAAGGCCTTCAAGAGCAGTGACGGCGCCTTAAAAACAACTGTCTGAGCTCATATGCATTCTCTAATAGCCTTACTGTGAAATACTTCAGGTTCCTGCTCTCTGAAATTTTAGAGAACCTTGGAGAACCCACTCATGGTTTTCTACAATTGCTTTGTCAATTAAAGACAAGAAGCTTAAATTAGAATGGTCAAACGAACTTTTAGCAGACTGCTAAAAGGAGTGTTGTAGCTTAACATAAAGAAGTGGTAAAAACTTCCTAGCAACATGAAAAGCATTCCATCAGGCTACGTTCCCCTTTTCCTACTGAAGTACTAGACATAGCAGAAGATACACAACGTACACATTAAAATCATACAAACCATCCGTAAGTGCCCAATTTTAATTAATTTGCTGGATACATAGAAAATCTGGGTATCCAACAGAAGTGCTTCGGTCAGTCAAGCTAAAAGTGAGGATCCACTCAAACATCTAATATAGAACTACTTGATGATAGGAATATGAAATTTATTTGTAATGTTGCTTTGCATTCAGAGAAGGTTTTAAAGCAAATTACTGTAGAAAAAGTTTGTTAAGTCATAAATTCTGGTCTTATTTACTGTCTCAGGCACCAGTACAAAATGTATAGTTTAGTTTAACCATCTGACCAAAACATCTGCTACCTGTTTGTATATTTTAAGACCTTGAAATCTGCCTCTTTTTCAATAGATTTTCACTATTCATTTTACAGTCTGCGAGTGGCATAAAAGTACATAACAGATGTTACTTAGTATTGGACAGCATGACTTCCCGTTGTCCAAGGCAGCAAATCTTTTTTTAATTCATTACAGAACATAAGGATGCTTCCATAATCCAGCCTTTAACAAAACTAAACCATCTAATGAGACAGTCATGGCTTACAAATGCTTTATAAAAAAACCTCTTTTCTGTGTTTCGTTCCATGAGAGCATCAGTCAATAAAAGAGCCCTTCTCTGCAATCCTCCCACTAAATAACTCTCTCCAGCCCATTTCTGAATATCCACTTTTGACTATAATGAAATTGGCTGGATTAATGGGAAACTAATATAAAGCATGTTTTGAAAGAGCTAGGGATAAAGAGTTAAATCATGTTACTGCACAAACACTGTCTTACACGAAGGACAAAAATAATGTAGTATTTTTGACAGCTTCTCAGTGATTTAGGATCTAAAATGCCATTGTCTTTTCATAGGATTTTCATTATTTGCAGTCATTCAGGTCCTCAGTCCCCACTAAAATCAAGAAATCGTTTTAAGCTTTGAAAAATACGTGATTCAAACCATGTTAAGTAGGTACTGACAATTCTAGATTCATTATTTTTTTCATGAATGTGTGTGTGTGTTTTCTGCAGAAATAAGGGACATGATAACTTAATAACTAAAGTAGCTGTTTACAAATGCTAGTATAGCCAGAATTTCTGAAAAAGCTTTGTTCTAGAAATACAGGTGATGTTGGTTTTGTTCTTTGCTACCTGAAATTCCATTGTGCTGCTTTGGGAAGGTAATTTACCAACACCTAAATCTATCCTATAGTTGAAATTGTTCTGAATGCGGTACTAATTCTTCTTTACAGGAATGCCTAGCTAAGAAGAAAATTATTACTCTCATATCAATGTGTGCTAATTTCAGCATTCCTACCACAGGATCTTAGTCTGACTAAAGTTACTTTCTTATGAAAGCTTTTTCTTTAAATTGTAAACAGAAAGAACATTCCTTGCATCCAGTCTTTCATTCTTGTTCAGGCAGCTGATTGACTTTTTCGGAAAAATAACAACTTTTACAATTGATAAAAACCAGTCAAAAATCTGAGGTCTTTAAGTATTTCTTAACATTTGAATTTGTTAACTTACACCACTTGAAGCTTTTCTTCAGGGCTCCAAAATGCCAATAAGGATATTCTATACCAAAAGGAGCACTGATGAAATGGGATACAACTGGCATTCTGGTCAGAGACAGTTTTCCTTGGGGGTTTCTTCATTGCTTTAACACTAATCTGTGACAAAAAGGTCTTGTCAGATTCTTATTGCATTTAAGAAGCTTTTGGTGAGATTTGTATTGATTTGGAATAAGGCAACTGACAACATTGCAATAAATTTTTACTACTTAGTACTGATCAATATGGATTTTTTCAACCTTTCTCAAGAAAATTGCTTTCTATTGCTTCAGATATGACCAAGCTCCTCCTAAGTTAATTATATCGCGTGCAACAGGTCACGCACTTTATCTAGTTCTAGTCTCTGACACGAAACAATTTTTAACAGTCTAGAAAAATTTTTGTATCTGCAACTAAAAATACCTGAAAACCTGCTGCCCTAAGAGAACGAAGTTGGTAGCAGTCTCTCTCATTAACTGAAAAGTGAGTGCCAGGTAAAATGCACTTGCTGTATCAGAAAGTCCGATCCTCTGGAATTACCATTCAAGGATGGCAACCATTTGTAGTGCATCTTTCAGGTTAGTTTCATCATAAAGGAAGGCCATTTGTACTCACCAAAGTATCCACACAAAACAAAGCACAAATATTTGGTACGAGCATGAGATACCTTCCAAAAGTATACTTTTTGATCCATGTAAAAATGCTGCTGGGATACATCTATGTAGGCTGATAAGCAGCTGATTCAGACACTACTCAAATGCTAATGGACCAAAGGAATGGAAAGGGGGATGTTGTATGGTAAGTCAAAGTGCTTAAGCTAGCTGCATGCAGCTCAGGTATCACTGAGGTGTGAATATATAATCTAATGCTAGCAATCTCTAGTCTTCTTCCTATACATCTTCCTCAATGGCACACAACTTCTCCTTTAAGAGCACAGCAATCTGCACAATAGGCAGTGATCTCATCCCTCCATGTTCTACGTTGAGCTAGGTGCCTCACAACCGGCAAGATTGAGCTATCCAATGAAAAAAAAAAAAGGATTCTCAACGAATATTTTTCATCATGAATTCTATTTAAAACACAGTTAAGTTCTTTGGGGAGGAAATGGAGTCTAACAAGTATGCAACCAAATTAGAAACTACTTGCAGAAGCCTATGTACATATATTTATATTTAGCAACATAAATAGAACTTTTCCTTATATGTGAAGAAAATAAGAAAAATGATAAAATATTACAGAGGTTTGATATGCTCAGTAGGAATTGCCAGAAGGCTCACTGACTCATGAGGGAAATTCACACAAGTATTTTCAGAAAAGCATAGGAAAACCTAGTTTTATTCAGCGTTTTAGCAGAAGGCATGATGAATGAATCGATTAATGGAAATACACTTCTTTTACTTGGCCTTCTTCAGCCACCTGTTACTGGGACTGAATAGATTGATTTTAGAGAGTAAAATGAGCTTCTTGCCTTGGCATTAGAGAACATCCGATCAAACAACTCATGCAATGCCTAAGTTAATGATGAAAATGTACTACAAGCAGTACATAGAATGTCTTTGACATATGCATCTATTTATCAATTCATCTTCAGAAAAAAATAAGAAATATTATTCCTTTAGAAAGTAGCATTTTAGTTGAACACATTTTAAAAATATCTCCATTGTATGGGAAATACCTGTCAAACAAATAAATTTTAATAAAAATACAGTGAGTTTAGTAACTGTGGTTGCATCGCTATGCAGATATCCATTTCCAGACCTATCCAGTCGCATCTAATATTATCATTTTAACTCAGATTGAAAGCGTACCCTCAAACCCCACATCCTCATCAGACAGATGTAGATGTTTGCTTTGTCATGACCACAATCTAGCTGCTGTGAGACAAGAGGGGTTATTTAGATTACTTTTGTTAATTTTAAATAATCACACCAGCATTAGGGGCAGGTGTATCTCAAGCTGCAGCTTAGTAACTTTTAAACTCATTGCCCCCTGTGAAGTAGAGCATGGCAAAGTTATCAGATTGCCAGGAGAACCTCTTCTTTTCTTAACCTGGTAGTGGGGAAGTTACTTCAATAAGACTGAAAGCAAACTGTGGTCCGACTTTAACGGTTTCTGACCTGTGAGTCTTCATCTTAAAATCATATCTGACTGGGCAATATTTGGAACACTATCTCCAGAAATGTGATTTATCAAATCTTTATATCATAAATCTGTAGCAAGCAAAATGAGGTACCATCCTTAAGATATATATGTAAGCCTATATTTCTTCATATAAGTTGTTAAATAACTCTCTAAGACTCTAATCATAATATATTTTCTTTTCGTTAACAGGCTGCCATTTTACCCACAGGCAAATCATAATGATACCCCTGCTAATTAAACCAAGACTTCATTAAAGTGTTTCTCATTATCATTTGCAATATTTTATGATAATTATCTGCCTTTTATATAACAAATTAAATTAATGTTTTTAATAACACCTTTAACCTTAGCTTAGGTAATTTTGAATGACAATGTAATGAGTACACTTAAATGCACACTTTAATTGCCCATCACATTAATTATTTTATAATGAAATAATTTGGGTAACATTCTCATTATTTGTTCTCTTTGCATCGCAATTAAACACTCGATATGCTTCATGAGCAATGTTAACACAGGCTTAAATTAGTTCAGCTGTATTAGTATATTAATAAAGTATCAATGTTGAAGGATTTTGCAAGTGACATTTAAAATTTCTATTCCTTTTATGCTGTTCTGATTGAATTACATTACACTATTGAAGTAAAAGAAAGGTTGAATCCCACTTTTCCATCAGGTAATAAGCAATGACATCATCTCAGCAAAATGTTATCACTGCCACAGATTAATAATGATGTTGAAAAAAAACCAGACTCGAGCAAAAGAGAATAAGGCTTCAGTGATTTAGATCTAAATTATCTATTTTGCAGACATCTGCTACCATCTCTTCGAGTCACCTGCAGCTGAATCATTTGAATTCCAAACCTTAAAAGCTCTCGTGGCAAATTGAGGTTTTCCCAGTCAGACATGATTTTAAGGTGAAGGCTCACAGAAACTGTCAAAGTGCGACCACATAGTTTGCTTTCAGACTCATTGAAGTAACTTCCCCACTAGAGCCTCATCTGAGTACAGCAGCTTACCAAAACCAACACACTACTGAGCTTAACACTGTATTTATTAATGAGCTGATTGGGTAAAATTCCTTTACTTCACCTAATTAAAAATCTACTGGGTAGCAAACAGACAAATGAGAAATCATGCATTTTATGTAATTATGTTCACACCTTCTGCACACAAAGAAGAGTTTTAAGAATACAAGCTTAAGAACTTAAAGGAAAAGACTAAAAAAAAATCTTTTTCTTCCTGACAGATCACACAATAGCTGTCACATTGGCAGAGCTAGAATAATTCTAACAGGATGGCAGCTGCAAATTCAAGGAGGATTGGGGAACCAGACAGTGCAAGAAAGATTTAGTTGGATTCCTTGGAATTTGCATACAACCGAATAACAATAATTAAAAAAAAAAAATCTACTTATCAGAGGTCGGTTTCAGTTTTTATTTCGTGACCCCAGTTGAGTTGCTTAGCACAGCAGAACAGGGACTAAATTAACATTTGCACATTCAGGGTCCAATGCTACATATACCTCACCTAAACTGGCAGAGGGATAAACTGAATTTTTGCAAATTCATTTGGGTAAGCGTCGGATATGCCACTCACTAAATTTAGAAGTCAAAGCTTCGAAAGTTTCCATAGGCATTTGATACATGCTAAATTTTGAAAAGGTTTGGAAATCCACATAACATTAGTTCTCTTTACAGCTGTTTCACTTTGCACTACACAAATACTACTACTCTCTACTCAAACATACTGCACCAACATTCCATTTAGAAGATTGAGTCTTAAAACTTCATCTCTGATGAACTGCAAGAAGAACTTTGAAGTGTGGGAGGAGGAACGGGAGAAAATATGAGTATTCTTACAAAGAATTCAGTTTGGGACACAAAGTAAGCTTACAAGGGATCCTCCTTCCCCCTCATATGGCCATCCACAAAGGTCCTGTCCTTCTCAGGATTATAAGAGTGTCAAAGATGCCAAGACTTCTATCATCCCACCATCTCTTCTGACCTCTAATCTTACATTCCGCTCTCTGTATCATTAAAACCTGATAGATTTGAGAGCTTTTGTTTTTCTTATTCTTTGACATGGAAAACAGGATAAATTGCTGCCCAAAATTACAAGCAGCAGATAGAGCTATCACCATTTATTTTCCCCTCACTTTTTGTAAATGAATAGTGATACAGGATTTTCAACGGATGAATAAATGTAAAAGACTATTTAAGCTCTTAAAAACAAGTAAAAACAAGCCACTTGAATTCTTAAGTCTTTTGAAAATCTCAGTCTTGACTTGTTTCTTTTAAGAAACAATGCTAAAATCAGCTTCAGACCTATGTGTTTCCTTTAGGTTATAGGTAACTATGGCTAGGTATTGTTATAAACTAATGCAGTATTAAGTGTGTGGTTTATGGTTCTAAGCATTGATTTCCACAAAGAATACATGAGCTTCTCTTAAATTGACATTTTCAGCATCCAGGTTAAGCAACCAGAAGAGGATAAGACACATGACCCTTTAGATACCTCCAATCCGTTATCTCCTGATGAGGACACTCACAATTTCATTTGAAATACAGTATTTTGCCTCAGAGAAATAAAAGTGAGTATATGTATGTGAATCTCTCTGTGTGTATAGCGAGATACAGAGATCTATGAATGTTTTCAGAACTCTCAACATTGTCATGTTGCGGTTTTTGTTTAAAGTCAGTAATAAATAAAATCCACTTCATTATGAGAAAATGAGAACATCAACGTTTTTGAACCATAACTTAGAGCATAACCTTTTGATATTGCCTCTAAACTGATCAGTAAATAAATAGCTAAATATCTACACACACATACAAATCTAATAGCTAACTATGTACACACACACATTGTGTGTCAAATGCAAATGAACCTTCAAACAAGATACAGAACACTAAAAGCACTTTGTATAATTTGCATATGTATATTAAAAACATAGAAAAGGAAAACCAAAAATCTTGAAAAGAGCTTTCCAGTAGCCTGAAAATTAATGTAATATTACATAGACAGTTAAAAGCTTTAGCCCTGAATCACTTGTTACCGCTTGTGCTTGGATTGCGGCAGCTGTAAAATGATGTGTCCTAGATACCTATGCTACAGATTAAACAAGGTACAGAATATGTTACTTCCCGTTTTCAGGGTGCCTTTGATGTAAGATTGTTTCCTATTACCATAAAAGTTATGCATTCATATGCAAGATGAGCTGTCTTGTGAACTATTCTGTGAACTAGTTAAATGTGTCTCTGCCAAAACTGTAAATCAATGTGTCTAAATCTTGATTCTTATACTTCGGAATTGTCCGCTACTAGAGACAGAATATTTGACCTGAAGGACCTTTGATACAATGCAGAATATTCACCTGTTTTGAGGTACAGCCACCTCATATGACTATGATTCCCCAGGCACTCTGAGGGGTGGTAAAGTATGACAATGTAAAGAAATAAGCCTTTCATAAGTAGCAATTACAAAAAGAGTTGCAGAAACATTTGTTATGTCTTGTTCAGCTTCCTAACACCTTTTCTTACCCACTTCAGCAAATCCATTATTCTTTGAGAAAATTCAAAGCTGGATTACTCATGAAAAATGATGCAATAGAGGAAGCTGCAGCAAAAGCCCTTTAAAGCCGACCGATACACCTCCACCAAAACCACAAGCTTCATGGTGTGCCAAAGGGCAGTGACAAGATAAAATCCTGATCAAATGGATCTGAGTATTCGTATATTTTCCACAAGTCTATTTTAAATCTAATATTGACGTCCCCAGCACTCTGCCAGCTGGTTTCACTATAACCCAATACATGACAGTCACTTACAGAATGGGCCACGTTCGTTATAACACCTTGTAATATTTGCTGCCTGTCAGCAACTGTTACTCATTCAAGTGCATTGATCAATTTATTTTAAAATTGATTCTATATACTCTGTCAGCAGAACTTAAAAACCCCTATATTTTGATAATCTAAGCAGACTGTTATATCTGAAGCACAATTTCAATACTGTTTTTGTAACAGACAGTGGATAAAGAAATACTTTTACTCATATTTAGTCAGCCCTGCTGAATAGCAGCAGCTGGCTACTTGGTACCTTACTTTCTAAAATTTACAGCTAAGTTGAAGTTTGCAAATATTTCTGCAAGTGCTATAACAAAGAAAATCCGATTTCACTCATTTGTGTCTCGTTGTTTGGCATGACCACAAGAAGAGACACAGACGCTGATCGAAACCTTTCCTATTTTGGTTGAGTAAATACTATCCCTAGTATGTGGGACGATACAAGACTTCATGGAAGAGTACTTACCACTTAGAACGTGTTCCATGCTCTCGTATGGAACCTGAGAGCTTTTTCAAAAATAAAAAGTACCTGATGCAGTCAGATTGAATGAAAAAAAAAAAAGTTGTAGAATTAATTTACTACATGTATAAATATAACTTAGAAACTTCAATCTGTAAAAAGTTTTCAATTCATTATTTTAATTATTAATTGGTTGTCTAATGTATATGTTCCTTCTAAATCTGAATTTCAATAGATGAACATGCACACATTTGCACGCATGCACTGGCAAATCCTGTTTGGTTGTTTTTTTAATCCTACACATACAGTAAGGTCTGCTGTCTTTTCAGGCAATTGATCGTCTCTAATCAGTTGTGACATCTAATAGAAAAGTCTAATGAAGATATGCAACTTGGTAAATGAGGTCATGTTCACAGTGTGGAAAAAGGACAAAACCAATACTGGACTGCAGCGGTGGAAGGAGAAAGAAGACTTTGACAGAGAAACTAATCAAAGAAGGAAATCATTGTTTGTGAAAATTATATATTATTAGCAAGTGAGAGAATACATTAGTAATTTACCATATAATACAATCCTTACCTACATAAGAAGCTTATTTTATGCTGCCCTGTAAGTCTCACCTTCTGAAAGGTCAGTGGCAAAATTCCTATACAACACAGTTTGAAGTAGGGCATTAGAAACATCCTACAAGCTCTAAGTTGTACTGCTTCTTGCATTCTGTTACATAAAAATCTGTTCTACCTTGATTTTTTTTCCCCTCATATTATTCAAAGAACATGGACCACACAGCATCCTCACAGCTAAACTGAGGAAGTGTGATCTGGATGTTTGGGTAGTGAGGTGGATCGTGAACTGGTTGAGGGATAGAAATCAGAGAGCTGTGGACAATGGGACTGAGTCTAGTTGAAGGACCATATCTAGTGGAGTCCCTCACCAGTCAGTACTGGGGATGGTGCTGTTCAATATGTCCAATGACCTGGATCACCTGATTACTTCCCTACTGAGAGGACAAGAGGCAACAGGCACAAGCTGGAACAGAGGAAGTTCCGTGTAACTATGAGAAAAAAAACTTCCAGGGTAACAAATGAGGGTAACAAAGCCCCCA